>CM035815.1:40661892-41026892 GCA_020458035.1 Magallana ariakensis | reverse complement strand
TTCTAAATTTTCTTTTAATCATTTTTAGCTTATGATTACAATATGTTTGGCGTTCTTCGGTCCATCTAAAGTCTCATCAGCATGATATTTTAATTTAAGTGATCCAGGGCCAATACAGTATAATTTTGTCATCATGATGGGTGCACGATAAAAATATACCACTCAACTTTTGAAAAATGCAAAGCCGGAAAAAGAGCAATATAGATTTTTAGTAACAGGTAAGTTTTGAAGATAAAGATGTTGGCCAATTTGAAAAAAAACGAAGAAACAACTCCAACTCTGTCGCTACATGCCTTGGAAATAAATCAGGGTTGTGTTCTTTCTTATCTTTGATCGGTATCAATTTGCTAGTCCGCACCAAAGGTAACCTACGGACTTTGCTGTCATACCGTGTCAAAAAAGTAATTGAGCTAATATCACGCTTTTAACGAATTTAAATTCTACATTTTATTCATATTAAGTATTATATGTGAAGAAAATTATACTTTCACATATCATTTATGTCTTATCTATCTCTTATTTTAAATTACTACGAATAATGTAAACTTTCATAATTTTTTTAGTTGCCTGTCTGTTTTACTAAATGCATTATATATGATTGTGTTTATGTGATTTTCAATATTGTTTTAAATTTTTGATAAATTTGAGGTCCCGCACGCGAATTTTGCCCCCCCCCCCCCAGACATTACCGGTACATCAAATGTTGACGTTGAAAGACTTGCACACAATCTAGCATTTTAAGTTGGTCTATTTTATATTTTAATACTTTTTTCCAAAAATTGATTGTTTTGCAATGACATCATTTTACTCTTCCTGCTACCTATACATATCGGGTCAGGGGTCGGGAGGGAGACTGTGTCCTAAACCTTCTTAAGGCAATATTCCCCTTTTCTAATATCTACATGTATTTATTTGAAGAAATATCTTAGCCAACTGGCTCTCCCACTTATCAGAGACCGTATATTTAACCAATAAATGATTTTTTTGGAGTTTATTGCCAGAATGAAGGTAGCTGGCATTGATTAAAAATGACATAACCCGCATTTTCCCCATACGACGCATCTTGCATGGTATATACTTTTTCTTGAGACTTTCACTGGCCAGATAACAACCTCGCGTCACGCTAATGTGCTGTGTGCTAATATCAGAAACATGAAAACTAATATTCCGCATGTATATCACACAAAAGCCAAGAAGACTCATTCGAGATTTGATAAATGAAATATGATTATTATGTGTGAAATAATTCATACCATCTATAGTAAGTTTATAAGTTGTTTCAACTATTAAAATTAAAAAATGTTTGGTTTGACACGGATTTCTAAAACACTGGAGTTACCTTAAGAGCACGTATGGAAGATCTTTATTTGGAATAGTTTGGTGGTGCTATGATACAGGTTTTCATATTTATGATTTGATTGAATAATGATATATACATACCATCTTATTGTACAGCATCATCTTGAACCTTCTAAAGTAGTACCAGTCCATGTGCTTATCTTCAAGGGCCAAGTTGGAATACTTTTCCTCAGCTTCATAACCAAAAGAATGAAATTTTTCTGTCGGATCAAACAGAACGCATGTCGATGTCTTCAAAGACACCAAATTTCTGCTACCTGCGGTCCAAGTAGTTGTTGAGATCTTTAATGGGTCTTTCTTGTGTTCGTGGCGAAGAGAAAACGCATAACCAGAAAAGGTTGTACCAAAATCAATTGCCGCCACTAAGAGGCTCGGCATTACTTCTGCCTGACAAAAGAGATATTGCTTATCAATAATATATTTTGATATAATTTCATTTCTTCTTAATCAATATATAAATATACGAAGCTTAAGATTATAAATTGTGATTGCTTTAGCATAGAATTTGTCAACCATTAGTTAGGTTTTTTCTGATCCAAAAGATCATGTAGCAAACATGATTAAAACCTGCGTCTATTAGTTTTTTCCATAAAAGTTGTTTATGTTTCACAGATCACTGTGTGACAGTTTGCCATAATTTTGTCTATCGTCGTGCGTTAACAATTAAACATTTTCTAAGAAGCTGCTTACATGTAACTGCTCAGATTCAGTTTATTCTACATTATTTATTCAGTTTAATTTTGCATAGAAGAGCGGTTAAATTGTGACTTTTGCCAATCCCTTAAGGACATTACTATAGTATTAGTAATTGATGCAACCTTATGTGCTAGTGGGCATGGTCACGATTTCGTCTAAATATCTTCCAATGTAATTTTTCCATTTTTGAATAATTTGACCAAGATATTGATGTAATTGTTAATGAAAGTTATTGAAATGAAAAAATGACAATAACAAACCGTCAACCATCTTAAAAATCCAGAAAACGAAATACAAATTCAAAGCAGAGCAACACGGACCTCCAAAAAGATAAAGGTAGGACCAGGTGCCATGGAGGAGTGAGCATCCTGTGCTAAAGTCATTTTTCGAGTTAGAACCGTTTTAACAAGAGCTTGGACTTTCGGTGGGATGTTACTATCTAGTTTGCTTATCAAAACAAGCTTTCAAATATTGACCTCCTTTCTTCTAATTCGCTCAGAGACGCTCATTAATATTCATAGACTGTCAAAACCGGAAAATTGTTTGCAGAGATCTGCCCTGCTGTGTGAAATTGACGCTGTTTCAACGAAATATACATCCCTGGATGAAGTCAGACGAGTGTCATTGCGTTCAATGCATTCATATCTATTAGCCAATGACTGGACAGTTAACCATGAGTAAACTCCGCCTTCATCAAATTGGAGTTTGTCACGTACTACCCAAAGTCCAAGCTCCTGTTAAAACGGTTCTATAAGCGCGATACAGAGCTTACAACTCTTTCTAATGTAAACACATACATGTTCAATACTGTACTATTGAGAAAATAGAAAGTTTCAAAAAAGATTTGAATGTGACAAGCACTAAATACTGTTTATCCGTGTTTTTAACGAACTAGCAAGGAGAAAAATCTACTTGAAACAAAACATTAATTAGTATATTTAACAAACGTAAAACATGGCGCTAACCTTCTTTACATAACAAAGAATTGTTACAATGTAGTTCTGAATCTCTCAAATATCACGACTAACTTTCAAACTTTGACTGACCGTTAAAAATACTACGATGAAGCATATGTAACATTAAAAATAGAAAAATAATTTTAAGCTTAAATCGTGACCAAGCCCCTTTACAATATTCCTCCTACTCTTAGGCATCTCGCAGGCAAATATACTGAGTGCAAAGCTATGATGAGTACTGTAATGAGATATAATTTACCAAAGTAGTCATGAGTCCTTATAATTTAACCAAGAAATTGTTATTGTTAATGAAAGGTTTTGAAAGTTATTCTATTACATGTTAAGCACGACACTTAAAACATTGGAAGGCATTGTAATTATATGGCGTTGAATAATTAACTGAAAGTTAACTGAAATTTAAATTTATCACATGACTATGCAACAATATGCAGGGGATATCACCCATGTAATTATCTGTATCTGTTTTAGTCCTTCAGCGTTCGTCGTCTGTTAAAATTTGCTTATTTTCAGCTTCTCTGATGAAACTACCAGGAATATATTCAGTTTGGTGTGTAGCATCTGTAAACGTGTAAAGCAGGGAGAAGGAAACATTAAATTGTTAAATTCATTACCCCTAACCTAATGGGGCAATACATTTTTGGTAAAATGTAAAAATGCATTGATTTTTTTTTTTGAAAACTACTAAACGAATGCACACAAAAAGTACTTGGTTAGTTAAAACATGGTTATATGATGAGAAATAAAATCTAATGTTGTGTTTATGTCCCAGGGTCAAGGGCTGTGGTGGTAGTTTTGGGCTTTGTTGGATATATAGTGAAAATGAATTACAATAGCTTCTTTAAAAATTCTCTCCTTCTTGACATATAGTAGACAAAATACGTTCACGGTTAGGGTGATCGAGAAAGCTTGTCAAGTTATAGTCTCCGAGTCATGGGGTCAGGGAGGGGTCCTAATATTAAGGCAGGGCTCAACTTGTCATATAGTGAACAGGAAAAATTCTTTTAAAAATCTCTTCTCTAATACTGAGTAGCAGGCAAATCAAAAACATTGAACATAAAAATAATTAAGGAAACCTTTATCTAATTTGTGAAATTCTTGACCAACGGATCAGGGGTTCTAGTGTTGTTATGGGATGGGAAGGGGGGGTCGACTGGTCATACATGTATAGCAAATTTGTATATATCTTAACTGCTGCTTTTTAAGCTGTAAAAATGAGGATATGTAAAGAATGAACAAGGATGTCTCTACCACATTTGTGAAATAACTAGGGTAGAGGCATCCTTGTTCATTCAACAATAAATTGTTGTCAGTGTTATTTCTCTTTTGTTCCTTGTTGTTATCTGAGTTCCATCTTTAACGAAGTAATTCATATTACATGTATATATATATTTACATCTACCGAGTATGATTCCCTCTATTTCTTACGGAAACATATAGTTAATTCATAGCTCTATAGAAACAGCCAGACTGAAATCTCCACACCCCGTTTATCGATTGGTCGAAATCTACAGCGGTTGAGACTGACAGGACTGAAATCGACACGCCCTGTTTATCGATTGGTCGAAACCTACAGCGACCTAAGAAAATCATGAACTTAACGAAATATCATTCTCTAAGTCTCACAGGAGACGGTTTTGGCTGTTTCTTTTAGCTGACGTAATTAAGTGAATTTTAGTTACTTTTTTTTTTATCAATTTATTAATTAGTTAAAAGAAAGAAATATGTAAATATAAACAATAAAATGCTTTCTTTGATGATTCATGCGGGTTATGAAGGTAGCGACCATTGCAGAAAAAATGTATATAACCCGCTAACACGGGTTATGTACTAGTATTTTATTATTATTATTTTTTGCAATGTCGCCACCTTCATATCCCGAATGAATCACTAAAGAAAGCATTTTATTGTTTAAATATTTACATCTATCGAGTATAATTACCTCTATTTCTTACGGAAACTTACAGTTAATTCATAACTCTATAGAACAGTTGTGGAAACTGACACGCCCCGTTTATCGATTGGTCGAAACCTACATGTACGGCAACCTAAGAAAATCACGGACTGCACGAAATAATCATGAAGATGTCAGACACAAATTCCCATAAGAGACGATTTGGCTGTTTCTTTTAGCTAATTAGCTGTACAATAACAGTAAATTTTTGAATTTTACGCGTACTTTTTACAATCAGTTTATTAATTTGCTAAAAGAAAAATGTAAATAAACATGTACTAGTAAACAATAAATTGCTTTCTTTGATGATTCATGCGGGTTATGAAGGTAGCGATCATTGCAGAAAAAATTTATATAACCCGCTAACGCGAGTTATGTATTTTTTCTGCAATGTCGCCACCTTCATATCCCGCATGAATCACAAAAGAAAGCATTTTATTGTTAAATGTGTATACGCGCGATTCGAAATACCCCAAACTGAAGAGGGTTGAAAATGAAACCATTGAATCTACAGCTGATATGTGTTTGTTTAAAAAAAAGTCCAAAACAAAAACTTTTACAGTTCTTATGAAATTGCCGATTCATCAACATACATGTACAGTTTGTCAATTTTCTTTGGTTATTAAGGCTACAGCATAAACGAGAATTATTAAACTGCGTTTTCATCACGCAAATTTCCTCCATAGAAGATAGCGAATACTATCATTATGAACTGTGTTATAAACTGTGATATTTAAACTAACTGTGATATTACTGTATTACATCCACCTATTGATATTACTGCATTAATTAAACTAAATGGAAACTCAAGTTTGCATATGCTATGACCATATAACCAAATAATGTGGCCAAACGAAGGGATGCACATTTCAAAACAAAGATATGTATAGGATTTTCTACTAAAAAACTACAACCACAAGAACTACAATCACTAGCTAAAACTACATACTGTACAAGTCTTCTGAAAAACTACACAAATTTACCATCATTAGTGATCAGTTTTACTGTAGAGGCATCCTGGCTTAGTAAACACGTAGAGTTGTGTAAACTGTTAACGAGATAAAAATTCATACAATTTTTTTGTTTTCATATATACACCACAGCATGCGCGGATCTAGAGGGGGGTCCCGACCCCCCCCCCCCCCTGGAAAATGAAAATTTATTAAATTTCCATAGTAAAATTATCGAAAAAATGTCTCGGACCCCCCCCCCCCGGCAAACACAATTATCCTTCGGACTACCCCTGGAAAAATTTTCTGGATCCGCGCATGCCACAGTACTAAACGTTATAATGTATATGAGTAACATTATAAGCGTGTTCAAACCACGATCCCTGGATGAAGAATGGGGCAAAAATTCATTAATATCAAGAAGTATTAATAGCATAGTAAAATATTCTTAAACGATTAAACTTCATATTTGTTTAAATCACGTATCCCCCTCCCAGAAACCAGGGAAAGAAATAATATTTTATGAAAGAAAATATAGAATATGATACAAAGTGACCACAAGCGGCCACATCGGCCCATGGGTCTCTTTTTCCGAAAATTATTGTAATTTGTAAATTTTTGTAACATTCCGATTTAAAATAACACCATGCGCGGATCCAGAAAATTTTTCCAGGGGGGGGGGTCCGAAGGATAATTGTGTTTGCCCGGGGGGGGGGGGGGTCCGAGGTATTTTTTCGATAATTTACTATGTAAATTTATAATAAATTTTCATTTTCCGGGGGGGTTGGGACCCCCCGACCCCCCTCTAGATCCGCGCATGAACACTGTGGTATTCATGAGGTATTATAGAATATATTTTAACTTGCAAATACGAGTAAGACAAATGCATTACCTTTCATTTTCTGAAGTTTCACTTTGATTTCCGCGTACCTAAGACCTGATCGGAAGTGTCTATATTTAGAATTAACATGAACAGCAATGTATAATGGAAGTACAACAAATTAGTGCTTTAAATAGAAAATTATATATATATATATATATATATATATATATATATATATATATATATATATATATATATATATATATATAAATATAATAAAAAATAATAGAAAGCCGATTCCAAACTCTATATATATATATATATATATATATATATATATATATAAGAATCCAAAATGAGTAAAGTTAATCCACACAAGTAATAAATAATTAAAAATAACAGAAAGCCGTGGCGCATTGATGAAAAAGTTTTTCAGTCAATTTTTCCTTTGATATGTCGATCAATAGAAAATTAGAATTATTAAATTCATTTCTTATTTAATAAAACAAGTTCAAATCATTGATCAAAAATGTAAATAATGTAAATGAAGCGGCGCGTATGAATACAAATCAATAACAGCAACTGTACAGCAAATCAATAACAGCAACTGTACAGCAAGATTCATTAAAACTGGTTTTTTAAGTGAGTTAGATCGCTGGTATATGCAACTGGGCATAACCATGCAAGGAGACGGGATCGTGGACGAAAATAGTTGATATGTCGACAAATAATAGTATACATGTACATGTATGTGCGACTTCTGCAAATGGTGTGGTAACTAGATAGCCAGTGAGGTACTTAAATAATATTTATACTAGATGATTACCCGCGCAAGCGCGGGAATTAACACTTTACACATTAATATGATATAATGCTTTAAAATATGTTGAACCATATTTTTTGTGCATTTTTTGTATATACTTTGTCCGATTTTTCCTTATCTTCTTATTCTTTAAAATTGAAATAAAAAACAAACTGCATTGTTAGATATTTAGAGGAGCGGACAGGGATGAAAAATCTAAACTGAAATGGAAAATATATACATGTACGTGGCATTAATCCTGTTTGTTGCAGCTGACTGAAAAAATAAACTTTTTTTGCTTTATTTATTTAAAACCAGTGAATAGGTATTTAGTGTATCTCTCTCTAAATTTGGTTCTTTAGGTCAATTTCCAATATAATTTCTATTACTGTCCCAAATAAGAATTTAAAATAAAAGGCTTTTGAAAAACAATCTGGAGGGGGGGCATCCCCATAAAACTTCCCCGTTTTATGCATACATCATTTATTCATATATGGATGTAGAATACAATCTGTTCTTATATGTTTACAAATTAATGAATAACGTTTACAACCAATCTGTCGTGGTATGTATATGTATGAAATTAAAACACGCTAGGTTATGCATTATTATCCATTTTCAAGCATATTTTTCACCAAAGTTGTCAGATTCAAAGTATCTGGCCGATGGTGAACTCGCCTTACACTTTCCACCATAATGTCAATTAGTCAACCCATTTCTAGACACACCGTTCTGGAAAGTTCTTTCCGTTAATACTAAAATACTAAAATATCGCATTAATTGTTCCATTTTATTTATCAACTTTTTGTATCAATCGAAGTCCGAACCAAGGTATTTGCCCGTGATTTCATGATGAACTCGTCCTACACTTTTCGTTAATTAGTCAATTCGCGTTCTTTGTTACCCCGTTCTGGAAAGTTCTATCCCATTCTCTCACCAGAGGTCGTGCTTCGCAAGCGAATGGGTATCAAAACTAAAATCGCCCACTAAAGAAACGAATTGACTCATTTTATTTATTCAACATTTGTCAAATCTTAACTTCTATGTATTCTCTAAATAGGCTCACAGTAAATATATTCACTCTTTACGTAATCATTCAATATTATTTCATTGCAATTATATATTTTGATCGAGACTATCCCTGACTTGGATCCGCCAAAGCGTGTCCTCCACCTTACTCTCATTTTTGCTATTTCGGGCTTGTTTATCGAAAATGAAAGTAGGTTTTTGATTAATTTCACAAAAATAACTTATCAGTTAAATTTCAATTATACCTTACGGACATCATCTAACATGTGTTGAAATACCAAAGGTGTAAGCAAGTGCTCTGGTGCAGGCATTTTGTAGTTTATTTGCAAAATGCCTTAATTTATAAGTATAGATTCACAACTTTTTCATGCTGAGAATTCTAAAAGTAGTACAATGTTGAATGCCTTTTCCGCAGCTTGTTCTTGTTGCATGAACTCCAGGAGAAAAAACTTGACTACCCAATGAGTGATTGTGTCATTTATTGACCAGATAAATGACAAAATAATAACTAAAGCACATTAAATATAGAATTACAATTATCATGGATTGTCAACTGCGTCTAAACCAATCAGATTTCAGTATTTAACATGAAAGTATAATAATAGCTAATACGTTCTCTTACCTTCAGCGTTAGCAACACGCTTGGCAACGGGCCGATAGAACGAATTGCTACATGCGCATAAATTATGCGCGTACGGTTCGCCGTTAAATTCACGTCATTTCTACATAAACGCAGTAAAATTTTCTCTAAAGTTAAGACATTCAGTATAATAAAATAAATAGTGCCTGTTTGGGAGGGTAACAGTTGAAATTGACACCCCGAGAAAACCATTGTCAACCGACGCGAAGCTGACACCCCGAGTTAACCATTGTCAACCGACGCGAAGCGGAGGTTGACAATGGTTTTCTCGGGGTGTCAATTTCAACTGTTACCCTCCCAAACAGACACTAGAAATGTTAAATTGCAATTAGTGCTTATCCCAGTTATTATTATATAATGAATATAAATTTTTTTGCAACAAGAAGGTGGCGTTAATAAAAAAAGGGCCACAAGGCATGCTAAATGCTTGCATAACGCATGCAGCGCCACCCAAAGAAATGGTAATTCTACCAAAAAAAAATGTGATAAAGGAAAATTAAAGCTATTTGCTTAACAAAACCATTGACATTATGAGCAACCATATGATAAACTCGATTAAATCTTTAGCAACTTGGTAAAGATATAATACCTTATCTGACTGCACACATTTAATTCCTTGTACAAGTATGATGTTGTCATGACTATTTTATATCTGCCGCTTGGAATACGCCGGAGGAGTTGATGCACTACTCATAGCTTTGCTTTACGATCCTTATTCTGATGACCGATCATGTACGTATGTTAGGTTATTTTAAAACTCATGGTTACCAAATTTGAACAGCAGTGTTACAGTGAGAGTGTATAAGCCTATATGTCCGTTATAGTTATTCCTGGAATTGGAACAGCCAGCCTCGCCGTAAATGTTGATAGTTGATCGCAAGCAGACGAAATCGTTAGAAGATGCTTAATTTTCTATTTAGTGAATGAAATAATGTGTATTGTTTATTTTTCAAGGTTAAACTTTTAATTTTTTATATTAATTTTATAAAGCATTATTTTGTTTTACTTACAATTAAACAGACACATCTTGACATTTTCTTGACAGTGTTTATTTTGGAAATTCCCGTTCTATAAATAGTGTTTAATCCAGAACAGAAGAGAAAAGTAGGTCCGGTGTAACGAAGAATTTTGACCCGGGTTGAAAATTGACCCGGGGGTCACTTTTCAACGTTGAATATTGAGACCAAAAGTGTTGAATAAAGACCCTGGTCCGTTGAATATTGACCCGCATCGTGGAATTTTGATCACGAAACCGGTTCAAAATTCAACAGCAAAATATTCACACTTTAACTGATATTTATAACTTCGATTCAATTCACCAACAATTCAAGGTTTTTTTTTATATTTATTCTTTTGATTTACATTTTTACATGTTTAAACAGTCGGGAAAAAAATGTAACATTTCAATGATAATTTTTCGAATTAATATAGTAACTTTCAAATGTGTTTTAACTATTTTATTCATAGTAAACTTTTCGCGTATAACTGCTGTTTTGTGTGATAGCATTCTATATTCTAAATAAAAATATGCTTTAATAAGAATATAGGTATACATGGTTACACAATAAACATTTTTATACTAGTATTTGCTTGATAAGTGAACAAATAAAAATAATAAATAGAAAATTACAATACACCATGTTGTTCAATTTTGGCTTTACAAACACCCTGTAAATTGAAATTGTGATATTGGTAATTGTAATTTGTCTATATTGGCGTTTATACAAAATTTAAAATATGACATATATTATGATTTTTGTTCTTGCAACCACTCGGTATATTAACACTGTGATTATTCCACTCAGTCAATAACAAATTTATAATATGACAATACGCTAATAGTATTCTCTTCAAAGAAGTTTGCTCAATAACAGGAAAAAACAGCAATCATCTTTTGTTCTTAAATTTATTTCCCCTAACATTATCAATGTACGAGTATATATAGGGTATATATTTTTTATTATGAGAAAAATATATAACGTCAGGTGCATGTGTTTCAAATTGAAATATACACGTAGTTATAACGAAACTGAAAACTAAAAAAAAAAAATAGACATTGTAATCTTTGTAAACAAAAAAAAACAAAACTATGTATATGCAGGAAGTCTGCAAAATAGCTTTTCAAAAAAGTTTGCGAAAAATTATTGTCAAGTCGAATAAATTAAATAAAAACCATTGACGACTTGTCAGATAAAAATATGAAAATTGTTTATTTATTATTTTGTCAGGGAAATATTCTGACTTCTCAGAATTAAGTACACGCACCTGACGTTATACATTTTTCTTACAGATATGTATATAAACCCTTTACTAGCTGCAGAATTGTAGCTCCACGGAAAGTTCGGATTGACGGACCAGCTAAAGTTCTGCAGATAACCCTTTAATTAATAATACAGTATTATAAGGAAGAGTGTATATTGGCTAAAAGGTAACTTTAACGGCCAGTATTTGTTGGACATATTTATGAGAGATTATGACGAGTTTACATCAATTAAAGCGAATAGTGAGGGTTGATGTCAATTTTTAAGAAAAGAAACATATGTTGTATTCTGTTTTAGTATACTTGAAAATAAATAAGGTATTTTCTTTAAGCTACTAAAAATACAGACAACAAAGGCTAATAATAATCTGTCATTGATGACTTTTTAATTCTGTTCCAAGAGGGAATAAAAATCCATTCTTTGTATAAGAAAATGATTTGCTATCTCGACTCACCCGTCTAATTCCGAAGCAAAAGTTCTTTTTAGTTTTATTTATATGATATATTGAATGGATAAAGTTTTCAGTCTAATATTAAATGGTTGTTAACGGAAAAATCAACCTGAAACATGTCAAATCACCTAAGTCGGCAAATGTAGCGGACAGTATGAAAGAGTTTAAGTTTTGAAACGAAACTTTCAAGTACATACATGTACATTAAACCATGAAGAGCAAGTTCTAGTTCAGTTCAAGGACAGTTAAAAACTCTGAAGTTGGGGTCAATTTTCAACAGGGTCAATTTTCAACGTGTCGATGTCATAAGAGGTTTGAAAAATATTTTTCAAGCCGTTAAAAAATGACCCCGGGTATAAATTTCACGACTTTTGGGCTCAATTTTCAACGTTGAAAATTGACCCCTGGGTCAATATTCACCGTTGAAAAATGACCCCCGGGTCAATTTTCAACCCGGGTCAATATTCTTCGTTACACCGGCAAAAATTTTATTGATGCAGGTATCAAAGAAATTTTTAATTAAGTAATTGATGAGCTGAATTTTTTTTTTATGTCGAAAATTTTTTTTGCAAAATGATTCTTTTTCCAACAACAAAAACGATTATGTCTCATAAAGTTAATCAGAGGCTTATATTAAAGCAAAATTAATATCGTCTCTTACAAATATTGTTACGAAATAAACAACATACCGGTATAGTCCTAACAGCAATATTTTTTCCTGTTGAAATGTGAATATTTTTTCAAATTTATTTATAATTTGTACAGCAAAATTTACAAAAGCAGCTGATTATTGCTTTAAATTTTGTATAAAGAATATGGTACTATGTATAATGAAACTGATCCTCTCAGTCTTTTTAATGTCATTGAATATACGCTTTTCGCGGTCTTTGAATAAATGGCGTGCTTCATTACACTATATTTGTCTTGGTTTTATTCACTTCATTCAAATCCTTATTGACTTGTAAGAAGATGGGGGAACAAGATAGCGCAAATGCCCATTTGGTTTAGTCGTAAAATACAATTTCAAATTTAATTTTTTTTCAACTAAATATACTAGATAATGTTATAATACATGTTTACAAAAGTACAATTTCTAACTATATTCAGTTTTGAATATTTTAACAAACGGTAAGAAAAAAAAAAATTCTACAGTTTTGATAGTATCGAACCCACAACCTAAAAACCCTAGCTTTATAATGATACCTAATGTCTGCTGCTCTAACCACTGAGCCATTTCAGTCACAACAAAACTCCTTTGTTAAATGCTATATGCTACTTCAACCACGAATTTACGGACTTGTATTATTTTTGTAAAACGTTCAATTGCTGTGATACAAAATGACATTTTTTAAGTATAGTGGGTCATCTCTCCACGTTTTCGTTGATTGAAATCGGTTTGATTTCCTTTAAACCTTATATAGACTATGAAAAAAATATGGAGCTCAGACCCACTCTATAAAAGAAAAGGCATTGAAGTTCTAAAAATGACACTATTTGGAGGTTTTGGCACGCATACGCCAGTTTGAATCAACATATTCCAAATATTTAACTTATTTTAAGGGTTTTAAATCGATGTTATGGTAAATATACATTGTTTTCAATAATGTAGAAAGAAATTATGAGATTTGTTGATATTTTAATTTTATAGTACTTTATATATCCTCATATAGGCAGTTTACACGCCTTATTCACCCATCTTCTTTCTAAATGCTTTAAATATTTTAAATAAAATATTGAAGTGTTGACAAGTTGTTTGTCATATGAGCCTTATGTTAACAAACGCGAGTATGTGTAGAATGTAAGTATCCGTTTTTCTTGAATTGATTTCATTTTTTCCCCTGAAAATTTGAGTTTCTAAAATCAGTAAAATGTTAAAGTTTCCCATTGATTTAGTATATTGTTACTGGTTTTGAAAAAAAAATAAATGTTAAATGCATATACCGGTATGTTGCAATACACCGTAATTTTGAGTTATTTGAGGTTAAAAATTGAACAGCCAATTGCATCGCATTCAAATACGTAATTCAAATTCTATCATATTTATATTCACTATATATTTTCCCTTATGTTTGCATTGGAAATCTTTGACGTTCAATTTCCTGTGAATACACTTTGCCTATTTATGCGACATGAGCACAAATATAGAAGTCATCACGCTTTTTGAGTGTATTATTACTGTAAGATTAAATGACACGTTCAAACGTAAACGTACATAAGCAATTTGATATGGCTGTTCCATGTATGTTTCATATCCCTTACTAACAACGTTTATAAAGCTTTAAAGCGACGATACACAAATACTTTATAAATACAAATTAGCATCAATATGATTATAAATATAAGTATTTAATGCTTATTTTACAAGTTAATTTTGTGTTTACTGCCACCCGGTAAATATCCAGATGGCGAATCGTTATATTTTACATTGTAGCTTCGAGTCTGCAGCCTCGTTGTTAATTTTTGCATACTATCTTAAACTATTACATGTATATTATAGATTTAAAATTTGAATATTTTTCCTATATATTTAAACAAATTTTATGCTCTTCTTCTAAAAAAAAGATTAATTTAGTCTAAAAATGGCCACGCCCATCCAGCCCTCTTAAATCTCTATGGTATATACCAGTGTGCAGCATTCTTGTGGTCGAGGCTTTCAGAAAACAGTTAAACACACAATATTTCGAACGCAAATTTCAACTCTCATAGCCAACCATTGGAAAAATAATGGCTATGATTTAGGATAAAGTACTTTGGACCACCCACACTACTACGTAATATATTATACTTTTAAAACTTTTTATGGTCTCCATATGAATTTTTTAAAACTTGTCTTTTTCAATTATTTTTAAATGGTAAAAATTTACAATAACTTAATACAGAACACGTTCAGAACTTGTGTTCGAACATTTATTTCTCATCAAATAAAAACAAATAATGTTTAAAAACACTTTAAATATCAGTTCAGATAGATTTAACTGTTTTTAGTATTCATCACCTCAGAGGACGTAAAAAAATCACCCCACAAAAGTATAGCATATGCATCTATATTCTGAAGATGATTAGATAAAGTAATCTTGATTACCTTTTTATTTTCATACATGTACATTGTAATATAAAAGACTTTCAATTTCCACTTCAAGATATTAGATATTAAGCTAAGCGTTATACAAAATTAGAAAGTTTCATAATTACGTAATAATTATGTATGTCTGATTGATTTTCTTTTTAAGGGGCCCTTATTTTTAAACAAATGAAATAGACATAGGGGCACTAAAATACCATTTACTTTACGTTAAATTGCAAAATGCATCACAATAAATTTAGAATTCAAATAGAAGGTTACTATACTATTTTTCTACTGGAGATTTTTTTCCAAACAAGAGGTATATAGTTTCAGATATTTACAATATATGATAAGAATATAAATATTTGTCACTTTGAATATACATGCCCAGTAGAGTAATTTAAAAAAGACTAGTTTATGGCTCTAAATAATATAGACAACAACAAAAAATAGAAACTTAATATGAAGTATAGAGTACATGTAGCAAGCCACTACCTGACCGCATGATTGGCAATGTTGAGAGTACAAGTACCAGGGAAAGAAGATAAAGACAGTGTATATCCAGGCCTGTCCGTCACAGCCACTTGTTTCTGTAATAAAAGTTCACCCTATATTGTCTGTAATAAAAGTTCACCTTATTTAGTATAATTATAGTTATTATTATACATAAGGGTAAAATTTTATTACCGAAACAAGCGCCAGTGCTGTCTGTAGCAGCAAATCAGAGGTTTACTTTTAAGAACTGGGGGTGCTCAAATCTTCCCGAAATACTGTATATCCAGGTTTTTTTCGTGCGTCACAAAATTTGCAAAAAATAGGGTAAATAAAATTCAAAAAAATTGAATAGAAAACAATACAGGATATATTTTTGCATATTGTGTATTCTGCAATGTCAAAGTGGAAAAAAAAAACAACAACAAAAAAAAACCCAGCTAGATCATAGCGAAAAATTACCGGTACACTGTACCAAAATGTACTACAGGCCTATATCAGTTAAAGTATTATGCCCTTGGCTTTAATTTAGGATATTAATATAACGAACTTAAAAAATATTTAGGAATTTTTGGTCCACTTGCTTTGTTCTAAAACCAATCAAATTTGTGGTTCACTTCAAGAACTATTCTTTTTAAAGAAAATATTTCCTATTTATTGGAAATCCACGCTAACTTTGGTTGAAATTCACAGAGGTTTCGAAGAATAGAAAAATGTTTCTATAAGATTTTAAAAACAAGGTACATGTATAATCAACTGATATGGACTGATTACAGGGACTTGGACCCAATTTTTGGTCAAATTTTATTTTTATTTTTTATGGTACAAAATTGTTTATTTGTGCATTTTGAATGATTGACCAAATTTGAATGTTAGAAGTTAAGTTATAAGCGAGATACAGATGTAAGAATTCATTGTTATGTAAACAAAGCTCGAGTCTTATACAATGTAGTTGTTTACAAATAATGTAAAGGTTAAGAAATTACCATTTCTTTGACAAAATGACTTGTAGCAAACAAGATAAACTGGTTCAATGTGTTTATAAATTATATTTTCAACAAAAGAAAGCAACATTTGGTTGTAACTTATACGAATACAACATATATATAAACAATAACAAGACTCGAGCTTTGTTAACGGAACAAAGAATTTCAAACTCTGTATCTTGCTTGTAACTCGATATTTGACTTTCAAATTTTAACGAAGCATTAAAAATACCCATATTAACCATTCTAGACATTAGAAATAGAAACGTAGAATTTGAAAATTTTGAACTTAAATCGTGTAACCTATTAAGAGGGCTAAAATAATATATAAAATAATATGAAAAAATACCAAATCTAATCTAAATACCGGCAATGGAGTAAGTTACACGTTGTCGTCGATAAAATCCTTTTCATAAAACAAAATGTCGTTTCGATCAGAAGTCAGCCATTTTGTGATGATGTGTTATTCCACCTTAAACTTACATAGTTAAGTTACCTAAAATAGGTATTAGCCTTAGTCCCCCCCCCCAACCCCAACCCTACAAACCAGATTGAACTATTTCTCAGGTCCCCCTCCTGGGAAAATTTTCTGTATCTGTGCATGGTCTTACAATTCTGCACGCTTTCGAACCACTTTGAAGAAATAATAGATATTTATTTCGTAATGTCATAATAACAGACTTATGACAAAATTATACATTCAGATCCAGAACTCAGAACTTACAGTAAACTTCAAGATTTCAAAAAATTTGAGATATCAAGGTTACATTTTAACATTTTTCTTATAACTTTGTTTTTGGGTTGGTTTTTTTTTGGGGGGGGGGGGGCAGAAATGCTTTATAACTAATATAGTCTTTGATATCTCATTAAAAATTATCACCATGTCTATCCAGTTTTCTTCCGGAAAAACTTATAGAGAATGAGATTAAATTCCTTTGGTTTGTCTTTTCATGCAGCCTTTTCATGTGGACTTCATGGTCAGGCAAGTTCTTCAGATTGGTTGTGGATTCTGGACCAATAGACTTATCATTTTCTCCATATACAATAGCTGTTGGAATCTAAGAAAAACAAATCAAATTGAGTTTAACTTCATCTAGAGAATAATGATATAAGCATTAAAAAAGTGTCGTTTTATATCTTACAGGCAAGGTGATAGATGATGTAGATTTATGTGAAAATTTGTAATATTCATGCGATGATAAAAATTAGCACAAACTGTAACTTTATCAGTTCTTTGCCAATAAATATTTAAACAATAAACAAATGGGTGAATAATCTGAGTACTTACATTAAGACTCCTTTACTTCTCCTCCGTGTAACTACCCGTCTGAACTAGAGCTATGGGTATAAATCCCGCGGAACGCTTCAATACATTTGCGGGGTCCATGAAGAGAAAGGGCAGTGAGTAGCTCCCGCTCATGGAAGGACTCACAATGACGAGAGTTCTCAGCTCCAGAGCTGTGATAAAATTCTCAAGGAAAATTCCTTGTCTCCAACATTTACCTTCTGACTTTCAGTGTTTCTTCCTATAGAAATTTTCATTTGAATAGTTGATGTGTAAAATATAAATCTGATATTCAAAAAACACTCTGAGCTAGCCTGCAGTCACTATTACTTTCGGTGGTTTAAAATTATCCAAACTGTGTGTTTAACTGTTGCAGCTGTACTATACTGTAGATTCCTTATTAAATGTGAGAAATTAAGATCTGCAAATAATCGCAAGAAGCTTTCCTCAAAGATTTTAAAACCCTTACTATTTTTGAGAGTTTTGAGCTAAATGAACTGATGAGAAAAAGTTCGACATTGGCAGTTTCACATTCCTGCGATTAATATAAAACGTCAGAATCACAGAATTAAATACATGTGTAAAATAAGGAGTCTACAGTAAAGTTTCACAATCATTGTAGTTATAAAACTATTCAGACTCTATTATTTCCAAGTACTCTCATTCTTTGTTCTTGTAAAACGTCTTGATGGAAGTATTTACCTGCTGGTAAATCCACTGCAACTGGTACCCTAGAGCAGAAAAGATGACCAGGGTGTTGGTTTTCTCAGAAGAGAATGCTTGTCCATGAAGAAACAGAATATCCACCGCCCCAGACTTGGGTGGAACATCCCGAAAAACTATCTAAACACTCTACAAAGCACATCAAAAACTTTGACAAAGTACTTTATGCATGTAGTTAATGTATGATTATGTTCAATGTGAGGCATTCAGTTACTGTGTTTAAGAATAGCTAGAAATATTGCTAGATCTGTAGATTCCTAATTAAACGCAAGGAATTAATATCCGCGTAAAATCGCTATAAACATGTCTCGCGGAATTTAAATTTTGGACAGATGTAAACTAAATGAAACTAATTAATGCACAGTGAAATTTTTACATAAAAATGACAATTAGATTTTGATCTCAAATCGGGTCTACGTCCCTTTAAATGTATTAATTTAAACATTTAAATACACAACCCGCGTTAGCGGGTAATGTAAAATTTTTTGCGGGAAGTTCTCAAGAACGGAAAATTCTGCACCTCGGAGGAAAATCTTGTGAAAGCAACTCTTCGATGTGCAGGAGGAATGCAATAGAAGAGAGTACGAGATTACTGGCGAAAACATCAGAAAGGCTCGGGGGAAAATTTGTACTTATTACGAATTCCGTTACTTTCTCTGGATACCTTCTTACACCTACTTGTTGCCAAGCAGATCTTGGATGATGTTGAACAATTAGATTTATACAAGTATTTTACCATGGACAAATTTGAAGGAGGGTCCCAAAAATTTCAAAGAGGGGCTAGATTTGAAAACACCCACACTGAAGTGAAAGTCCAGACGCTGTATGGGTCTTTGGGCCAAAGAACAGCGGGGTTAGATTTCGGTCCGCTCAAGGTTCTCAGTTAAACTGTGTCAAATCAAACTGTTGCCATTTCCAAGAAAGTCTCTCGATGGTAACTTCTATCAATATCACATGCACTATTCTCACAAACTTGAGCAGGGCCCAGATATCAAAATCATTGTTTTAGAGCAAGTGGAAGGCGAGGAGAAGACCCAGACTATATACGAAGGACTTAGGACATCGACCATCCTTGCGCCCGTCCCCCATGGACTTTGTCTTTACGTCTGAAGGCGACCCTTCCCATAAGGTTCAACTCGTGGTGTGCGTCAGTTCTAAATCAGGACATGCGGGGTAGCTACAGTGCCATTCTATCAAACCATCTGTAAGGAGGCTGGCCTCACCAAATTCATTCCCAAGCGTGTGGTAGTTTTATTAAGCTTTTGACACGATTCTTCAATGTCTCAATCTGATCGAAACAATGCCCTTAATGAAAGTATGACGCGTCTGCGATTTGGTGTCGATCTATGAGAGTCAAATTCTGCATATAATTTTTATTTTGGTATATAGATTTAATATAATACACTTCATAATAAATGAAAATGATATCTACAAAAAGGATTTTTCGAACACGAAAACCTATTTTTAACCATTGTGACTCTATATATAAGCCTTACTTCGTATAATTCAAATTGATGCATTTACTTACATATTTTTCAAATATATTACGCAGTAGATATGATATATTTTCGTTAAATTTGTCTTAATCCCTTTTATTCTTGAGATTGTCAGCATTGTTCATTTTATTTTTGTAGCCAGAAGGCAGTGAACACGCTAAAATAAATGTACACCAATAACTAAAACAAAAGCAATTGACTCATTGTAATGACGTTTTCTCATCATATTAATATTGCGTTGATATGGCAATTAATAGAAAAAAGGTCTGAAGTTAGATGTCTGCATTTCTAGATTTTAAAGTTGATTAAATATTTTAAAAATTTAGTTAAAGTTGAAAATTTCATTTTCCTAAATAAAAAAAAAATCAAAATGAACTGCAATGCTTTGTTGACCAGTAGTACAAAACAGATAAGCTAAATTTTCCCCATAGTTAATTTTTTCTAAAAATTTTGTTCTTTGGAATGAAAACTGTAAGTATTTAGAATTTGAAAGAAATCTGATCTCACAATTTTTTGCCCACATCGCCTCAAACGTGCAATTTTAAACTCTTTTCGGTGGAGTGTAAAATGGAATTGTCATTGTTAGAATATGTTAAGCCAATAAGTTACTTTTGAAGATATTACAAATGTATGTGCTGCAATTTATTCAAGAGACCTTTCTGTTACAACGTATTCTAACTGGTTACTTAGAGTGAATTCTGATGTAATACGTGTACAGTGTAAGAATAATGCTTGTAAATTTTGATTGTGTGTTTTAGATTACTTACGATTTACATGTAAAAAAATTGACAGAGGCGAACATTTATAAAAATCTAAGATGACTTTATTTATTTGACCTTTTGATATAACCTTGAAATGTAATGTGCATTGAGCCTTAACATATTTGTGATGACCATGCCCAAATTTCATATTTTTCCTATAAAAAACCCAAAAGTTACACATTCTTAAATGATATTAAGATAAATTGCACAAAGTCAAATGAATACCTTTCAAATGTAGATTTCGAAATGAGCAAAACACACTGTACCTCATTTATTTTCTGCTTTGAGTAAATGATGGGTATGATTTATATTTTTTCCCTAAGATAATGAATTGAAATTAACTTTTACAAAATATTAGGCCATTACATTGCAAATGTAGGAAAATATTTCGAATACCGTAATTAATTTCACGGGTGTTTAAATATATGTACCTTAACACGTAAGAAACTGTAACTCTCAGGTCGTCCATACAGGACCTACCATCCCCATAGACACATTTAGTCTATAAAATCACACTGTAGATGTGCGTTATTGCCTTTTTTTTAAAAACAAAATTCTTGTTTTAGTAATTTTACGCTTTGTTGAGTGAGTTGAAACAAAATTATTTACTAAAAGGATGATTTATTAAAAAAGGACCCCCCCCCCCAATAAATTTCAAAGATTTAACATCACCTGCATAGTCAGAGATCAATACAGTACTGAAAAAAGAAAGTGAAAGTTGAAAATAAAAATTAGATATATATAAGACTTTATAACATTTTCTGCAGAAACCTTGCTATTAAAATGGAAAAATCCATGGTCTATTCTATACATTTTATCCAATTATCATTAATTTCTTTGTACTTTCATTATAGACTAAAACTCTAAATATAGACACTTCCGATCTGGTCTTGACTACCTGGTTTCAAAAGGAAACTAATATCATCAAAGGTAATGATTCTTATACATGTACTTATATTCCTATATATATATATATATATATATATATATATATATATATATATATATATATATATATATATATATATATATATATTACTCAAATAGAAAACAAGAAGCCCATTGGTTGCATTGCTCACATTGTATCCTCTTCTATACCATAAAATGTATACATATATATGAATTCAAACCCTGGTTCCAGGAAGAGGGATACGTAATTTAGAGTCAAGATCTTGTAAATGAAAGGTGCTGACAAGTTTATGAAATTTAAGATATATACATGTAAATTCTTTCAATGTTGCTTCAAAACAATAGCTTTGTTTGATAGGGTGTACCGGTGCTTTTAAAAAACTTTGATAAACACAATGAAAAATCATGTTTTAAAAGTGGCATTTTCAATGAAATATGAAGGAAATAAATAACAATTTTCGAAAGTTTTCAGTTTTGTCCATGTTTGACAAATGAAATATAATATAGATATTACCTAGAATAACTACTGAATTAAGGATCCTCCACACACCCGGGGAAAGTTTTGCATACAAGCCCATTCTTCTAAAATACTTGAAGATATGGATTTTTTGTATGTGTTCGACTTGAAAATGAACACAAAAACTTTCAATTTTGGGGGGAAATTAACTTTTTAGATTTTACCGATCTTCATAAAAAATAAAAATCCCTGCAGTATTCGAACTCGGGACCTGCGAGTTGGTTGACCGAAGCTACACCCGTTACGCCACAGAGATAGACAACAAGCTTCGGCGATATAAACTGTTTCTGAATGCGTTGAAATCGCCATTTTGTGACGTACTGCCATAAAAAGTAGAAGTCACGGGGTGTCGAGGATCCTTAAACAAGCTCGATCTTGACTTCCTTTTTAAAATGATGTCAAATTGAATATAAGCATCGGTATTACTTATATATAATGTCAAGAATTTGTTTCATTCTCTACAGGGTGATAACTCAAATTTCCATCGGTACGTAACACCAACGACCCTTTATGTCAGATATAACGTCAAGATTTATATGACGTAAATATTGACTTCAGGTTTTTTTTTATTTTGCGTGGTTTTGTAGTTTGCCATGAAAAAAGACAGGGCACAAACGTTATATCAATTTTCACAAAAAACGAAGTCCGCAACTATGGTTTGTCAAACAAGATTCTTAAGGTGGGCTTAAAGGGGCATGGTCACAATTTTGGTCAAATTCCATTTTTCTGATATTATTATTTACAATGCTTTAGGAATGCATTTCTCATTAACAACTGAAATTTGAGAGTCAGTCGTTGAGTTATAAGCAAGATACAGGGCTCACAATATTTTGTCATGTAAACAAGGCTCGTGCCCTGTTTTTGTTTACATATGTTCAATATACCAGTAAAAATCTTTTTTCAAGCAGATTTGTCTAATTTCTTATTCATTTTAAGCATAAATAAACAGTACCTAACGTTTAACACATTTATTTTAGGTCTAAAACTGGAATTTTCACTTCAACATCCAAAATGTAAACAAAAGCTTTGTTTACATAGCAAAGAATTATAAGCTCTGTAACTCGCTTGTAACTCAACGAATGACACTCAAACATTGGTTTCCTATTTAAAATGCCTTACTGAATCAATGTAAACATTAAAATCGAAAAGATAATTTTGACCGAAATCGTGACCATGCCCCTTTAAATGTTTATGAGCAGTTAATTAAGCAGCTAGTTTTAAGAAAAAACTGAAAATGTCAAATTGTTAATGCACGACGAACGACGAGATACAAAAAGGGATGGCAAAATGTTAAATAGAGACCTATGAATCTTAAACATCTTTTGGATCATGTTCGCTCCATTATCTCTTAGATCAGAACAGGGATAGTTGACAAATTTCATGCTGAAACATCCAAATCTTTGTGTGTATTGGTTATAGTTATGGAAGTAATAAAATTATGTCAAAAATTATAATTGATACAAAATATGTCTTTTGTCAGGCAGAAGTCATGCCGAGCCTCCTAGTAGCGGCAATTGATTTTGGTACAACCTTTTCTGGTTATGCGTTTTCTTTTCTGCACGAGTACAAAAAAGATCCCTTGAAGATCTCGACGGCTTCATGGACAGCAGGCAGCGGAGGTTTGGTGTCTTTAAAAACCTCGACGTGCGTTCTCTTTGACTCGAAAGAAACATTCCATTCATTTGGATATGAAGCTGAGGAAAAGTATTCCAACTTAGCCCTTGATGACAAGCACCATGATTGGTACTACTTTTCTAGATTTAAAATGATGTTATACAACAAGAAGGTATATTCCTACTATTCCTACCATAAGTGTTATTTTATATTTGGCAAATGCTACTGAATGTCAGTATAATTCTTATCGTCGTCTTCAAGGTTTTTATTATGCTATCATGACAAAACATCGCAACAAATTTATAAAAAAGTATATTTGAAAAAAATCGAGCAATTTTTTTTTAAAGTAAATAGATTTATATATGTCTTCTTCTGAAATGGGTTGGTTACTTATTGACTTTACAAATTGTTGTTTAAGTGCATAGAATACAATACAAAAATACAGTAAATGCAAACAATTTTTTTAAAAGTTTTGTTGGAACCAAATTATTATGTCAATTAAATGTCAAGTATATTAATGAATCGCAATGAAAATGTCATTTTCTATAAACTACAAAACAAAAAACTTCAGTTTACGAACCGTAAAACTATAGTTCACTATTCGTAAACTATAATTTACATCTGAAAAAATCATATTCAACGGTTGTAAACTCTAGTTTACAAATTTTGTCACAGTTACCATTATAAACTTTAATTCATATTCGTATATTAAGTTTACAGCTGATCTGTTAAAATATAACTTATGAATTTAAAAATCTTGTAACTATGATTTTTAATTTAAAAACTCAAGGAACCAATCGAGAGGTAGTACAAAACGTGCCCCATTATAGAAAATGGCTCTCCAGAGTAAAGCACGGGCTATTTTTAACCTAGTATGCCCAATGCAAAAATTTAAATAGGATTCCCATATTTTCGTTGGTTCTGGTTACATTACAGTTTACAATCGAAAACTTAGTTTATCGACTGTAAAACTATGTTTTCCCTCATTTCTTGTGAATTACATGTAGGCGTGCCATAGTTATGTTCAAATACATTGAATGATTTTGTCTTTTTTGTGCAGGATCTAACAAGAGAAACTCTTATGGAAGATGACAAAGGAAAGAAAATTAAAGCAATAGAAGTATTTTCTTCTGCTATTGGCTATTTAAAAGATCACTTGTTGACCGAATGCAAGAAGCAGATGACTGGTATAGAGGATTCTGATATAATGTGGGTTTTGACAGTGCCAGCCATTTGGGACGACAAATCGAAACAATTCATGAGAGAAGCTGCAGAAAAGGTTTAATTTTCCTGTCCTTATACTTTCTATTGCTTTGTATGATTTAATTTTTTTTCATTTGTTTGTTTATTTGAAAAATTATACAATGTCAGTGTTTATTAAAGAAATGGTTTTCTCTCAGACTTTCACGCTTCAATAAAATACATATATGGAATAAGAATAAGGATACGCTGCTAAAAAAAACACCTGTTAACTTATCAGGTCTCAAAGTTCAGTGGAGACTCGAGTTCCTGTTGAGTCTTGACTTTTCACAACGTGTTGAACAACCAAACTATAGTTTCTATAAAAACTCCTCAGTTTTAGATGTAGAGAATAATTATGTTCTTAATAATTATTTTTGTAGGCCTGTATCTGTAGAGAGAAGTTGGTGATTGCTCTTGAGCCTGAGGCAGCTTCGTTGTTCTGCATGTACTTGCCAATACAAAAAGACAGCGATAATTCTACATTTGGGGTCTTTAAATCTGGAGAAAAGTACATGGTTGTTGATGCTGGAGGTATTTTCAACTTGTAATCAATCTTAAACGTCATTTAATTTCCCATAAAACGTAAACCTTATATTTGATTAAACATTGTATTTGATTATTTGATCATTATTCTAGGTGGAACAATAGATATCACAGTCCATGAGGTAAAGGACAATGGATCCGTGAAGGAACTGCACAAAGCCAATGGAGGCGATTGGGGTGGAACTAAGGTAGATGCATTGTTTACAAGTCTCTTGGTTGATATTGTCGGCAAAGACGTTATGGAGACCTTCAGTTCTGTTCACAAATACGATTTTCTTCTTATGTTGAGGGACTTCGAAGTAAAGAAGAGGACAATCAATCCAAAACTTGATGATATCATGACATTTACAGTCCCAGTCAGCTTGTCAGATACATTTCGCGAGAAGAATCCGGAATGTAATATCACGGATGTAGCATTAAAATCCAAGTACGGAAACCAACTGACTTGGAAAGGGGATAAACTTCGAATGGAGGCAAAATTAACTAAGACACTATTCGATGGAATTTGCAAACATATAGTGGATCACCTGACGGAGCTTTTCCTGCATCCTGCCGTCAAAGATGTGTCATCCATTTTACTGGTAGGAGGATTTGCAGAATCACTCATGTTACAAACAGCCATAAGAGAGGCATTCATAAACAAAAATGTTATTATACCACAGGAAGCTGGGTTGGCAGTTTTGAAGGGAGCGGTATTATGTGGACATGCACCCGAAAAAATCTCAGGTAGAGTTTGCAGATATACGTACGGAGTAAAGATAAATACAGAATTCGATAGCACAATTCATCCTAAATTTAAAAAAGTCTTTCGTAATAACGTTGAATACTGTGACGACATCTTTAGTATTCATGTCCGCGTTGGACAACAAGTTGAGGTTGGGGAACCGCAAAAGAAACACAGATATGTAGTGTTAAGGCCAAACCAGACATATTTGGAGTTTGAAATTTACACTTCAAATAACAAAGAACCAACTTATACGACGGATGAAGGTTGTACATATCTGGGCAAGGTTACTATTGACATGCCAGACACATCCAAAGGATTAGACCGTGGAGCCATTGTCCACATGACATTCAGTGGAACTGAAATTGCTGTCACAGCAGTTGATCGAGATAACCCAGAGAGAGCTGTGACGACCAAAGTTGACTTCCTTGGCTGATTTGAGAAGCCAATCTTCAAGTCACGTTCAGTACAACTGAATTATTACGACTGCCTTAGCAGAACAAGATAATACTGAAGAGTATTCATTGATTCAAAAATAAACTAATAACTTAAACAAAACAACTTGGTGTTTACAACTGAATTGACTGATTTATATTCCTATTGGGCTTTATTTTTTAGATGAGTAGCAAAACAAAAAAAATATTGCTTGTAATTTTATTTAAATTCATTGACGGTTGATTTTTGTATTTTTAATACATTTACATGTACTTCGATTTTCATTATTTTATGGAATACTTCAGCCCTAGGGTGTAAAGGATGATGATGAAGTACTGAAATATTTTACTTGTTCTCATAATGATATATGCTTTGTAGATATTCAAAACGATAAAGATGATAAATATTAGGGTTGAATTTTAAAAGAACTAGGTCTATCTATGATGTATTTTTTAACACGGTGAATTTACAAAAGATAGCATTATATTACAAAGTAGCAATTTTATCAACAACTCTAGGCTGTGGAGTTATTTATCTTAGTTTTTACTCGTTAACAGAAAAGGCATCACCCCCATTTCTTACAAGATTTAACTATTTCCATTGCAAATGTCGCATGTACATAAAAGTTTGTTTAGCTCGCTCATGCTTTCAGCTAAGAAAGACACTTTTTAAAATTTGACATAGTTTAAAACAATCCCCCCCCCCCCCGCGAAAAAAATTGAGATGGTAAAATTCATTTTACTGTAGTAAAACAGATGTAATGTAAAGGAAACTTTCTGTACTTATATATAAAATGCATTGTATGCTTTTTAGCTCACCTGATCTGAAAGCTCAAGTGAGCTTTTCTGATCAATATTTGTCCGGCCGTCCGTCTGTCTGTCTGTCTGTAAACGTATTACATTTTCGACTTCTTCTCCAGAACCACAGGGCCAATTTCAACCAAACTTTGCAAAACGCATCATTGGGTAAAGGGAATTCAATTTTGTTAAAATTAAGGGCAATGCCCTCTTTCGAGGGGAGATAATTAGAAATTATTGAAAATTATTTGGCAGTTTTAAAAAATCCTCTTCTCAAAAACCATTTGGTCAGAAAAGCTGAAACTTGTGTGGAAGCATTCTCAGGTAGCGTAAATTCAAGTTTGTTCAAATCATGATCCCCGTGTGTAGGGTCGGGCCACATTGGGGGTGGGGGGGTCGAATTTTTACATATAAAATATTGAGTAAATCTTCAAAAAAACTTCTTCTCAGAAACCGATTGGCCAGAATAGCCGTAACTTGTGTGGAAGCATCTTCAGGTAGGGTAGATTCAAGTTTGTTAAAATTAAGATCTCAGAGGGTAGGGTGGGGCCACAATAGGGGGATGGATTTTTACATTACATGTGACATGAATTTGTTTCTATAATAAAAATTTACCCCAATATTGTTATTTTTATAGTATTGGTGTGTGTGTGTATATATATATATATATATATATATATATATATATATATATATATATATATATTTATATATATGTACTAGCTTTTTTCATAAAAAAAAAACAAGTGAGTTTTGTAGAAGCCACAATGGGGGATCAAGTTTTACATAAGAATATATAAAGAAAATCTTTAAAAGTCTTCTTCTCAAAAACCATTTGGGCAGAATAGCTCAAATTTGTGTGGCAGCATCCTAAGGTAGTGTATATTCAAGTTTGTTAAAATCATGGTCCCTAGGGTTGGGTGGGGTCAATGGGGGATGAATTTTTACATAGTAATATATAGAGAGAAAATCTTGCAAAATCTTCTTCTCAAAAACCAAATGGTCAAAAAATCTCAAACTTGTGTGGGAGCATCCTTATGTAGATGTGTACATTCAAGCTTGTTCAAATCATAATCCCAAGGTTAGGGTAATGCAACAATGGGGGATGTCATATACATAGGAAGATATAGAGTTCTCAGAAATATCTTTTAAAATCTTCTGGAAAAGCATTCAGTCAAAAAAGCTGAAACTTGTGTGAAAGCATAGGTTGTGCTGATTAAAGTTTTATCAAACCATGATTCCCTGGAGAAAAGTGGGGCCACAAAGAGGGGGGTGGGGTGGGGTGTTGTTAAATCACTACTAATGAAAAGGAATAGAGAGAAATATTCTCACAAATACTAAAACAATAAAAGGGGCTTGGTATTTACCATAAATATATGTGGATAAAAATTGACAGAATTTTTTAGCTTTCTGAGCAAGATCTATTATACTTATTTGTCAACATATTTTGATTTTGATTCTGTAATGATGATTTGATCAGAGTTAAGGTTATTTTTGCTCAGTTGAGCGATGTGGCCCCTGGGCCTCTTGTTAATTCTTTAATATTGCTATCATGAATATAATTCTATAATTTCATGTATAATGAATAAAGATGTGACATGAATTTGTTTCTATAATAAAAATTTACCCCAATACTAGCTTTTTTCATTAAAAAAAAAAAACCAAGTGAGTTTAGCAGCGTTATAAAACATACTACACTTACACCAGCAACCATAATCAATAATATTATTTACGAACAAAACTATTCAATACCTTTGTTAAGTTATTTTAATATACCAATCATAATAGTATAGATAATTAAAGTAATTTTTAATCAAAGAAATATGGACTGCATTTTTCATATTTGAAATGTTTATTACAAAATAATAATTTTTCTCTGCAATAATAAAAATGTTAATGGTTCATTAAAGCTAATCAAAGGATTATAATAAAGCAAACATTTTCAATTTTCTGTACAAACATTGTAATGTAATATTTCACATATTACAGCAATGTTCCTCCTGATAAAATGAGAAGACTGTTTCAATCTTATTTTTATCATAAAGTTTTACTAGCATTTTACAGCAAACCAAATGTCAGAAAATGCAGCAGACATTGCTTTAAATTTTCTAAAATGAATATGTTTATAATACTAATAAAGTGATTCTCATGGACTGTTCAATATCATTGAATATTTACATTAACTTTCTTTCCCCTTATTAAATTGCATTGATTGATTTGAGTGATATTTACGCATAACACAGAAGACCCAATTACCAAATCTGGTCCGCACGAATACATTCAGTCTTCCTTCATTATTTCTCAAAGAACATGAATGACTCTCCTCGCGACTTCAAACCGCATCACGACCTGATATTATACTTACGCTGATTATTATTTCATTGACGTAAATATTTTTTTATCAGTTAAATGAATTCAATTGATTATTTCTTAGTATACCAAAAGTAAATTCATCAAATTACAGAATGAAAAATTGCAGTAATAAGACCACATCTTTCAAAATATAATGATTCAATGCTTAAACAATACCGTTTTCGATCACTGCACTTCATGTCTATATTTGTCTTGTTTTTATTCATCTCATTCAGAACCGAATAAGCTTAACGTATGTAGCATATGAAGTAATACTTGTAATCTAAAAATGTAGTAAATGCTATCAATATATTTTGGATAAAAATTCATTTAAATGAAGACAAGTAACATAGTGTTATGTTTAAAATCATGAAGAATGATTTAGTACCCGTTTTGGTACCTTCATTTAAGAAAGTGTTTTCAACATCATGCAGTGAAGCTTCTCCCAAAGATTTTTGAGAGAATATTGGCATTCCTAATTATATTGTTTCTGGTTTGTAAATAATAAATGTTGAATGCATATATGTTGCAATACGCCACAAATTAAAGTTATATAATGCAAAAAATTACACAGCCACCTACAGTGCATCCAGGTATACGTAGCATCGTTTATCAAAGCAAAGGGACCAAAATAAAAGTGAAGGGACCAATTATCTTCTTCATTTATTCTATTATGAACACAGATAAGGGGAATTAAAAAAAAAAAAGACTGGAGGGACCAGCTCCCCACTCTACCCCCTCTCCCCGGATGTTTCTTGTCTGATCGCTATGCTAAATATATGGAGATCATGGTGTCAAAGATTAAAAATTGATAATAAATGCAATACATTGGTTGATAATACTACATTTAATATGTTTTAACTCTATTTTAATGAAGTATAGACAAAACGTTTGAAAACAAATTATCCAAGATTACTTCATACTATTTTCTACTTCTGAATAAATTGAATTGAAACATTTAAAATTTTACAACCAGGTTCCCATGCTTACTTGCTTTGCACTATTTCATTGAACATTCCTCGTTTTATTCTCATATCACCAATGAGATAGTATAACTCTTTATTTTTCGGTTTAGAAACAAAGATGGTGTCATGAAAACACGTTGCTGTTCACAGATGCATGCGTAAGGGTTATCGCGATTGGCGATATTTTCTGCACGAAATTGTGAAGAAAGACAATCATAATAGTGCATTAATATTTATGGAGACGAGAGAAAATCAGCGAGTTTCCATTGATGCAATCCTGATGGCGAATCGTTATATACATTGAAGCTCCGAGTCTATAGCATTGTTGTTAATTTTTGCATACTATTCTATGACTTAAGGAGGCCGGGTGGTCAACAATTGACCATCAGATCTACCTTAAAATTTGAGACGCGATTTCTTTAACCATACCAAACTTTTATTAAGTAAAGATTAATATTTCAGATTTAAAATTTGAATATTTTCCTTTATCTTTATACAAATACCGGTATTAAGCTCTTCTTCTTCTGAAAAAAGAAAATTTAGTCTAAAAATGGCCACAACATGTAGTACATCCAGCCCTCTTAAAACTCTATAGTATATATCAGTTTGCAGCATTACTTAGAAAACAGTTAAACAGACAATATTTCAAACGCAAATTTCAACACTCATAGTAAAACATTGGAAAAATAATGGCTACGATTTAGGATAAAGAACATTGGACCACCCTCACTATAACATAATATATTATACTTTTAAAACTTTGTATAGTCTCCATATGCTTTTTTTTTTAAACTTTTTAAATGGTAAAAGTTCAATAACTTAATACAGAACATGTTCAGAACTTGTGTTCGAACATTTGTTTCTCATCAAATAAACACAAATTATGTTAAAATATCACTTCAGGAAGATTAAATTGTTCTTTTTGTTCATCACCTCAGAGGACGTGAAAAATCTTATGACAAAATTGTGCATTCAGAACTCAGAACTTACAGTAAACTTTTAGATACCTGTATCTGAAGATTCGATATATCAAGGTTACATTTCAACATTTTTCTTATAACTTAGTTTTTGTTTTGGGGTGGTTTTTTTTGGGGGGGGGGCAGAAATGCTTTATACTTAACACAGTCCTTGATATCTCAAAATAAAATTATCACCATGTCTACTAAGTTTTCTTCAGGAGAAACTTATAGAGAATGACATGGAATTCCTCTGGTTTGTTTATCCATGCAGCATGCCCAGCTCCTTTTATCATGTGAACTTCATGGTCAGGCAAGTTCTTCAAATTGGTTGTGGATTCTGGACCAATAGACTTATCATTTTCCCCATACACAATCGCACCCTTAGGCAAAGGGGATTCAAAGTTGTAAAAATAAGGACCACGCCCTTTCTCAAGGGGAAATAACTAAGAACTATTTTTTTAAAAATTGAATAGTTTTCAAAAATCTTCATAAGAACAATTAAGCCAGGAAATCTGAAACTTAGGTGAAAGCATTTTCAGGCAGAGTAGATTCAAAGTTGTGAAAATTATGATCCTCGGAGGTAGGGTGGGGCCACAATTTGGGATCGAAGTTTTTCTTCGGAATATATAGAGAAAAATCTTTTAAAATCTTCTTTTCAAAAACCAATTGGTTTATAAAGCTGTCACTTGTTTGGAAGCATTCTCAGGTGGGTAGATTCAAGTTTGTTGATCCCCGGTGGTAGGGTGGGGCCATAATGGGGTGTTGTATTTAAACACAGGAATATTTAGAAAGAAAAATCTTTACAAATCTTCTTCTAAAAAAGCAATTGGGCAGAAAAGCTGTAATTCATTATGTGATATGACTTTGAAATCATTATGTTCAAAAGTGGCTCAGTATTCAACATAATAATGTCTGAAGAAAAATTTGAAAATCTTTTTATATCTTTGTCCATATAATTTGTATATGACTCAATTAATCCAATTTCATTATGGCTATTGTTGCTCAGGTGAGCGATGTGGCTCATAGGCCTCTTGTTCTTTTTCATTGCATACATCGATACAGATTGATGTAAAAAGTAGTAAAATGTCATAAGTTTGATGCTAAGGACGACCGTTGCTTTGGAAGCCAAGACTTAAGATAGAAGAATAGCAAATCTTAGCAGTTTTAAAGTAACATAGAAAGTACATGTATTTACAGCTGATGTAAGTTATGAAATACAAAATTTTGAATAAACCGGTATTTTTTTTTTAAATTAAAAACAAACATTGGTGAGCAGATCAAACTCTGAAGAATACACAGGTGCTTGAGGACAGGACCGACCTCCCCCCCTCCATCCCCCCACCCCAAGTATCTATACCCCCGGGACTTTACTCTATTTTCCTTTAAATTATCTTTATATGACATATTTATAATCTTATGTATACAATCATTCCACAAAATTACGTAAAACAAACATTTTGAAAAAAAAAACATATCCCCAATGTATATAATACAACAAGGTTGCTAACTTCGTCTGCCAGCCGAGGGGTACTGCCGATGAATATTTGTTGAAATTTGCTATCAAACTACATCTATCGGTAAAAACGGTGACCTCATGTCGTAGCCCGATAATTCCCTTCACTAAATATCTGCATGTCATGCCCATGTAAATTCATTTATTGGGTAAATTGGATCAATATTCACCGACAAGCTTCAAGTTTTGAACCGATCCATCTTCAACCAACGGAAGTGATGTTTTATCGCAAGAGAGATAACTCGTAACATTAATTTTATATTTTCCTTTTATGTCTTTTATTGTAATTTACTCAGTATGAGAGCCTTCTTTCAGATTTTTCAGTCCCCGAGACGATAAAAAAGTTTTAAGTTCTTCGCGGCATGTTTATAATCATACTTCTAATGAATTATATTTTTTCGACTTTTCTATGCAAATTCGTAAATCTCTTACCTTTTCATCGTTCCGTGTACATGCGGAACTTCTCTGTTTATAAGCAGAGTTATCTCTCTTGCTATAAAACATCACTTCCGTTGGTTGAAGATGGATCGGTGCAAAACTTGCAGCTTGTCAGTGAAAAATTATCCAATTTACCCAATAAATGTATTTACATGGGCATGACATGTAGATATTTAGTGAAGGGAATTATCGGGCTACGACATGAGGTCACCGTTTTTACCGATAGATGTAGTTTGATAGCACATTTCAACAAATATTCATCGGCAGTACCCCTCGACTGGCAGACGAAGTTAGCAACCTTGTTGTATTATATACATAGGGGATATGATTTTTTTTCAAAATGTTTGTTTTACGTAATTTTGTGGAATTATTGTATACATTAGATTATAAATATGTCATATAAAGATAATTTAAAGGAAAAAATGAGTAAAGTGCCGGGGGTATAGATACTTGGGGGTGGGGGGGATGGGGGGGGGGTCGGTCCTGTCCTCAAGCACCTGTGGAAGAATACACGTATTACCTTGGAAAACGGTGGTTATTTTTAAAACATAATTTTTCTTTTTTAATACCATAGAAGTTATCATTAAACTAAACTAATGAATTAATTAATAGCTGTTTTTCATACATACATGTAAGATATAAAAATTTACACTTGTTGCAAAGAAACTTGGTTTAAAAAAAAATGAAAAAAATTTAGTGGTTCTTAAATGCTTATTCTAAGCATAATTTAGAATTACTCTTTATTGCTTTTTGTAGAAAAGAGACTCAACATTTACTTAAGATGTATGTAAGCATTATTTAGGAATAAACATAAAACTGCCTTAACTAAGGAAATATGTAGACATACAAATATTATTCAGAAATTCTTATTTCTTGAAAACGTCATAGCAACGGCCATTCCTTTTGATACAGTGCAGCTTTAATAAATATTACATAAAAGGTGAAGAAATGTTTGGTCATTCACTCAATTTACTTTGAGTAGTATGTCCCAGGTATGAATAAAATTTTTTTAAAACACATCAGAATTTGCAGATTTTCGTAATGTTCTGCCTTGTTACCATAACAACAAATTACAATATTAATATATATTGTCTTTGTTGCCACTCGACTATAAAAGAATAAATTTTTTCCAATTAAAGCTATTTGTGTTTAAATGAACCAAAAGTTCATTAAAAGTGTTTACCCATAAAAATTCTATAATATGAATATTGACAATATTTTGTGGGTTTTTTCTGCGTAGCTGAAATAACTGCAATCACCAACAATTTGTCTTCAAAATAACTTTAAAAAAATCTTTTGCATTTGTTACCATTGCAACCAGTCAACACTTCAACCATTTAAGGCTGTCTTGCATTTTGTTTAACCAAAACACACCTTTATAAATTTGAAGAATATTGATAACTATGCATGGCCAACGAATTTTAAAAATTATATATCACATTACACTATTATTATATAGCATAACGATCTTAACATTGTATATCAATACAAATAAAGCATATATGTAAAAACATAATGTTTATTTTAAAGGGCCATTTAGGCGCTTTTAGAATAAATTATCTATTTGATACGTAAATAACCTTTCTTGTCTGGAGTACTTCGTGTTGGAATTTTTTATGAAGGTATCACTTTAACACATGAATAATCAAATATTTATGCAACTCCTTCGTAAGATTGACCTTGTTTTGGTTTTTTTTAACCCCCCCCCCCCAACGCATTCCTTTTTGAAAAAAATCTAACCCAAATCGTACTACGAAGTCTGCAAATGACAAAAAACAAACATGTTGTAAAAATGACATCAAATACAGAATATAAAGTTGTAGTGATACTAAATGCTTGTTTTTCATGCTCAACGGCGCGAGTTTGAAAAGCATGTCCTACGTGGATATTAGTAATTTATTACTTAAATTAAAAAAAAAAAATTAAAGGATCAGATCACCTGATCGTCAGAAGGGGGTTACTTCCGTCCTAGTTTTGCACCTGTGCAAAAATGAAAAATGGAAAATAAATTTGAAAAAGAAAGTATAAATATAAAAAATGTCATTAGACAGTAATACCCGCACCAAGTGTTTGCCCCTAAATAACAGTTTTAGTAAAAACAAAGGCCACGTGCACATAATACACCATCATCGGAACCCACCGGTTTTCTATCCGTTACACTGCATGCAGTATAACGGATAGAAAACCTGTGGGTTCCGACGATGATAATACACATGAGCGGCCCTTTATGTACAGTTGTGGTTGAACTGTTTGCATGTGAATTTTCAGTTAATCAATAATCTTTTCATTTCATAGAAAGTATGGTCTATATAATTATTAAAAACAAAATTAAATTATGCCCCCTTCCCTCGGCGGTTGCCGGCTTAATTTAGATTTGCTTCTAGGTGCCAACATCATCGCGTGCACAGATTTAGAGAAGGGATTGGAGTGGGTGGGGGGGGGGGGCGGGGTCCAGACCCTCCCACCCTTGAAAAAAATAATTTATATTAATACATTATATTAATACATACACCTCGGACCCCAATCCCCCTACCCCCTGCAAACACAGTTACATATACTACTTTGCCACCCCCCCCCCCTCACACACACACACTCCTTATGGATAAAGAAACATCAGAATATTTTGATAACAACGAAAGCCTGTACATGTAGTAAAGTGCATTATAATCAAAATTCTTTCACAGTGACGTTTTATAATTTTAAATTTTTACAATACAGGTATGTAGCAAAAAAAGATAAATTTTCAAAATTTTGGAATCTGAAGTAAAAAATAGAAAAGCCCCAGCAGCATTTGAACTCTCTATACAGACATGTAGTTAACGCTCTAACCCATTGCACTTCACTGTTAGGTAACATTATTTTGGGGGGAATTATTATATTTATATACTTTTTTGTTTATTTCTGCAATAGGGAGTTCATTACAATATGCAGGTGTCCTGTACGTACCACCTTAAAGCTGAAATGTGTGCTTTACATATTTTTACCGAATAAAACAGTACAAGGCGTTTAAAAGAATAAAGTCATGAAAATACATGCATGTAACAAGAAAATGTTCTTTGTCCGAAGTTACGTACACAACACAGGTCTACAGGTCGCATTACCGGGTACTAGTTTTACCCAGCTCTTCAGTTAGATGGCTTTCACGTGGTGTACATAACGGTATGTGTTTTCCATGTGCAGAATAGGATTAATTAACATGCATAAACATTTCTTTTGTGATGATCCGCTAATTAATGGATTCATATTGTGCTCTAATTGGATTATCATTATGATGTTGACCAATATAGGTAAGCATAATACATGTAGTACTCGCACAATATTATGAGACACCGGTATACATATGTATTACTTTCACTTTCTAAATAAGTGATCTCCCTTTGCCAGCATACTGTATCATCATCTTTTTTTAAAATATCTAAATAAGCTCATCATTGTAACATGTCCTATCACATTTGTACAGTTTCTGTCATTTTAATTGCAAAAGTTATTTTTTCATTTGTCAGATTTAAATATTAAGTTGACCCCATATTGACCCTGTGACAGTTTGTATTAAATTTGTGTATTACATTTAAATAAGTGTAGAGACTTATCATGTCTATATAAGTTTTATTTAATAGGGAGGAAAGGGTCTTTTTTCTTAATGTATTATGATGCATCAAATAAAATGTAGGCCATGATGTTCTGAGCCAATGAAACAGGAAAATACCATTAATCTTGAAAACTGTTGAGATCCCCACCACTAAACCAACTATATTCTTGTTTCTAAAATCATTATGATGCATCAAATGGTGTAAGTACATGACCCCCAGGAGTTGTCTTTAAACCACCCCCACCCCTCTGAAATAGGAAATGATGAAATACTTTGATAATTCTTAACTTTTGAGATCCCCCATATTTATTCTTGCTCTGTTGTGTGCATCAAATTGTATATAGGTTATGCCCCCTTGGAGACACCCTGACTTTCCAGAACTGGATATAATAAAGTATTTTATCTTATTCATATGTATAGTGTTTGATCCATGTGGGTAATTTCTAGCCTATTGATGACCCTGCTTTGTTTAGGATTACAATTGCCCCGAATACATTTTGTTTATCTTATCGATAAGAATTAAAAAGCAATTTCCTAAATCTTTATGTGCATCTAGAGAAAAATACCAATCAAGAAATGATTTAAAATTTGCTACTGTACACATGTTAGAATGTATTAAGGTGGCTCACTACACCTTGAAATATTTTCTCAAATCAGCAGAAAATTCTTGATTATGATAGATATCATAATGGATAAGAAGTATTTAAGTCAAATAGGCAAAAAAATGTGCAATTTTGGATGAAAAACTACATTTTAGAAAATTTAATTCAGTAAACTTGAACAAAAGCTCCAGGCGGATTCAAACTCATGATCTGCGGTTCAGAAACCCAATACTTTAATCACTGAGCTACAACAATATACAACCGAATCGAACGATATTAACAGTTTAACAAAACATTTAAATCGCCATCTTGTGACGTAGTGTCTTAAAAATTATAAGTCTGGGTGTAGTGAGGTACCTTAAAGAAGACTCTGAATCTGATGGGGGGTATGGAGGATAAACATTTAATTTTAATCATTTATTGTTATTAATTTTAACTAGAATAATTGGCAGAAAATAAGACTTCTGATGGTTTACCGCTATTCCCCGAACGGCTACTCGCCAAAACAAACACCTAATTATTTTAGGCAATTATGGGGTCCTCTAAGGGGGTACAGGTAGAATGTACCTGTGTCCACCTGGATTCCCCTAATCAGTTAAATTAGCATAAATTCAGAAGAAATAAATGCATGTTTCTATAAATGTAGTAATACACATTTTTTAAACCTACATCAATGTTGCAGTTTTCAGTCATTTTTGTAAAATTCTGTTACTTTTCAACAACATGTATTACATGTATATATACTAGTATGCTGTAATTTAGTACCTTTATATATCGAAAAGACTCAATTTTAAGTCCCAAGGTGAATGATACTGTGATAGTGGGTTGTCCCAAAGATTAACAAGTCCACTTAAGGGTTCTTCATTTATTCAGATATAGAGATTAAAGGATTCTATTGGCTATAGTAAAACACCTGATCATGTGCACATGTATTAAAGTGACCATACAGGTGAAATGCCTTAAGGCTATAAAATATCAGAAGCCACTACAATAGATAATTAAATAATAATTACTTGATAGGTGCATAAAAGACAGGGAGTTATAGGGATAATAGTCTGTTTCTAAAAATGTACATGTAAAATATAAATGAAATGGAGGATGAAGATGATGATGTTGATGAAATATGAATAATGTATGAATTTAATTATTATCATAATGTAACAGAGACACTTATTGCCTCTGCTGGGGTTTGGACCCGGGTCCTCTGGCACGCCAGTCCAGCACTCTACCGATCGAGCTAAAGGGTTAACCCACTAGCCAGAGCTAGTAGGAATGCCTTATTCCTGACTCTACCACAATAAAATGCACCCTATTACAATACCAATCATTTTATCTTTCTAATTATCCATGTATATTTTATATTTTTTGTTACTTTGATTAACATATCAGAATCAGCACCCATAATCAACCACACCACCCCAGTCCGAGCCATTACATGTAATCTGTTTTAGCTCTCTCTCTCTCTCTCTCTCTCTCTCTCTCTCTTCTGGTGTTTCGATGCTTTCTTGTGTTGAGTCTCTCTCCATGTGTAACATTTAACTAATTCTGATCATATCTCAATAGATCATTTGTCAATTATGCAAGGTGTTATGTGATTTTTTTTTTAAGAAAAACATTTTTTACCAGTTTATAAAACTTTTAGACCCCAAATTATATTTTAATTTTAATACATCATTCAACAATTAAGAAAAGTGTAAAAGTAAGGTTTTTTTTTAATTTTAAGCAAAAATAAATGCAAGGTTTTTTATTTTAAGAGAAAAAACCGTCATTTTATTTAAAGTCTAAGTAGGGATACATACATACAGAAAATTTTTCCAGGGGAAGGGGGGGGGGTGGCAACAGTTATTTGAGTTTGCCGGGGGGGGGGGGGGGGGGGTCCGAAGCATTTTTTCGGCAATGTTTTAAATTAAATGTAATTTAAAGAAATTTGAATTTTGAAGGGGGGATCTGGACCCCTGACCCCCCTCTAGATCTGCACATGGGATAAATGTTAATTTCAAGCTACTATTTGTCTACCAGGATTAAATTAAATTTTTCAAAATCTTATTGCACATCTATAGGACAGTCCCTATCATATCTCAAGATATTATGTATCTATTTATCAAATCATAAGAGGAGTCCTGGGATCTAGGTTTTTTTAGGAGTGATAAACGTCAATTTTCTGCTATTATTTGACTCCCTAGAGGAAATTTAAATTTTTAAAACCTTACTGCACATCTTTAGGACAGCCTCTATGATATCCCAAGATATGATGTGTTTATTCATTAAATCATAAGAGGAGTTCTGGGATCTGGGTTTATTTATGAGTGATAAACGTCAATTTTCTGCTATTATTTGACTCCCTAGATGAAATTTAAATTTTTAAAACCTTACTGCACATCTTTAGGACAGCCTCTATGATATCCCAAGATATGATGTGTTTATTCATTAAATCCTAAGAGGAGTTCTGGGATGTAGGTTTTGTTTAGGAGAGATAAAATTTTTTGCTACTATTTGACTTTCTGGATGAAATTAAAATTTCTAAAACCTTATTGCACATCTATAGGACAGCCCCAATCATATCCCAAGAGATGACAGAGCTACTCCAAAAGTTGTAAAAGGAGTTATGGGAACCATACTTTTTTTGCAAAAAAACGTCGTTTTTTGTTGCCCACTGATCCCTGTGTTGAAAAAAAAAATTCTGAAACCTGATCACACTTCAAAATGACACCCCCAATCATATTCTAGAAGATCATTTGGCTACTGCCAAAAAAAAATGACGTTTTTTAAATCAGTTTTTTTGTTAAAAAACGTCATTTTTCAGCCACCAAATGACCCCCAGGGCAAATTTGAAATTTCCAAAACCTTATTGCGCATCTATAGGATACCCCAAAACATATTCCAAAAGATGATTTGTCTATTGTTGTAAATGTAGGAGGAGTTCGAGGAAGAAGGTTTTTTGTGAAAAAACGTCATTTTTTACCAATTATTTGACCCCCAGGACTACCAGAGAATTTTTGAAACCTTTTTACAAAACAACATGATACCCCAAATCAAACTCCAAGAGTTCAGTCTGCTGGTTTATAAGATGTAAGAGCAGTTTGAGAAAGTAAAACATGACAGACGGACGGACGGACGGACGGACGGAACAGGACAACAACAATATACCCGAACTTTCTTTAGAAAGTGCGGGTATAAAAATGAATAAAATACAACTATTACTAACAGTAACCTATACTTGCTTGTATGTATATATATTTATTAATTCAAGGTACATGTAATTTATTCAAATTAAGTGTATATTTCAGTGCATTCATTTTGTACTTTCATTCCCTAAATATAGACACTTCGACACTTCCAACTGGTCTTCGCTACGTTAGTTGCGACGCGAAACTTAAATCATCAAAGGTAATCATTTTATGGCATACTCATATACTAGTACTTGACTGTTACAAGATATTTTACCTAAATGCGACGCGAAACTTAAATCATCAAAGGTAATCATTTTATGGCATACTCATATACTAGTACTTGACTGTTACAAGATATTTTACCTAAATTTATAAGAAAACAAGATTTTTTTGGGCTCACTTCAAATCCATTTGTATATCTCCTTACATTTACTTTGAATTTCGATTGTGGCCACACCCTTCTTCCAGATGTGAAGGTGATCTAAAGAAATCTGAAGATTTATCCACAGGCACCGGACGTCATATATTTCTCATATCTAAAGAAGCATATACCCTCTCCCTAATAATACACCAGCTATACCAATCGCCGGCATCATGAATTTTATGTAAAACTGTCATATCAGGTGGGATTTTCCCTCAAAACTCATCGGTAAAATTATTTTGGGATCGGCTTCGTCTTCCGATTGGTCCTTCAAAACCTTAACTAACAACCGATTCAACCAAAAATGCACAGGCACCTGACGTTATATATTTCTCATATTTAAATATATATATACCCTCTACCTAATCTACACCCATCGTCGCCATCTTGGATCTATTTAAAACAATCAAATCAGGTGGCATTTTTGCTTAAGACTCATCGGTAAATGGGTCTTTCAACACCTTAGCTTACAACCGATTCAACCAAATACGGTGCATTACATCTGTCATTAATAATTAAAAATCATCCCTCAATATGCATCTACTGCCTTAGATTTGCGATAAATGTCTAAAGGGGCGACGTAAGTTGTCACTTACATGTAAATGAGATTTACCTGCAGCGTGTGTTTGTGTCATTTTTTAAAAATACAAATGTATATGCATGTATTAACAAGTTTATAGAAACTTTGTGTAGTTAAAGTTATAATTGACAGTTTTTATTTATTCACTTTCTTAATTTTAACTTGTATGTTGATCGAATTCAAATTCGACACCTTTCGAATATTCGCATTTGTGCTATATTTGGAAGGGATTACCCAAACTATGGCGCAATTTTGTCAACTTCCGTCCACCCTTTAGCCTTTTATCCTATATGTAAGGCAGTAGAAGCTTATTGAGAAGCGAATTTTATTAATGACAGGTATTAATGACAGGTATGCAGTAGAATTAACGTCATTTCTATATAAAAGCAGTAAAATATTCTCTAAAATTAAGACATTCAGTATAATAAAATAAATTGTGCCTGTTTTGGATGCTAACAGTTAAAATTGACACTCCTCGAAAACCATTATCAACATCCGGTCCGCGTCTGTTGACAATGGTGTTCTCGGGGTGTCAATTTCAACTGTTACCCACCAAACAGGCACTTTTTATATAATATCATATCGATCTTAACATGTATATCAATACAAATAAAGCATATATGTAAAAATATAATGTTCATTTTAATTTAGAGGGCCATTTAGGCGCTTTTAAAATAAATTATCTATTTGATACGTAAATAACCTTTCTTGTCTGGAGTACTTCGTGTTGGAATTTTTTATGAAGGTATCACTTTAACACATGAATAATCAAATATTTATGTAACACCTTTGTAAGATTGACCTTTGGGTTTTTTTAATCGCTTTCCCCCAACGCATTCCTTTTTAAAAAAAATTTAACCCAAATCGTACTACAAAGTCTGCAAATGACAAAAAACAAACATGTTGTAAAAATGACATCAAATACAGAATATAAAAATGTAATGATACTAAATGCTTGTTTTTCATGCTCAGCGGCGCGAGTTTGAAAAGCATGTCCTACTTGGATACTAGTAATTTATAACTTAAATTTATAAAAAAAAAAAAAAAGGATCAGATCACCTGATCGTCAGAAGGGGGTTACTTCTGTCCTAGTTTTGCACCTGTGCAAAAATGAAAAATGGAAATTAAATTTGAAAAAGAAAGTATAAAAATGAAAATAAATAAAATACAACTATTACTAACAGTAACCTGTACTTGCTTGTATGTATATATTTATATTTACATCTACCAAGTATTATTCCCTCTATTTCTTACGGAGACTTACAGTTAATTCATAGCTCTATAGGAACAGCCAGACTGAAATCTACACGCCCCGTTTATCGATTGGTCGAAATCTACAGCGGCTGAAACTGACAAGAAAGTGACAGGACTGAAATTGACACGCCCAGTTTATCGATTGGTCGAGACCTACAACTACCTAAGAAAAATCACGGACTGCACGAAATAACCATGATGATGTCAGACTCAAAGTCTCACAGGAGACGATTTGGCTGTTTCTTTTAGCTAACGTACTTATGTACGTTAACAGTAATTTAGTGAATTTTACTTACTTTTTACGCTCAATTTATTAATTAGTTTAAAGAATGATGTTAATATAAACAATAAAATGCTTTCTTTGGTGATTCATTCGGGTTATGAAGGTAGCGATCATTGCAGAAAAAATTTACATAACCCGCTAACGCGGGTTATGTATTTTTTCTGCAATGTCGCTACCTTCATATCCCGAATGAATCCCCAAAGAAAGCATTTTATTGTTTAAATAAATCCACGGTACATGTAATTTATTCAAATTAAGTGTATATTTCAGTGCATTCATTTTGTACTTTCATTCCCTAAATATAGACACTTCGACACTTCCAACTGGTCTTCGCTACGTTAGTTGCGACGCGAAACTTATATCATCAAAGGTAATCATTTTATGGCATACTCATATACTAGTACTTGACTGTTACAAGATATTTTACCTAAATTTATAAGAAAACAAGATTTTTTTGGGCTCACTTCAAATCCATTTGTATATCTCCTTACATTTACTTTGAATTTCCATTGTGGCCACACCCTTCTTCCAGATGTGAGGGTGATCTAAAAAAATCTGAAGATTTATCCACAGGCACCGGACGTCATATATTTCTTATATCTAAAGAAGCATATACCCTCTCCCCAATAATACACCAGCTATACCAATCGCTGGCATCATGAATTTTATGTAAAACTGTCACCATCTTTGATTTATTTTAAACAATCACATCAGGAATTTTTTTGGCTTAAGACTCATCGGTAAATGGGTCTTTCAACACCTTAGCTTACAACCGATTCAACCAAATACGGTTCATTACATCTGTCATTCATTTTAATTTAGAGGTCCATTTAGGCGCTTTTAAAATAAATATATTTTTGATACGTAAATAACCTTTCTTGTCTGGAGTATTTCGTGTTGTAATTTTTTATGAAGGTATCACTTTAACACATGAATAATCAAATATTTATGTAACACCTTAGTAAGATTGACCTTTGGGTTTTTTTAATCGCTTTCCCCCACGCATTCCTTTTTGAAAAAAAATCTAACCCAATTCGTACTACGAAGTCTGCAAATGACAAAAAACAAACATGTTGTAAAAATGACATCAAATACAGAATATTAACTTGTAATGATACTAAATGCTTGTTTTTCATGCTCAGCGGCGCGAGTTTGAAAAGCATGTCCTATTTGGATACTAGTAATTTATAACTTAAATTTATAAAAAAAAATTCAAAGGATCAGATCACCTGATCGTCAGAAGGGAGTTACTTCCGTCCTAGTTTTGCACCTGTGCAAAAATGAAAAATGGAAAAAAAAATTGAAAAAGAAAGTATAAAAATGAAAATAAAACAAATTCAACTATTATTAACAGTAACCTGTACTTGCTTGTATGTATATCTTTATAAATCCAAGGTACATGTAATTTATTCAAATTAAGTGTATATTTCAGTGCATTCATTTTGTACTTTCATTCCCTAAATATAGACACTTCGACACTTCCAACTGGTCTTCGCTACGTTAGTTGCGACGCGAAACTTATATCATCAAAGGTAATCATTTTATGGCATACTCATATACTAGTACTTGACTGTTACCTAAATCTATAAGAAAACAATGGTTTTTGGGCTCACTTAAAATCTATTTGTATATGTCCTTACATTAACTTTGAATTTCCATTGTGGCCACACCCTTCTTCCAGATGTGAGGGTGATCTAAAGAAATCTGAAGATTTATCCACAGGCACCGGACGTCATATATTTCTTATATCTAAAGAAGCATATACCCTCTCCCTAATAATACACCAGCTATACCAATCGCCGGCATCATGAATTTTATGCAAAACTGTCACATCAGGTGGGATTTTCCCTCCAAACTCATCGGTAAAATTATTTTGTGATCGGCTTCGTCTTCCGATCGGTCCTTCAACACCTTAACTTACAACCGATTCAACCAAAAATGCACAGGCACCTGACGTTATATATTTCTCATATTTAAATATATATATACCCTCTACCTAATCTACACCCATCGTCGCCATTTTGGATTTATTTAAAACAATCACATCAGGTGGCATTTTTGCTTAAGACTCATCGGTAAATGGGTCTTTCAACACCTTATCTTACAACCGATTTAACCAAATACGGTGCATTACATCTGTCATTAATAATTAAAAATCACCCCTCAATCTGCATCTACTGCCTTAGATATGCGATACATGTCTAAAAGGGCGAGTTGTCACTTAAAGTTGTCACTTACATGTAGATGAGATTTACCTGCAGCGTGTGTTTGTGTCAATATTTCAAAATACAAATGTATATGCATTTATAAACAATTTTATATAAACTTTGTGTAATTAAATATATAATTGACAGTTTATATTTATTCACTTGCTTAATTTTAACTTGTATATTGATCGAATTCAAAATCGACGCCTTTTGAATATTCATATTAGTGCTATAACTGGAAGGGATTACCCAAACTATGGCGCAATTTTGTCAACTTCCGTCCACCCTTTAGCCTTTTGTCGTATTAGTAAGGCAGAAGAAGCAAATTGAGGAGCGAATTTTATTAATGACAGGTGTGACGCGTCGATTTGGTTGAATCGGCTGTAAGCTTAGATGTTAAACATGTAATAGCTTTCCAAAAAGCTTACCTGATTAAAGCTAAGCTGCATATATCGAAAAGTTCAAATATGTCATATGATATACCTTTGCTTAAAGAGTTTACAACCACCTTTGTTATCATTGTAACTCACCTGCCAGGTGAGATATTTACCTTTCAAAACTAAATTCCTACAGGAAAATAATTTTTCCCATAGGAAAAACAATATTCCTATAGGAAATTAGACATTTCCTATTGGAATACAAGAACTGCCTATAGGAATTTGAATTCCGAAAGGATTTGAAAAAATCCGATAAGAAATTTTGATTTCCTATAAAAAAAACTACCTGTCTGAGTCAAATTCCTATAGGAAATAGCTTTTTCCTAAAGAAAATAAAATTCTTAGAAAATCTTGTAGGATTGTCAATATTTCCTGTAGGAGAATCGTTTCTCCTATGGGATTTATCATTTTCCTATGGGGATATTAATTTAAAAAAGTAAATATCTCACCTGTCAGGTGAAACACACTAAAAGCAAAAGTGGTTATATACTCTCTAGACAATGGTCTATCATTTGGTATAATGGATTTTATACTTGTAACAATATTCCACGAGGTCGGGAGTCGGTGGTACGAGTGCCTCGACCGTCGCCCTCCAACTGCCGAATAATTGGACAAGGCCAACAATTACATATAGATAACAACACATTTTTAACAATAGAGAATAATAGAATAGTAAATGTACAGAGTTACTTCAATTAACGGATTACTTAGATAAACTGAGAGTCAATTAGGAGTGTCCGGATCAAAGTCACTTAACGCCAGTGACAGGGGAAAAGGTGTCATGTCCAAGGGGAACATTTCACACGGTAATATTTGCCACTTCCTCCCGATGAACACGTGTCCGTGTTCTGAAGAAACGTACATGTACTGCTGTGGAACTTGGTACTTGTTCCTCCTCGGCCCATTCTTGAACTTGTTAGATCGCGCTTCCAATTACTGGTAGACTCAAAACGTCTGTGAACATGGGTCGAATTGTCCCCAGCCTCACGAAAGTGTTCCCTTAAACCACTTGTCTTTGCCTTTTTCTTTAGTCTTTCCTCTCTGTCACGTAGTGTTCTGCTTAGGCGTTGTATTTGTTATTCCAGTTGCTGAATTTCTTTGTCTCACTTCTGTAACTCAGCCAGCACTACAAAATGGCGGTTTTTTAAGAACTTTGCTTTTGCAGCTTAGTGGTCATTATCTTCACGCAAAACGTTTATTTTCTACTTCTCATCATCCAGTTGATTCTTAATAAGCTCTTCATAGAATTGAGAATCTTTAATCCAGGAAAAATGAAGTTCTGCAAGTAGTAAGCGTTTTTCGTTGAAAAGTCTGATCCGGTCTTTGTCGCGTTGAATATTCTTCTCCGATTTTCTTTTGTCTTTTTGTGTCGCGCAATCTACACCCTGAGTATCTACGACTTTAATGGCGTGAACGTCACTTCGGCGGTTGATTTTCTGTGTCTTGTACATCCGCGCAAAATGTCCATTCTTTCCACATTTAAAGCACATAGCAAACCGTGCAACACAATTCCATACGTGATGATTAAGTCCACATCTTCTACTGGCAGGATTCTCTTTATGTACGAAGTACTGCGTCGGGTAACTTACAGGCGTAGTCCACGCTGGTCCATACGAGCACTGGTACGAATCCATTTGGTGGAATTTAGCTGGGAGGTACTTCATGGGATCGTGTATCAAGCTGAAAAGTTGATACGCTGGATTCTAACACCAATTGTGACCCACGGAAAATGCACAAGTCGGTATCCGTTTTTTAAGATTTATTAAAAACTCCGCAAACTTATAACAATATTCCGCGAGGTCGGGAGTCGGAGGTACGAGTGCCTTGACCGTCGTTCTCCAACTGCCGAATAATTGAACTTAGCCAACAATAACATATAGATAACAAAACATTTTTAACAATAGAGAATAATAGAAAAGTAAATGTACAGAGTTACTTCAATTAACGGATTACTTAGATAAACTGAGAGTCGATTAAGGTGGCTCGACACACCAATGCATGATTTGATGGGTCGATGAAGAATCATTTCTTAAAAATGATTATACAAAAATGACACCTATATCGGCTTCTAATTATTTTATATGAATTCTATTGTATTTTTTGGTAGAAACCGGAAACATCGGTTTAGCTGCGAACAAGATAAATTAAAGCAAAAAATTCAATTAATGCACAATACAATTATCTGTAAATACATATCAAAGACGGTCATATAACTTTGTATTATTTTCGTAAAAAAAAAAATTTATGAAAATGAAAAACAAGAATTGTAGATACTTTTTAAATCTATAGATAAAAACTACCAATAAACTGTTACTCACATTTAACAATTGCTGTACAATCATATTTCAACAAGAAATTGAAATTGAAAAGTGAAATTAAAGAAAGATTGGAAATTCTTTAAATCGAACCGATCCCGATTGTAATCAAACTGATCCCGAACGATCACATTAAGTTAAAATGAATCACAAATTTGTTAAAATTTCAGGTTGTTTAGCTTTAAAATGGTTTTCTTAATTAAAAAATTAAACACTTGACCAAACAATCTTTGAATTTATTCATAATTTTATTACACATTAATTGACATCAAGTTTTAAGCTCTAAAAGCCCTGTTTGTCCGCAACAGTTTTTTTTCCCTATTTCAATGAAAAAATACAACAACAAAAAATATCATATAAAATAACTGAAAGCCGATATTGATCTCTGTTTTGTGGAATCATATTTCAAAAAAAAAATTTCTATCGATCCATCAAATAAAATTTTGGTGTGTCGAGGAAACTTAATCGTGTTCGGATCAAACAATCGCAACTTCTCGGGCCTTTCCGGCAAGCTCGGAAAAACACATCGAATGTATTAAAGCTGACATAAATTCATAAAAGCATTTGGTCGCCATATTAGTTTCCATCGCTCCTTTACCGCCACTGGGGTATATATACCGGTCGAGAAAGTTACAGTCCGTTGCTTTCCGATCGAGGCATTCAGGTTGCACGGACTTCTAAATTCATGTACTACACAATGTAGTAAAATGTTTGTAAAAAAGAATAAAGGAAACTCAATCAATAAAACACAAAATATATTTATTCTTTGAAAGAATTTCCAAGGTATCCGTATCATTTTGCACAGATAGTGCCTCCTTACTTTGCATGCACATCGAACACGTGTGTCGTTCATACAGAGTGCATAACGTCCGCTTCATTTCGAATACCTCAGCGGCACTACATTGTACATCCAACACAGTAGATAAATGATAGTAAATCCAAGAAAGTAACAACGTAACATCGTTTCCATAGGTTTCTACAAAAGCACTCCCGTTTTTAAAATCCATGCGATCATTGACATTGCTTGATCGGTCACAGTGTGTAGTTTGCGCATGTGCGATGTTATAACTTACACAGGAAAACGTTCTACAATTATCGAGAATTTTGAAATTTGTGTTCCTGGGATTTCAGTCTGCCTTATTTCAAAGTTCTTTGGATTTTCCTTACCAGTGCAGTGGTTGTCATAATATTTTTGTTCAAAACGCGTTTCTACAAGTCTTTTTGTCCAATGTAACGTGTTCGGATGAATGAAATACCTGAATGCGGTGAGGCATGAATATTGCTATCGGTCTTATATAAGGGGTGTGTAGCGATGAGCAGAACAATAGAAATCGACAACTAATATGGCGGTATTCGGAGATGAAATGAAAATAATGCGTATTTATGAATTCATGTCAGCTTTAACATCACGGATGTTAGACTTTTATACAAAATGGAGTCGCTTCCCATTAAAATAAGTATCGGCTAGACAGCCTTGTGTGTCGCTTCTGTGGTATATTTTAGTGTATATCATTGACTTTAATGAAGTCTAACTCACATCTCAACAGATCGTAAAATGTGTAGAATTTATATCAAGTTTTATAAAAAGGGGGGCGGTCATGGACGCCTAGGTAATACATTCGAGGTGTTTTTCCGAGCTTGCCGGAAAGGCCCGAGAAGTTGCGAGTGCGGATCAAAGTCACTCAACGCCAGTGACAGGGGGAAGGGTGTCATGTCCAAAGGGGAACAACTCACACGGTGATAATATAAAGTGTTTTTGAAGCCTCACTTATAGTAATTTCACCCTCTAAAGAGTCTGATTCAGTTTCGGAGAGTTTAGTAATGTCATCATTTGTTAGTTCATAATTTAAATCAAAATTGACATTACCTAAAATGTTTTCATATAATTTTGTATAACAGTTTTTAGTTTCAGTCAGGATTTCTGACTGGTCATATATTACCTCCCCTGAATCCAACTCCAATTTAAGTACATGTATAATCTCTACTTCTAATATAATTGCACTGTAATTTATGTTTTCTAAGCTTTTCTAATTCCTGATTTTTTGTTATATAGTAAATCTACATTGCCTTCAGAAATATTCTCCTCAATGTCTTTAATTTCTTTCACTAATTCTTTTTCCCGTTTATCTTTTTAATACATGATGACTAAGAAATAGTTTTACCTCTTACTTCCATTAACAATGTTTCAAGGAATAACTGATCATTAATGGTCAAAAACATATTTTTATCTGGCAACTGATGTAAATTGATTCTATTATAAACTGGTACAGCATATTGTTTCTTAACTTGAAGTATAATATCTCTAATACACTCTAAATAATCATTATCATAAAGTAGGGAGTTGTTAAATTTCCACTAAAAACTAATGACAAGCTTATGGCCGAATGATCTGATCTGTAACTAGATTCTATTGTACATGTTTCTAAACTAGACAACAATGTATCTAATCTGCTTTGCTTAAGAGGTGATCTTTTTCTCCATGTATATCTACGGAGATCTTCGTGTAACTATCTAAAAGGATCTATAAATGCATAAGTCTCAATTATTTCTAGAACCTTATTTCTAGCTTTTGGGTTATTTATACCCTTATAATTATAACAATCTATTATTGGATCTACAAGTAGAACGGTTAGATGGGACTTTCCGGGAAGAATGATTGGGTTCCGCTGTTCTACTGGTAGGCTGCTCTGAGAAAGTCTCCCACCAACTCGCAAGATCCCTTTTTCGTCCAAGACAGGAGATAAACGACACAAAGGACTTGCTTTGGGGACAGGTGATTTTGTACTCAATGAAGCTATTTCATCTCCATACGCTTGCTTCTGAATGATCTTGATTAGGACCTCTATAGACTCCTCCCTCAGCCTCACTGGTTCCTTTCCTCCTTTTCTTTTGTAGCGACGTCTAGCACGTCCCTTTATGAGAGTTATTACACTAACTAACTTGTGCCAACTGCTAAATCTGTTGCATCTGTCCGCGAAATCCTCATCCAACGCACAAGTCGTTTTGTTCACTTCAATTCTGATCTCCTTATCCAATTCAGGTGACACGAGTGAATACTCCTGTGTAGCACTGAGTTCAGGGTGTATCAAGAAAGACGGTCCCTTAAGCCATTTTTCTTGGAGGTCTCCGACAGATCTCAGGCCCCTAATACCATGATCTGCTGGGTTGTCAACTGTCGATACATAAAACTGGTATCGAATCTCTTCTAATGTGGTCTGTAAATTCTTCCTGATGAATTCCCCAACTTCTGTAGCCAACAAAGCTGCGCAAAGCTCCAGGCAAGGTATTGTGTGGCCTTTGGAGGGAGCAAGTTTTGCCTTTCCCATAATAAAGGACACACCGATTTCTCCTTTGTAGCAAGACCTGAGATACGCAACGGCTGACACAGCTAACTCCGAGGCGTCTGAAAATACATGTAGTTGTACCCAGTCCAAGTGACTCAAAGACTCTTTAAAGTACATTCGTGGGACCATTACATTTTCCAGCGAGAATAAAGAGTTTTTCCACATACGCCAACTTTCGGCTGTTCCAGGTTCCAAAGCTTCATCCCAGTCTGACGATTTTGTTATCTCTCGGAGGAGAATTTTTCCTGGAAGCAGTATTGGAGCGACGAACCCCATAAGATCATAAATGCTGTTTAGAGTGGACAGACAGCCTCGCCGTGTGTCAGGCTTCTCTTCAAGTTGTATCTGGAAGGTGAAGGCATCGAGATGCAAATCCCAAGACACACCAAGGCTCTGGTGAACCGGAAGCGTATCCTTTTCCGTATTGAGTGACACCATCTCCTTACACAAATCTTCCCGGGGAAAGGCACTCATGACTACTGGGTCATTTTAAGCGATTTTGTGGATTTGTAGATTGCTTTTAGTTTTCAGAGCAGTTTGTGTCCTTTTAAGGAGATTAGTAGCCTCTTCTGTAGAAGGAGGTGAGACCATCATCCACATAGAAATTATGGGTCACGAATTCTGCTACATCATCACCATAGACATCTGTCTGTTGAACGCATTTTCTAAGACCGTATGTAGCTACGGCAGATGATGGTGAATTCCCAAACGCATGAGCCTTCATCCTGTACTCAATTAGGGGGGCATCTGGGTCATTGTCCTTATACCAAAGGAACCTCAAGTAATCTCTGTGATCCTCCCTGACTAGAAAGAAATAGAACATCTGTTCTATGTCTGCTACTATCGCACATTTCTCCTTCCGGAATCGAATATTAAGTGTTTTTGAAGCCTCACTTATAGTAATTTCACCCTCTAAAAAATCTGATTCAGTTTCGGAGAGTTTAGTAATGTCATCATTTGTTAGTTCATAATTTAAATCAAAATTGACATTACCTAAAATGTTTTCATATAATTTTGTATAACAGTTTTTAGTTTCAGTCAGGATTTCTGACTGGTCATATATTACCTCCCCTGAATCCAACTCCAATTTAAGTACATGTATAATCTCTACTTCTAATATAATTGCACTGTAATTTATGTTTTCTAAGCTTTTCTAATTCCTGATTTTTTGTTATATAGTAAATCTACATTGCCTTCAGAAATATTCTCCTCAATGTCTTTAATTTCTTTCACTAATTCTTTTTCCCGTTTATCTTTTTAATACATGATGACTAAGAAATAGTTTTACCTCTTACTTCCATTAACAATGTTTCAAGGAATAACTGATCATTAATGGTCAAAAACATATTTTTATCTGGCAACTGATGTAAATTATTTCTATTATAAACTGGTACAGCATATTGTTTCTTAACTTGAAGTATAATATCTCTAATACACTCTCTCTCTAAGCAGGCTTCTCCAATGATGACCCAACCATGATGAAGCCTTTGAGTAAAGGGTGTATCTTTGGGTCCTATTATCTGATCCAGCACGTGATGAGCTTCTGTCACATCTCTGCCAATGAGAAGACCTATAGGTGCATCTGGGTCATATGGGGGTATCATGTTTGCAATGCCCTGTAGGTGGGGAAAATGCTGCGCGACGTCTGGCGTCGGGATTTCAGTCACATCATTTGGAATTTCAGGGCATTCAATCACCGTAGGAAGTTCCAGGTTGTAGTCCTTGTCTAGTGACTGGATGGTAAGATTGTGAGCTATTCTGCCAGCTGCTTGGTAGCTTCCTGAGCAGGATGTCAATGTGTACTGTGTTTCCGCTGTATGGATTCCTAGTGTGTCTAGCACTTCAGGACTGATAAGCGACCTGTTGCAGTGCTCATCAAGCATGGCATAAACTTTAGTTGACCTCTCAGGATTTCCAGTTTGGTAGATGTTGACAGCCAAAGTCTTGGCACAGGAGCGTCCCTTGAAGGATTTTCCGCAGATAGCTGTACATTTGGAGCTGATTGGGATGACATCAAGACGCTCACTGGTTCTGTTCCCAAAGGTGTCTTTGACATGTGCATGTCGGTCATGTGTGAAGTGCTATTACACTCCGAACATTTCAGAGGTGTTTTACAGTCAGTCCTTAAATGTTCTAAACTGCAGCATCTGAAGCAGGCTCTATGTTCGTTTAACAGTCCTTTCTTTTCATCGAAGGATCTCTTGAAAAATTCCTTGCAATCCTTCAACTCATGAGTTCGCGACTTGGGGTGTATTGGGCACGAGACTTTCTGTTTGTATTCAGATCCCTCGTCCTGTTTCACACCAGTTTTTTTTGTTGTTACATAACATTGTCTTTGTTTCTGCACGGGTTTCAGTTCTTCATTGACCTTCCTGTGATCAAACATGAAACAAGGGTCGTTTAAGGTTGATGCCATCTCACTGAGGAAGTCTATGAACACTGTGAAAGGTGGAAAGGTTACACTTCTGGATTTCTTGTATCTTGCCGCGCGATCCATCCACTTGTTCTGAAGAAACTGAGGTAGCTTTGCTATGAGAGGGTTCACGCCTGAAGAGGTGTCATAGAAGGAAAGCAAGGCTGCATAGTTTGAGTCTTCTTTCAGACACTGTATTTCTGACAGGATGTCGACCAGATCATACATTTGTCGAGCGTCTCGAGGAACTTCTTTCTGTTCGAACTTTCTATCAACTCTGGTGCGCCATATCTTTCGTCAAGTCTAGACCAGATGCGTTGCAACCCAACAATTGGATTGTGGATGTTTGCTGCTCTTAAACTTAGAGCTTGTCGAGAGGAGTCAGTCCCTAACCACTTCACCAAAAGATCTGTCTCCTCCTGTGGTGTCAAAATGAGGCTATCCACGATGTTTTTGAAGGAAGCTTTCCACACTGAATAATTTGTTGGATTGTCATCGAATTTCATAAATCTGTTCATGGTAATGTCTTTCTTTAACAGAAAATTATGAAATTCACTCAGTTGATTCGGATGGTGTGCAGCTGATGGTACGGGCGCAGATACTGGGTAACTCGGAAAATGGCTTAGAGTGTGTTGTCGCTGCCTGAGTTGGTCGACGTGCACGTCAGGTGTTTGCTGACTAGACACTTGTGGAGGCATTTTTTCATTTTTCATAAAACTTGTTTCTGTTTGCAGGGATTTAAAATTTGTAGTGTCTATAAAGTTCCTTGTCTTCTCAACGCCTGACAGTTTGGTAATATCTTTAAGAGGATCATCTTCTTGTGAGTTTAGGTCGTCGTCCGATTCCTCTTCCGCAACTTCTTGTTTTGTTCTATTAAGTTCAAGCATGGTACTTAGCTCTGCACGTCTTCTCTCTATACTCGCCATCTTTTCCTCTTCTACCAACTGGGCTTCAATAAGCTTTAGTCTTGCTGTTTCTTCAGCCAGTTTGAGTTTTATGGCACTTCGTTTGGATGATGATGTTTTTTGAGATTCTTTATCTTTATCAATGAGTGTCGAGTGCTTTTTTGCTGCCTCTAGTGCACTCTGTGTCTTCAGGTTTACCTCTTGGTATTCACTTACTTGGATATTTTTCTGTTTAAGGCTCTGTTCTGTTGAATAGCCTTCTAGCAATGCCACATAGTTTTTATGAGTGAGTTCGTATTTTGCACATCCAATCTCTAATCTTTGTATTGCTTCTTTGATTTCTTTCGGGTTGGATTTCACAATTGCGATTGTCATGAGTTCCTTTGATAACTGACCCTTGCATTTCTGTAATTCGTTAACAAACCGCATACAATGAGTCTCATACAGCTCTTTTCCTTTTTCAGTAAGAGTTCTTATGCGTTTTTCTCTCTCTGCGGTAGATTCCTCTGGTTTCTGTGCTTCGGGCGATTCAACATGGTCAAGGTTTCCCTTCTCGTCCGCCATACTGTTGTAGTCTCAGCTTTTTACTATTCTGTCTCCCGATTGATTCAGACAACGTAGACAGATAGATAACGATTTAATATCGTAAAAACTGCAAACAAGACAAAACACAAACTTAGAGTAAAGTACAAATGTAAAAACACTATGATACAGATATAGGTTGACAATGTAGGTCAAGTGAACCAAAAAATGTAAACATTACACCGTTATAGACCGAAAGGTTGAAAGAAATCATGGTAATATCGAACTATAAAAGAAACAATGTACAAATGCATATACGTTTACTTACGCTGGTAATGACTTAAGTGTTGGCAAGAATGCCTGGGAACATGCTAGAATATAGTGCCAAAAGTTAAAACGAAAAACGGTGCATGACAATTTCGACAAAATAAACTGATAGAAACGGATCGGATAAAAACGGAATGCGATCCACCACAAGATTATTTTACTCATAGGCAGCAGAGAGTAACATTAGAAGGATTTACATCTACATGTGATATGTTAGATCATGGGGTTTCCCAGGGTTCAGTACTTAGTCCTTTCCTATTCATGTTAATAAATATATCAAAGACATTAGTAATGGTATTTCAAACAATATTAGACTATTTGCAGATGATACTTTCCATTTGCTATTATTTATGATGATGTCATACAACAAACTTTATCAATTACTAATGACCTTGACACAATAAAAAATTGATCAAACACATGAGCTGTAGATTTTGATGCCAATAAAACTGTAAATGTTGACTTTATTAGAAAAAAATATAAACTTTCCTGAAATCCAGTTTGGATGTAATGGTGAAATGATAAGCAATAAAAAAGGTCATGTACACTTAGGCTTACATCTACAGTCTGATGGTGGTTGGTCCAGTCATATAAGTGGTATTTATGAAAAAGCAAGTCAAAGGTTGAATATATTACATGTAAATCTTAAGCATGCAATTGATAGGGAAACACTTATTAAAATATATATGGCTTTTATCAGACCTATATTGGAATATGGTGATGTTGTGTGGGGCAACTGTACCAAGGAAAATTCTGAATTGCTTGAAAAGATTCAAATTAAAGCAGCTAGAATAATAACAGACATGACAGTAAACTCTTCTAAAAGTATTTTATATAGTGAACTTGGATGGGAAACCCTACATTGTTCAAGGGAAAAACATAAACTTATTCCTTTCTATAAAATAATTAATGGTTTAGCACCACAATACTTATTAGATGTAATTCAACCATATTTTACAAATAAACATGCATATAATATTTAGTTCTAATGGCAATTTATTTTTACTGTCTGCCACTATGCCGGACTACTGGCCTTTTAAATCTCGAATTTTGAATCTCAAATCTCAAGTTTTATCTCAAACATTTGAGCTTTTTCCAAAAATTTAAAAAACTCAAACCTTTGCATTTCTCCAAAAAATCTCAGTCAAGATTTTTACTCAATTTTAGAAAAAAACCTTAAGTTACCTCCATAGCAGACTTAAGTCAAATCTCAAATATGTATGACATAAACATCATTAATACAGTATTATATTGTCTGTAATATTCATTTCTTCGATCTATTCCACTCAATAATGAGCGTATATGCAATATTTTGTGGAAGATTGATACATAAATTTTTCATTAAAAAATAATAAACATGGGACAGTTATCTGCCTTGACAAAAATGTAAACAAAGTTAACAAATTCATGTGTCTGTGTTATAAATGAAAAAAAAATACATATATGCAGTGCTTCTACAGTCAATTTTTGTTAATGTAACCATGATGTACATGTAATTACATTGTAATGTGTTTTTTGTTTGTTATATTATTATCGGCCGCAGGAGCGGCCGATCTATTTGTGGTTGTGTTAGAATGTGCACATGGGGAAATGAGACGTTATTATTCCTATTTCTAAAGAAATATTTTATTTCATTACAATCGTAAAATTCCGATTTATATTATTTTTAAAAAATGTTTTTAATTAAGTTTTACATGATTTCTAAAAAGATATTTTCTTACTTACTTTTATTGTATATAAATTTGTAAATTTATTTAAGTTTTTATATTTAAACAATGAATGCTCCAAAGGAGAGGAGTGTATAAGATATAAAAGAAACTCGTTATGAATACGAGATTCCGGATAGTACTTCAAAAAAGAATGAAAAAACGGAGTAAAAAAATGCAGATGTTTTACATTCAATTCACGTTTTGTTCTTCATTATTCTGCATGCTTAAAAACAACCATATTTTATTGTATTTTGTATTTTTGAGTATGCAACAGCATGCAGCATCTATTGCCAAAAAAAAAAATCGGCATTGTCACGTTCTTTAATAGAGTAAATTATGAAAAACAAGTGCATATAAAAATCACATAGTTTGATTAAAGCAAACGATTTCAAATGCTTACATTTAAATGACATTTTAATTTTTTTTTTCAAAAATATGTCCACACATTGCGTACATTGGGAGGATGTCAAAGAGTTATTGCCCTTTCCTCAAACTTCTATCTTGCAGCTTTGAATTAAAAAAAAATGCATCGGTTGAGAATTAGGACAATATTTTTTTCTTTCAATCTTATGAAAATAGACAAGCACTCTTTTTCATTTTACAAGTTTTGTTTATTGTTTACAAATGTTGTTTATAAAATAAACTTCAGCAAAAAATACATGTAGGTGTGTATTTCTTTTACTCGTATGCACATCATTTAAAGTGTTCAAAGGAGGCTCATTACACCCACCGTTTAATTTCAGTTTCATTATAGCACTACTTTTGATGTACATTTCAAATGGAGGTTACAATGCTATAAATATTTTTGTTTAATGCATTTTCCTAAAAATGAAAATGCTTCATGATATTCAATATTTTTTTTTTTTTAGAAATAGTAGTTTTGTCTTTCAAAAAAGTAAGATTGTATTACTTCATTAAAACGTACTGCAATTTGCCTCCTTAAACAGTTTGCGGCCGATTTGATGCTCTGCATCAATACTTATCTTGTATTTATAGTAACCTATCTAGTCTGGTCCTTCAGATGCCAACACCTGGCGTGTTATCGTTTGATCAAATAAAACCGTCTTTGCATAATAATATTTGACGCCATAGGAGAGAGAGAGAGAGAGAGAGAGAGAGAGAGAGAGAGAGAGAGAGAGAGCACCATATCAAAGAGTAACCTAGGAATCATATAGTAATTTTATTTTGTGACCTACGGAGGATTTTAGGAAAGAACAGTTCTGATTTTATTACGTTCGTTCTAATGGTCAAAGAAACAAAATTGAAAATAATTAAACACTTATTGACAAAACCTATCTTGAAACAATTAGATTCATGCATTTTGAGTTCAAATAAATATCTTGTCTTTTGTCAGATAAGTCATGCCCCACCTCCTGGTAGGTGCGTTTGACTTTGGTACAACTTTTTCTACCTGTGCAATTTCTCATTGGCACACTTACAAGAATAACCAAACAAGTATCACTGTACCTACATGGGATGGAAACAGAGGTTTAGCGTCTTTTAAGACCTCGACATGCATTCTATTTAATCCGAGAGGACAATTTCATTCTTTTGGTTATGATGCTGAGGAAAAGTATTCCAACTTGACCCTTGATGGCAAGCACCATGATTGGTTTTACTATCGAAGATTCACAATGATGCTGACCAATAAGATGGTATTTATGTCATTATTTGTACATTTAAACACTACTTGTAAAAAATATACATACGTCATAATACGAATACGGCATGTGAAAATCAGAGTATGATATAAATTTTAATACCTTATTATTATTATTATTATTATTATTATTATTATTACATGTATTATTATTATAATTATTATTATTATTATTATTATTATTATTATTATTATTTTTATAATTATGCTTTATTTCACTTTAACAACACTACCCATTTACAAAAGCCAGATATCCCGGGTATTAGGAAAGTTGGCATCATTATAATAATTATGAAAATGACAGAAAAAAAGTAATTCATAACAGGGTTGTCAAACGCTTTACCGTATTTTTGAACATAGTCATCTTTGAAAAATCTAGCATGATATCCATATCCATGTGTGATGTTGTAAATTTTAAATTTACTGGGTGGGTGTAAAAACAAAATTTACAACATGACAACTAGTTGTCATGTTGTAAATTTTGTATTTACACCCACCCAGTAAATTCAAAATTTACAACATGACACATGTATAAAGAATTTTTAACAAATTGTTTTAATTTTAAACCATCTTGACACTCGTTTTTTATTCTACACCCCATTTTGAATTTGTATATCTTGAAAGCTATATAAGATATAATTGTATTATAAAACAATACTTTTGGGTTGGTTTCAACATAAAAACCAATTACAACATGTTTCCATTTAACAATAAATTTTAAAGCATTGTTCAAATTATGCCACACCTGTTTGACATTATCACAATCACAAATAAGATGTTTAATATCTTCATTTCAGATGTCACAATAGTCACATTCTGCATTTTGTCTTAATTTACATTTTTGCAAAAAAGAATCTGGTACATAAAATATTGTTAAGCAGTTTGTAGTTGAATTCACTTAAACGCTTGTCATACATGTTCTTTATCTTATTTGTATATATGCTTGGCCAATATTCTTTCCACAATAATTTCTGCCTAAATAAGATTGATGGCAAGGAGGTTTAAACTTTCTTGACAACATATTTTCGTAGTAAAAATTACACTTTTTCTCTAAGATACAGTGAACACCGTTATGAAAATTGAATACATTAACGAAAAATATTATTATTATTTAAAACAATACTTAAACAACGAGCAAACAATTTATCATCTCTCTGACCATGTCACATTTTGTAGCCAGTTCAATTTTTCAAATGAAAAGAGATCAACAAAGGTCTTTTAAAGAGGCTGGGGGGGGGGGGGGGGTAAAAAATATGTCTCCAAAATTCACCAAATTTGCAGAAATGTTTCATATAAACATAATTTACATTTTAATGTGCAAGACCACATCACAATCATCGTTAATTTTATCATTTATTGCATCTGAAGAAATTGCACATTATGTAAATAAAAAACTATGAAAAATATATGAAATATAAATAAAGGCAAAAACATATCAATAACATCACAAAAAATTAACACAATAACAAAAATTTAACATTATTTTTTATAGAGAAAAAATATCACAATTTTACCAAAATTATGTATGTCACAAAAATGCAAATATGTAAAACAAAAAAAAGTAGCCACAAGATTATTTCCAAATTTTAACATAATAATTAACAATGCATGTGTAATAAAGATTGAGCATTTAAAAAAAAAATTCGATGGTTATATTAAAAATCAAAGTACTGATAGTACTGAAAAGCGCTAACCTAGCTTGATTCTAAAGGAAATTTACTTTGTGCAAGCTTAGTTTAAAAGAATAGATTTGATTTTTCTATATTTCAGCTTCTGTATGCGCACTATATTTCCTAATCAATGCATGGCAGCCCCTGCAATGATGTACGTATATAAGCCCCGCACATTAGATACACAATAGCCTGTACATTATTTAGATACATAATATCCCGTGCAATTATGTGCGTAAACCACTGAAACTGGTTCTCTTACCAGTTTAATGATGTATTTTTCTGCTCATGGGGGCGGTTACTTGATGCACCGGAAGTAGTAATCTAACGACAATAAAGCGCTGAGCTATGCTTAGCGCTTTAAAAAGGAAAATATTTGAACAAAATATTTGGAGTTTTACAAGTTACCTCCCTTTGAAAAGTTACAAAAATGCTGAAAAACAGCTGAAATGATTTTTTTGCATCTTCTAAATCTTGGTTTACCATCAATTGACTCTATCAATAATGCTTCAATATCATCATATCCATTTCTTTCAAAAGACAATTTCAGTACGATGTAATAGTTATAGAACATTAAAGTAAAAATCTTTTTTGTGGTTCGATATAAGTATGTTTTCGAATCGTTTGCCAATTTAATTTGACCTTTTTGCACCTAAAATGCAATTTTAGCCTGTCAGGAGCTATATATATCTAAATTACATTAAAGTAGTATGGGACACCTCTATATTGCGACGTACTACTTATTGAAATAAAGAATAAATTTGAGTGTACTCTTATAAATATTATTTCCACAAAATTGTCACCTAACAGCGCAGCGCAATGGGTTAGAGCGTTCAAGACTTCCAGTTTGCTAATGGTAAGGTGAGCACGCTGATCAAAACAACCGAACGTGTTTACTTGTAGAAGTAAACAAGTGAACTGTGTCTCTTTTAGACTACGTTTTGTGTATTTTGTTTATTATACTTGTACTGCATATATAGTGTTGAATTATTACAAAGTGTGAATTAATTATTACAATAACGTTCCAAGTGGGGATGACCCAATGTCCAGTGGTCGCCATTTGGACTGATCACAAAATTTGTTTGCGAACAGAAAATGTTGTCGCGAAAATATTTTGTGAATGTGAAGGTAAATTCTTTTGTAAAGCAGAAAGAAATTATTAAATTTAACCATGATTAATGTGGTTTTGGTTGTCTGCTTGCATGTGTTACAAAATCGAAGAATTTGTTTTATGAAATAACATTAGATGGCAAAGCCCTCTTACAGTACCGCTTAGAAGGGACACAAATAGGACAAACACATTCGAATGCCATTAGGTTGTACCAGGTTCGATTGCTGTTAGTTCATGCACCTTCCTGCTTATATCGAATATGTAGAAACGATCTATGGGGGTTAAACGATAGAAGATTCTATCTTGGAACAACAATAGAAGACGTTACTCAGTACGCAAACATCAAACTACCTGAAAACATGACATCTCTGCCCTACACAATGAAATTCCAGAAAGATCAGTAAAGACGTATTAATATTGGCCAGTTAAAAGCGTTTTCTTCGTGTTATTCTAATAAACATATTTCAAGAGCATGCCCAAATACATATGGTGCCAGGGTCACTATGCAAGAGGATGCAAGTCTGCTTGGTGTGATGACTGATTATCGAGTGTGGTAATGTTCGTGTCGCAGGAAACGAATCGGGTGAAGATAAAAAACAGTGAATTGGGACGAGCATACTGAAGAGTTGATTATAGAGAACGATGAATAAACAAGTAAACAAGGACGAAGAGACAATTGAGGAGGAACAGGATATACCAGTAGATGTCAAGGAACAAAGGCCTTAGTTAAATTAGAGAAAAAGAAAACAACAATCAAATTAAAATTCAGAACAATAAAACATCCGGAAAATAAATATTCAGAAACCAATCATATTGAATTGTGTGCAAGTGATAGAGATAAAGAAAATTCGAAATCAGATACAGAAGTGATGATAACGGGAAAAAAAAGTGAAAGAAAATAGAGAAAAGCAAAACCAAGTCGAAAAAGAACAAATGAAACTGAACGAATAGTTACATTTTTTTTTTTCATTTTAGCAATGGTTTTCATAACGTCGTGGAACTGAAACGGTTTGGTGAACATAAATCAAATGAAAATTGTGTTTAGTTTATTTGAAGAAAGAAAATATGATATTGTATCATCACAAGAAACTTGCTAAAGAGATGATTATATTGATAATCATAAACATTTGTGGAATGGGGCTATTTATTATAATAGTTCAAATACGACATCCAAAGGGGTAGCTCCCAGTCTGAAAAAATTCGGATTGACGACCTTGGAGCTATAGTTCCATTGTGATAAAAAGTTGCAATTAACGGCGGTCTATTTTTTTAAAGATAGTTAAAACTTTTGAATTGTGCGCCGTAAATTTTAACTTTTTAACACGTATTTTGAATTACTTTAATAATTCATGCGGGTTATGAAGGTAGCGATCATCGCAGAAGATATTACATAAAACGCTAACGCGGTGTATGTATTTTTCTGAAGCCACCTTCATATCCCGCATAAAACACCAAAGAAAGCATTTTATTTTTTAAATTACAATTAGCATTGAAGCAGCTTGACGCTTATATCATCTTTTTGTCACAGGATTTAACAAGAGACACCCTTATTGAAGATGAAAAAGGAAAGAAAATGGAAGCAATGAAAGTATTTTCTTCTGCGATTGATTACTTTAAGGATCACATGTTGACTATTTGCAAAACTCAAGTTCTTAACTTTGAAATGATTGACATAACGTGGGTTTTAATAGTCCCAGCCATTTGGAACGACAAACTGAAGCAATTTATCAGAGAATGTGCAGAAAAGGTTTATTTTTTATCCACTTTACTTTCCAAGATAAGTTTTTACAAAAGTTTATATTCTCTCTCTCTCTCTCTCTCTTTCTTTCTCTCTCTCTCTCTCTCTCTCTCTCTCTCACACACACACACACACACACACACACACACATACACACACACAATGTTTTAATTTAATAAATACCTTTCTAGGTTGGCATATGCAGAGATAAGTTTATGCTAGCCATTGAGCCGGAAGCAGCCTTGTTGTACTGCATGCACCCTCCAAGAAATGAATACTGCGATAATTCTACATATAGGATCGTTGCATCTGGATATAAGTACATGGTTGTTGTCGCTGGAGGTATCACACACATAACCTAATAAAATCATTAAACTGACCATCAACAAAAGCTTGCTCTTAAAAATATTAATATTAAATCTTTTCAATTTAGATGAAAAAATAGATATATCTGTCCTTGAAGTTTTGAACAATGGCTCTGTAAAGACACTATGCATACTTAATGGGTGTGATTGTGGTGAAACAAAGTTGGATGAATCTTTCATAAGTTTCTTGGCTGATATTTTCGGTAAAGACGTAATGGACGCCTTCTGTTCGACTCACAAAGACGCGTTATTTGATCTGTTGAGGGACTTCGAAGTAAAGAAGAGAACAATCAGCCCTGAACGAAATGAAAAAGTTACTTTTACAATCCCAGTCAGCTTGTCAGAGACTTATATTAAAAAAAATCCGGGAAGAAAAATTACGGATGCTATATCAAAATACAAAGACCAACTGATTTGGGCATGTGATAAAATTCGAATTAAGGCACATCTTGTCAAGACGCTATTTGATAGAAGTTGCAAACAAATAGTAGATCATCTGAAGGAACTTTTAATGCATCCTGAAGTTAAAGATGTGCCATACATCCTACTGGTTGGTGGATTTGCGGAGTCACCAATGTTGCAAACGGCTATAAGAGAAGCTTTCAAAAACAAACAAGTTATTATACCAAACGAACCCAGTTTGGCAGTTATAAAGGGAGCAACACTGTCTGGACATAAACCCGAAAAAACTTCAGGTAGACTTTGGTTTAAATAACAAAATAAAATAAAAACTAACAAATAATATTAAAAAACCATGATTATTAAATAGCTTATCAGTATATACTCCATATGTTGTGAGTGCATTGTTTATGTTTTGTCCTTACGGTTTATTTTTATATTTCATTTTATTCCTCTGGTGTTTGATTGAACGTTGTGTGATTCGCATTTATGATAAAAAACAATACTTTGCATATGAGTGGGGTTTCATATACACAAGAAATTTCATTAGTTTTGAGATTTTATTCTACTCTACATGCTATTGCATGTATTGTTCTCAGATTTTATATATAGGTATGCAAGCAGGTTTAATTGTTGGATTGTTATTATGGCCACTTTAGTTTGCCCTAAGTCCCTTTTTATGAAAACAAATTATTAACTTATATTGAGCATCAATCAGAATAAACATGATTCTTGAATTCACAAGAAATATCCTTTTTAAAAAATTGGTATAATGCACATTTGATTACATTTGAAAACTCTCGAAAACAAGGATAATCTTTATGTTCAAACTTGAAAATTGATTCATATAATAAATAAAAAATTGAGAAAAGTAAACTGAACGACGGACAAGTAAATGACGACGTGCCAAGACAATCAAAAACGCTCACGGTTAGCTGTTTGGTTTTTTTTCATCATTTGAGGTGATCTAAATTCATCATCGATAACAAATACATTGTACCATGTCTTTTGTAGGAACAGTCGAGTCGATTTTCCTAGTTGCAGCAATTGACTTTGGTACAGCTTTTTCTGGTTATGCGTTTTCTTTCCGTCACGATTACATAAATGACCCACTAAAGATCTCAACGACTAATTGGAATGCAGGCAGCGGAGGATTGGTGTCTCTAAAGACCTCGACATGCGTTCTTTTTGACCCAAGAGGAAAGTTTGATTCTTTTGGTTATGATGCTGAGGAAAAGTACTCAAACTTGGCCCTTGATAACAAGCACCATGACTGGTTTTACTTCTGTAGATTTAAAATGATGTTATACAACAAAAAGGTATACTGTTGGTTTCAAGGTTTTTATCAAACTTTATGATATCATGATTATCGACACATTGCAAAAATATTTTCTACTGTTCCAAAACACAGAAAAAGCAAATAAAATAAATAATCTAACTAATTCAGAAAAAGTTTGGTTTCTGAATGACCATGTATGGTTGTTTAGGTATGTAGGGCAAAGCAAACACACGTGTACATGCAAATGCCATTTTCAAATTTGTCGGGTGCCAAGATGTGCCAAGTATAATTAAGAATCGAATAAACTTTGCTATATATATATATATATATATATATATATATATATATATATATATATATATATATATATATATATATATATATATATTAAAATGAAAAAAAATTAACAACACTAATCGTAAAACGTTTTACGATTAGTGTTGTTAATTTTTTTTCATTTTAATATATATTGCCGGACACTGTGACTTTTTATTATATTTGGATATATATATATATATATATATATATATATATATATATATATATATATATATATATATATATATATAATAAAAAAAAAAAGAAAAAGAAAATGCACAGTTCCAATGTTTCTATTCACAAGCGCTTTCTGGATTTTAACATCCGTCTTCAGGTGAACGTACATAAAATGTTACGGATTCACACATAGAAGAAATGGCAGAACCAACTACTACGGATATTACTGTAAGTAATAACATGGAAATATTACTTAAGGAGATTTCTGAAAAACTATCAATTTTGATTGAAAAATTTGATAGCACCCATGAACCTATTAAGCAAACTCTTGACGCTATCAACCTGAATTTTGAATCTATCAATGACAAACGTCAAGACTTCATTGATTTCGGAGCAACATCCGCTACAAATAACATGCAGCTGGAGAAAGAAATCAGCATGAAGAAAAATATCATCATCCGGACATGGAAAAGAAATCTAAACGAACGAAAACAGGCATTTTGGAATGCATTGAAAACTGAAAATATTGTCAACATATATAAAAAATGGCGACAAGAGGAAAATACCATTATAATGCCTAGAAAATTTCACATCAAAATAATAGCAGGGGAGGATGAAACTGAAAGAGCAATAAGAGAAAATTTAGCTCTACAAAAATTTGATGCAGAAATTGCATTATTGGAAACATGATCAACAAGGTATACCTAGCGATTTCAAAATATTGTTATCGATATGGAAGATGAAATAAAGAAAATTTCATCCTGAGAAGTTCAGAATCACTTACTTAAAAAGTGGAAAAAAGACACCGATGAAGAGGATGAAAAGTCTGAATACATCTGGACCAAGAAGAAGGCCTTTTATGACGATTATGCAGAAAATTACGGGACCGTTGAATTAGACAGAAATGAAAAACCTGCCCAAAACAAATCGTTAAAACCAAGATCAAGGTATCAACATCGAAACGATAAAACATATGCAGATGTAACCATGGACAAAAACAATCAACCGGCGAGACAGAGGACCAACAATCAAACACTTAAATCAACACAAGATAACCAACGACATCATGGAAACTGGAATCAAAACCAAAGGTACCTAAAACCAACAAACGGTAGAACTCACCAAAGAGACCAAAGCTATAATCCCATTAGCAACAGACAACATGACGTCCAAAACTATGAAAATAACAACAACAAAAACAGAAACAACAACCAAAACAACAACAGCAATCACAGAAAGCCTTTTTTGTGGAGGGGCAAAATTCAGAAATACCGCTGGAAAAGTTGGGCATAGTTAATATAGACCCAAAAATAATCAATATATCTAGTAAGACCTTTTCCAAAGAAGAAATTGAAGTACTAGAAATGGGTTTTAAATTCACACCAACACCAAACCCAGACAATCAAACTTTAGAAAAGGACATAAATGAATTTTGTCGAAAACTACGTTTACGTGAATTTTTTGGACGGGTTGAGAATTTTAATGATTGTATAGTTCAAAACAAAAAAGGAACAACAATACAAAAAGGTCGAAACAAACATCTTGATGAATACATTGATAGTCTGAAAACTACAAACTCTTCATTGAAAAACGGAAATTCTGTAAAACATAATTTAAACGTCAAACAGAAGAAAGCTCTGCAAAACTTACAAAATGAAGATGAAATCATTCTCAAGGAAGCTGATAAAGGAGGAGCAATTGTGTGTATGGACAAAACTTTTTATAAAACCCTTGTTCTTCAACATCTAAGTGACGATAACTTTTATGTAAAATTACCAGAAAATCCCGACAAGAAAATCATGAGAGATTTGAAACGCCTATGCAAAAAATATGAATATTTATTGAAAGATAAGGAAATGGACTATCTTACAAATTTTGAAATGAAAACTAGCAATTTTTATGGACTTCCTAAGATACATAAAAGTAATCATATTAAAACCGCTATTAAAGATCCGAATCAAGCATATATTACTACTACTGAACCCTTGGATCTGAAACTTCGAGCAATTGTCGCAGGCCCAGCATGTCCAACACATAGACTGAGCAACTTTGTAGACATTTTACTTAAGAATATATGTGAAAAAGTTCCTAGTTACATTCGGGATAGCATGGATTCCCTCAGCAAACTTCCTGAGACAAAAGACCCAAATTCTCTTCTAGTAACTTTTGATGGTACTAGTTTATATACAAATATTTCACATGGTTTTGGATTACAAGCTATAAAATTTTGGATAGAAAAACACCCAGAGCTTATTCCGAGAGACTTTTCACCAGACTTCATTTTAGATTCAATACAGTTTATTTTGGAAAACAACACATTTCATTTTGATGGAGATTTTTACAAACAAATCAAGGGAACTGCAATGGGGACAAAAATGGCGCCTACCTACAGCATTTTATTAATGGGATATTTTGAAGAAATTTTGTATCAAAAAGTTGAGAAGGAACTAGACCAAAAAATTAGTGAATACCTTAAACATTCCTGGAAACGATATTTAGATGACTGCTTCATTTTCTGGAAAAAATCCGAAAAAGACCTTCATGAATTCTATAGTTTTCTTAACACTTTAAATCCAAATATTCAATTCACCATGGAATTCAGTGATTGTTCTATTTCATTTCTGGACATTATGGTTTTAAAAAACCAATCAAAAATTTCAACAGATGTTTATTACAAAACCACGGACACTCACCAGTATCTAAATTTTAAATCCTGTCATCCTACGCACACCAAAAGAAATATCCCTTACAATTTATCAAGAAGAATTTGCACTATTGTTAGTGAAGAAGAAACCAAAGATCAAAGATTGAAGGAATTGAAAACATATCTAAGTGCTCAAAATTATCCCGAAAAACTCATTGATTCGGCCATAGAAGAAGCAAAGAAAATACCACAGAATATACTTAGAACAACCAGAAAAAAAGAAAAAGACCCATTTTTAATTCCTTTTGTTACAACCTACAATCCCAAACATTTTAATATATTTCAAGAAGCGAAAAAGAATTTTTCTATCATTGAGCGGGATCAAGAACTTAAACAACTAATTAAAACATCTGACCTACTCCATAGCCAAAGACAACCACCAAACCTGAAGAAAATATTAACAAGAGCTAAATTTAATACAACACCAGAAAAATATGCTGTTTCCAAATGCGGAGATTCAAGGTGCGGCACGTGTCCTTATCTAAAGACAGGAGCTTCTATTTCTTTTAAATGTGGCAAGACTTTTTATGTTAATGAAAATATGTCGTGTAAATCAAAAAATTTGCTCTATTGTATAACGTGTAACAACTGTGGAGAAGATTACATCGGCCAAACCGGAACACAACTTACCGCCCGCATGCGCGTCCATCGCCAACAGATAAATGATTCCAGCACCAGAAATACCCCTTGCAGTGAACATTTTGACAGATGTGCTAGGGAAGATTATCAAGTATTCCCATTTTATAAACTTAAAACCGATTCAACCGCCATGAGACTTGTGAAAGAGAACTATTTTATTAAATTATTTTCCCCAAAACTCAACAAACATTAATATCTGTATATATGATCATCTTTATTCCAGCCAGTCCTTGTATTTGTACATTTATTGATGTCGTTATTATCATTTCTGTCTAATTCAGTTTTCCCGAACTTTGACGTTTTGTATTGTATTATGACGTCATGAATTTATTCCTTCTCTGAAAAGACTCTCATTACATCATGACGTTATAGTTAACGTTTCTAAGGAAAATCCAGAAAGCGCTTGTGAATAGAAAAATTGGAACTGTGCATTTTCTTTTTCTTTTTTTGGTTATTTATACTGTGTGATATCATCTTTCACTCTTTTTGGATTATATATATATATATATATATATATATATATATATATATATATATATATATATATATATATATATATATACCGTTATTATCTATAAACCAACGACAATCACCGATTACAAATTCTCAGATCAGTTAAGGCTTAATGTCGCTTATACGTCTTTTTCTGTTACAGAATCTAACAAGAGAAACCCTTATTGAAGATGACAAAGGAAAGAAAATTAAGGCTATAGAAGTATTTTCTTCCGCTATTTGCTATATAAAAGATCAGTTGTTAAGCCACTGCAAGAAACAGGTGACTGGCATAGAAGATTCTGATATAACGTGGGTTTTAACAGTGCCAGCCATTTGGGACGACAACTCGAAGCAATTCATGAGAGAAGCCGCAGAAAAGGTTAATTTTTTTTTTATCAATTTTGCTTTCTGAATAATTACTTTGTATGTAAGATTAGTTAAGGATGACATTTACTCAAAATATAAAAGATCCACCTGATGGAAAATCACCCCAATTGTATACCATAGACCTTATTTTGTACTGCTATTTTTCATTTTTACAAGATCAATGACCTAATTATTATGTCATTTGACTTTAGAATAATCCACTAAAATCTATTCATTTGCAATTAAAACTGAATGGTGATAACACTTAGCCATCAATTGTATAGCCTAAGTTATTTAAATGGTTTGATTCTGCTGGCATCAAAACTAATTGAAGCCTATAATTAATTTTTAGACTTGCCATCTGCAAATGCTTTTTAGCAATTTCCATTTTTGCATTGATTGAATGTCATACAATTATCAGAAGGAATTAATAATAGGATATATACAGAGAAATTGAAACTGATCTTTTGTTAATATATAGCTCTACCAAATATGTTTTTAGTGGGATTTTCTGTCCAAATTTTAAATGTTTGGCCACTAGTTTCACTCTATCAACGGAAACCCACTATTACTGATTACGCTTCGTTCCTTTTTCCATCATGAATGCATTTTCTTATGACAGAGAACTATTTAAACAACTCAAACCCTGAGTATATAAAACAAGCTTAATGGATTTTTTAATTATTTTTTTATACGCATGTAATTTTATTTGACTGGTATCTCTTTCGAATATCAGACCAGTGCCACACAAAGTGATTCGGGAAATAACCTCGACTTTTTAACGATAGAAATGGGATAAATTGAACCTCTAGTCCGCTTTAAGGAAGGAGTTTTCTCGTTATCAGACATAATTCTTATATTAAGAAATTTATGAAATTTTTACACAGTCAAACAGATTATATAACCAAATGATTGTATCAGTTTAATCAAATTTGACCATCTTGTTTACGCATCAAGGTCAGATCAAGGTCACTACTTTTTTCCTCAACTTAAAGGATGATAAACAAAAGATGTAATTACAATGTATCTGCAGTTATGAAGACATCTGTTTAAATATAAAGTTTCTATTCTGCAATGAAATGATAGAATATCAGAATGTCTAACAGCTTAATATACTAAATATTTAAAATAAAATTGATATTGCTTAGCCCGCATTTCCTATAATTTTCTTAAATTTTGAAGATTATTTGATTATTTTAATTTTATTATTATTTTTTTTTTTGCTTCCAATATTTAAATATTTCTGATTTTTCATATTATGAAGACTGTGCATAAGGATATAAATAGACAGAAAAAGTTATATATTGACCATTTAACAAGAGAGAAAATCCAATTTTAGTGATTTTTTTTTTTTACATAAAACCATCTATAGAATGAGCACTTAAAATAGCTAATAAAAACTGTAATTTGATAGGCAAGCATATTTTAAAAACATGAAACCCAAGTATCTTATCATTAGTTCACATTAGTAGAAAAAAACTCCAACATTAATGTTTTTGTTTTAAAAATAGCTTAAGAAAATCATGAATCTACAGCAATTTCGAATTGCTAAAACATGTGATATTTTCCCATACAATGTTCCGCCAAAAATATAGTTCTTGTTAGATTCTAAACTTTGATTACTATTTTTCTGCCAAGTTGTATAATAGTAAAAAATAAAGAAAAATATGATATTTCCATATCCTTTTATCTTGATTTAATGACCATTTAATCAAATTTACTTTTGACAAGTCGAAAACTAGATAAGACTTCTTCCTTTTTACTTTCACTTTTCAGCGTTGGATGTTTAAATAAACTTGTGAAGCGGGCAGCTTACTTCTGTATTTTTTGGTTGAGTTATTGCCCTTTGATTTTTTGATTTTTGATTATGTAATTAATGTTCCCAATAATGACCAATGAATTTGCTAATTACTTTTATACAAAATTAATTATTCTATGTTAGCGCACTTAGTATACGATTTCGCCTACAATCTATGATCGCTTCAATTTTGCAAACATCAGAAACTTTCAATATAATACAATATTTAGTTAAAATATATTCAAAGAAACGCAAATTTCATAACTGCCATGCTAAAATTATCTTACACGACATAATTAAAGTCTTCAGGTTTTGTTAGGGATATATAGGAAAATAAGAAGTATGCAATAACAATTTGGACATTTGACTATTTGAACCACTTTAAACCAAATAAATCTGATTAAAACCATGATCTATAGGTTATGTAGTATACGTTTACATTAAATTAATTTGGTTTAAAGTGGTCTTTGTACTGAAAATTACAAAATGTAGACAGATATTTTAAAAATTAGAGATTTTCTAATACAAACAATTATGTAGCCACACTTTTTGAAAAAAAAAAAAATACCCAATGGAAGTGTTTTGCGTGGACTAGTGGGAACGCGTAGGTTTTTTTTTTATATTGCGGTCGCCCAATCGATTCCATTAAGTAGTAAATATTTTTTTCTTTTCACTTTAAGCATGGTAAGAATAGAGAGTTTAAATTACATAGATCTAATCTGCTGGATTAAAAAAAAAAATCCCTTGTTTAATTCTGAGTACTAGTATGAGCGCACTAATATAGAACCATTTTAACAAGAGCTTGGAATTTGGGTAGTTGTGTCAAACAACAATGTGACGTAGGCATGTCTATTTCATTGCTGGCCATTCAGCCATGGCTCTTTGAAATCAACAAGATTTGTCTGGCTTTTGAGCTAAGACTACGCAATCGGTGCATATTTCGCTTCAAACCGCGTCATTTTTAAATTGTTTTGACGCAAGAAATAGATAGCTACGTCCTAAGGAAAGTCCATGGTCTTGTTAAAATGGTTCTAAACAGATCTATTCAATAACACTATATTCTTACTTAAATTCATTGCATTTTGCTGGAAGTAATCACGGTTCAGAATATCAAACGTCTTTCTACATGAAGTTCTATATATTCATTTCTCGATGCTGGTTAACCAGTTATTACAGACACCATTATACTATCAGTACATAGCTGTATGGGTTTCGAAATCAAATTGTGACAGGTACATGTATCTATTTTTAGTAACAGGTACTTTCCGTTCAAACACAGGTGTAGGCGAAATAATGGGAAAAGGCGCTATACTTCTTTCAGATCATTTGAGTTTTTCATATTATTCTATAAATCAGGGTGAAAACTTTTTGTTAAATGTATTATATTGATATTAAATCATTTTCTATAATATGTTAATATCTTGTTTATTTAGATTAAGTGCTAGGTACATGTATATCAATGACGTTAGAACTTGAAAGAATGCAAAGACTTTTTCTGTCTGTGTACACAGTGTATTTCTGTCCGTTGCATGGGGGGGGGGGAAGAAGGCATGTCCTCTCCAACTTTTTCTCGCATAAAACTTTTTGAATTAACATTAAAACCGAATAATCAAGGAGTTTGTCCCCAGTTTTTTCGGAGCATATAAAAACTGAAAGCGAAAATAATGAAATTAACAATAAAATTGAAGTTATAGGTAAACACAGTCATAGTCCCCCCCCTCACCCAGTTGATTACAATTGTTATGATTTGCGATGTTTTTGGGGTTTTTTTTTGGCTTGTCAAGGTTTTTAGGATGAGTCTGTACACCTCCCCCTCCACTTTCAAAAAACGATGCTACGTGCCTGTATTGTGTAATTATTTAATTCACGTGCTTATGTAAACAAATGTTTAATGAATAAGTTATTTTATTACATTTAGAACAGGTTAATTAATAAGTTATTTTATAACATTTAGAACATATTTTATAACTATTTCAATTCCTGTTACGATTTCTCAAAGGTACGTTTTATCTCGGAGAAAACGCACCCTGATTTATGGGAACGTTTTCTCCGGGTTACGTTTTCTCCAGAGTACGATTTCTCCTGATACCTCATTACACGCCATTTGCATTGGTGATCGACTGTTTTGCAGCGGTGTCTGTTGATTTTCAAAAGAGGCTGTTGATTTTGTTTTTAAGCTGGTCAGTTTGGTATTATAGCATGTTTTAAAAAATAAGTTGTCGTTTTGCATTAACGTCTTTTTTTACACTTTCCTCCGCCCATAGTTGCTGAGTGTTTACATGCACTGAAATTTTCATAGTAAAATTACCGAATATATATATGGCTCAGACCCCCCAGCCCCTACCCCTCCCTGGCAAATCTAAATATCCTTCGGACCCCTTCTTTCTCCCTGAAAAAAAAATCTGGATTTGCGCATAAAAACGTTATCTGTAATTCATGGGTATGTTTTCTCAAAGTTACGATTTACATGTATATATCCAGGGTACGATTTCACCTCATACCTCTTTGCACGCCATCTAGCGTTTATTCAGTGCATGATTGTTAATTTTTCATTGGTGATCGTTTGTTTTGCATTTGTGTTTGTTGATTTTGTAAAAGAAGCTGTTGTTTTTGTTTTAAGCTGGCCTGTTTCGTATTTTAGCATGCTTTTAAAAATAAGTTGTTCGTTTTGCATTAACGTCTTTTTAAGCTCACCTGATTTGTCTGTCGTCCGTCTGTCCGTCTGTCTGTCTGTTCGTAAACTTTTTACATTTTCAACATCTTCTCTAGAACTACTGGGTCAATTTCAACAAAACTTGGCACAAATCATCCTTAGGCAAAAGGGATTTAAAGTTGTGAAAATTAAGGGCCATGCCCTTTTTCAAGGGGAGATAATTAGAAATTATTGAAAAATTTTGAGAAATTTTCAAAAATCTTCTTCTCAAAAACCATTAGGTCAGGAAAGCTGAAACTTGTGTGGAAGCATCCTCAGTTAGTGTAGATTCAAAGTTGTGAAAATCATGATCCCCAGGGGTAGGGTGGGGCCAAAATTGGGGGTCGAAGTTTTACAAAGGAATATATAGTGTAAATCTTTGAAAATCTTCTTCTCAGAAACTAATCAGTCAGGAAAGCTGAAACTTGTGTGGAAGCATCCTCAGGTAGTGTAGATTCAAAGTTGTAAAAATCATGATCCCCAGGGGTAGAGTGGGGCCAAAATTGGGGGTCGAAGTTTTACATAGGTTTATATTGTGTAAATCTTTTAAAAATCTTCTTCTCAGAAACTAATCAGCGAGGAAAGCAGAAACTTGTGTGAAAGCATACTCAGGTAGTGTAGATTCAAAGTTGTGAAAACAATGACCCCCGGGGGTTGGATGGCTCCACAATAGGGGCGGGTGTCGAAGTTTTACATAGGAATATATAAACTAAATTTTTGAAGATCTTGTTCTCAAACACTAATCAGCCAGGAGAGCTGAAACTTGTGTGGAAGCATTCTCAGTTAGTTTAGATTCAAAGTTGTGAAAATCATGACCCACAGGGGTAGGATTGGGCCACAGTGGGGGGTCGAAGTTTTATATAGGAATATATAGAGTTAATTTTTAAATATCTTCTTCTCAGAAACCAATCAGTCAGGAAAGCAGAAACTTGTGTAGAAGCATCCTCAGGTAGTGTAGATTCAAAGTTGTAAAAATCATGATCCCCAGGGGTAGAGTGGGGCCAAAATTGGGGGTCGAAGTTTTACATAGGTTTATATTGTGTAAATCTTTTAAAAATCTTCTTCTCAGAAACTAATCAGCGAGGAAAGCAGAAACTTGTGTGAAAGCATACTCAGGTAGTGTAGATTCAAAGTTGTGAAAACAATGACCCCCGGGGGTTGGATGGCTCCACAATAGGGGCGGGTGTCGAAGTTTTACATAGGAATATATAAACTAAATTTTTGAAGATCTTGTTCTCAAACACTAATCAGCCAGGAGAGCTGAAACTTGTGTGGAAGCATTCTCAGTTAGTTTAGATTCAAAGTTGTGAAAATCATGACCCACAGGGGTAGGATTGGGCCACAGTGGGGGGTCGAAGTTTTATATAGGAATATATAGAGTTAATTTTTAAATATCTTCTTCTCAGAAACCAATCAGTCAGGAAAGCAGAAACTTGTGTAGAAGCATCCTCAGGTAGTGTAGATTCAAAGTTGTAAAAATCATGATCCCCAGGGGTAGAGTGGGGCCAAAATTGGGGGTCGAAGTTTTACATAGGAATATATTGTGTAAATCTTTTAAAAATATTCTTCTCAGAAACCAATCAGCCAGGAAAGCTGAACCTTGTGTGGAAGCATCCTAAGGTAGTGTAGATTTAAAGTTGTGAAAATCATGACCCCGGGGGGTAGGGTGGGGCCACAATGGGGGTGTCAAAGTTTTACATAGGAATATATAGAGTAAATCTTTAAAAATCTTCTTCTCAGAAACTAATTAGCCAGATGATTCTTTATAATTGTTTAGACTTTGGCCCATGGCCAATTCATCGGCCTCACAAGGGGTTCAGAGTTTGAGGTAGGTTTATATCCTATATATAAACAATTGTTAAGGATCTTTTTGAGAACTGCAAAACTCAGCATGTGATATGACTATAAAATCATCCTATTAGAAAAGGAACTATTGATTATAAACATAAGAATATCCAGGGGGAAAATGGATTTAATTTATACAGGATATACATATATTATTGTACATTATCCAGATATTTTGTATTATGACTCCATTAAGCTGATTTTATCATACATATTGTTCCTCAGGTGATCGATGTGGCCCATCGGCCTCTTGTTACACTTTCCGCCGCCCATAAGTTACGCCGCTTCAACTAAAACGTAAAAAAACACCCGACTAAGTTTTGACTTACTTCCTGGAACTAAACGAAAGTTAAGCTTTTGATAAAACGGACCCCTCCCTGGACTCGAGTTTAGACTTGACTATTCAGCACCTGGGGCTCGTAACATGAATAGCACTTAGGTCTAAGACACTGCTTAAGTAGGACTAAGAGGGCTCGATGGTTGTGGGCATTTTTAGACTGTACTGTTCTCCTTTAAAAGGAGAGGTTTATTTCAAAATATAGGAAAATGCCAAAATTCAAATATACGGACTTTTTCTTTACTAAATAATAGTTAAAGCTAAAGGCATCATATCTAAAAATTTAAGGATAATCTGATGGCTATTTTTTTGGCCCACCAGCCTCCTTAATTAAGTACATATTTAGACGTAAGTCCGTAACTACAAGATCGTTAAGCTTAAAGAAAATTTCCCCGAAACTAAGGCGGCCGACAGAGCTGACTTAAGAATGTCTTAAGTACTGTTTACACACATTTAAAGATTTAATTGTTAATTCTTTGCAATTTAGCATTTAAATTACATAAATCCCATAAAACTCATATGAACATATTAAATATATTTACCTCTATAAAATTTGGTATTAGTGGTTATACACAGTGACCTAAATGAACTGTAACTTTTTCTTCATAGTATGCAAGTCGTATACTGAATAAGTATAAGTTGTAAACACGTATTGGTCAGTTTAAAGTACCTCACTACACCTAGACTTATACTTTTAAAGACACTACGTCACAAGATGGCGATAATGTAATAAATCCAGAGGTGCTCGAATAAAAGTTCACGAGACTTCTCCGAGATTTGTTAAGTTCCTGTGAAAATTTTGAGCGGAAGTATAAGTGTTCGGATAATTTTCTCAAAATACGTAAGTCGTTTTTCATATCATATCCTACTTTGATTTATGTTAAAACATAAAAATCTATCAAGAGATATGTCTTATTTCATCATCTAGCGGTTATTTAAACTAAACGATGATATTCTGAAAAGAGTTATCGTTCGTATTCAACCACTCTACACGTGGTTGAAAATGTAAACATTGGGTTGCTTGATAAAATCATAGCCATGTTTATGATTTTGGTGTTGAACACCATGCTTTTTAAAAAAGAATGGGTGTCTGTTTTCTATAAAAACTTAGTATATCGAGCCATTTTCAAGTAACATTCTGCATAAAATAGTCTGTTTCACTTCTGATGCTATTACTAGTTCATGCGCGGATCTAAAATTAATCCTATGGGGGATCGCTACTAAGCATGTTAATTGTTGCAACAGCAGAAAACAACCTAGATTTTTAAAGTCACCCCAATATATTAAGCCACAGGCAGTCTGTCTGAACGACTAAACAAGTGAATATTTGTCAAAATAGAGAGATAAAAACAACAGACTGAGTACATTGTCGTAATTGTAAGTAGATTCATGACTTTGAGTTTTAAACAAAGGTCAGGTACAATATAAGAACTCCTGTCATCTTGAATTTTGTGTATGTGCCATTAAAATTTACCTCTACCTCGCCCATCTGATATCAACAATATTTATCACTTGTACCTAATACATGATTGTATATTTAAATCAGATATTGACCTATGAATAATGATTTATAACCAATACACTTAAAAAATGAAATGGACAATTAATAATGACTATTAAACATAAGCTTGACTTAGCTAAGACATTGCCAAGATTGCTTTATGTTATGGTATAAGAGATATTTACGTAGGACTTAGGTGGCACGGGACAGTTTTTTTGATACAATTCATTGTAGCCAGGGGATGCGTGTCTTCGGAACTCTGTAACTAGAATTTCCTCAGTTCCCATTCAGCACATATACCTTTAATTCACTCTTTATAAGACCAATCACCAATTTCTGAAGAAAATTACTAGTCAAAACCTGTAAAATGTTCTACATACTGGTTTTTATGAGATTTTGACCCTTTCACATTTTGCTAATTTTTCATGATTTTTCGGCTTTTTAGACCTCCCCCAGCTTCTTCCCTGCAAAGGGTTGACCTTCCGTACCGTGTGCATGTTGCACCATCACATGTCAGAAACTTACCGGTGTTTAGGTTACAATGTCCCATCCACCTACTTTTCGTGTTATTTTACCTCCCGCCTGTAACTTGCAATTTCATTGTGTAAAGTCAACACAACAGTCATAGCCGCAGGTTTCGCATTTTACTTCTGATTCTCGTGTACCTAACATATGGGGCCTACATATAGCATATTAATTTCAACAAGAGACATCCCTCTAACTAATGATAATCATTAAAAATCATTTCATGAATTTTAGCAACACTCATAAGCCTTCAAGTACAGCAACTCTCAATTTTACAAAAATATTGAAGTCTAAGCATACTATATGTTACGAGCCCCTGTTACAAAAACAAAATATAGTTGCTATAAAAATTCTTTAGCGCGAGAGGTAGAAAAATCATTTTGAATATTTTCTAATTTTGTAGGCCTGTATCTGCAGAGATAAGTTGGTGATTGCTCTTGAGCCGGAGGCGGCTTCGTTGTTCTGCATGCACCTACCTGTTAAAAAAGACAGCGTTAATTCTACTTATGGGGTCTTTAAATCTAGAGAAAAGTATATGGTTGTTGATGCTGGAGGTATCTCACGCATAATATACTTTAAAATCGTAATTGAATTTCCCATCACTTAAAAAATTTCCAAATATTCATGCAGATGTACTTATCATTTTAATATAGGTGGAACAATAGATATTACTGTCCATCAGGTGAAGAACAATGGATCTGTGAAGGAAATCCACAAAGCTAATGGAGGTGATTGGGGTGGAACCAAGGTAGATGCATTGTTTACAAGTCTCTTGGCTGATATTGTCGGCAAAGACGTTATGGAGACCTTCAGTTCTATTCACAAATACGATTTTCTTCATATGTTGAGGGACTTCGAAGTAAAGAAGAGGACAATCGGTCCAGAGCTTACTGATGTTGTGACATTTACAGTCCCAATTTCCTTGTCAGTTACATTTATCGAGAAGAATCCGGGATGTAGCATCACGGATGCTGCTTCAAAATCCAAATACAATAACCAACTGACTTGGATAAGTGATAAACTTCGAATTAATGCAAACCTCACTAAGTCTCTATTTGATGGAATTTGCAAACAAATAGTAGATCATCTGAAGGAGCTTTTCATGCATCCTGCAGTTAAAGATGTGTCGTCCATCTTACTGGTAGGAGGATTTGCGGAGTCGCCCATGTTGCAAACAGCTATAAGAGAAGCATTCAAAAGCAAAAATGTTATAATACCAGAAGAAGCTGGATTGGCAGTCCTGAAGGGAGCGGTAATATGTGGACATGCACCCGAAACAATTTCTGGTAGAATTTGCAGATATACATACGGAGTTCAGACAGCTACAGAATTTGATAGCACTATTCACCCTAAAGTAAAAAAAATCGTACGTAATAGGATTGAATACTGTGACGACATTTTTGATATTCATGTCCGCGTTGGACAAGTGGTTGAGGTTGGGGAACCACAAGTGAAACAAACATACGTAGTGACAGAACCAGATCAGAAGAGTATCGAATTTAACGTTTACACTTCAAATAACAAAGAACCAACTTATACGACAGATGAAGGTTGTACATATCTGGGCACGCTTACTATTGACATGCCAGACACATCCAAGGGACTAGATCGTGGAGCCATTGTCCAAATGACGTTCAGTGGAACTGAAATTGCTGTCACAGCGGTTGATAAAGATAACCCTGAGAAAGCTGTTTCGACCAAAGTTGACTTCCTTGGCTGATTCGATAAGCCAATTTCCAGGTGACGTTCAGTAAAACTGAAATTATTATTACCGTCATACCAGAACAAGATAGTACTGAAGAGTATTCGATAATTTCAATAATAAACTTCTAACTATAACAAAATAACTTGGATTGAGCTATTCATATAATCATATTCCTATTAGACTTTTATAGATCAGTTGCAAAACAAAAGTTACTGCTTGTAAATTTATCTAAATTGACCGTTGTTTTGTTTTTTATATTGTTTGATACTTTGATTTTCATTATTTTATGGAAAACTGAAGCCCTACACACAATAGTAGTGTAAAGGTGAAATACTGAAATATTTTATATGTTTTATAAATATTCAAAACGATTGTGGGAATAAATATGAGGGTTGAAATACCTGTAATGTATTTTTCACGCAGTAAATTTACGAAAACTAGAATTATATTACAAAGTAGTCAATTTTATCAACAAATCTACGTTATGAAGTTATTAATGTTAGTTTGTACTCCGTTGCAGGAAAGGCATCACCCCACCCCCTTTTTTACAGGATTTTGTCACTGAACAATATTTAACCAGTTCCATTGCAAATGTTACATGTACATAAAATTTGTTAAGTTCGCCATTGCTTTCTTCTAGCAAATATTCTTTAATTTGAAATAACTGGTAAAATTCATTCAATGAGTAAAACAGATGTAATAAAATGGAACCTCAGTATTCATTAAATGCATAATGTGCTTTTTAATTTTCTGATATTGTAATCATGAATGTAATTCTATAATTTTATGTACAATGTATATAAATGTAACTATCATTTATTTCTATTATAAAAGTTTATCCCAATATCGTTATTTTTATACAATTTGGGCAACTTCTTTCATAAAAACAAGTAAGTGTTGTAGATGCCAAGTGATAATATGAATATGCAGCGTTTTCATCGCGCAGGTACACCAGCAACCATAACCAATAGCATTATTTACATTAATAGATGAAAAAAAAGTAAAAACATTTAATCAAGGAATAGATCTTAATTAGATACCGAATAAAGTATAAATAGAAACTTTATTAACTTATATGATAGATAAGCATTGAAAGAAGTTAAATTTTAAAAAAAACCTGGAATCACTTACTTTTCTTTGGCGATAGTCCAATCCACACTTTGCAAAAGTTGTTTCCCTTTGCGGGGTCAACCCAAAGGTCAACAGGGAAAACCAAACGTTTTCTATAAATATGGCTACCAAATATTTCAGCGTCCTGTGATAAAATCTCTTTGAATTAAATTTATTCCTTCAATGTGTGGGTTGCCCCATCTTGGGGCAATCAAAATACACGACGGAAACGGAATTTTATTGTCAAAAGACAAAGTTACAAACCTTTAAACTACAAAGGCAACTGTGAGAAACCTATGGGTTTTTTTTCCAAAGATGGCGGCCAAGGGACATAACTTTTGTAAATTGTGGATTGGTCTTATTCTGAAGACACAACTTTTACGTTTTACATATGAAACACGACGTAATTGAGACTGAGAACGCGACGTTTAGTTTAATTTGGCTTATTATTTGAGGAGGCAGACGGATCCTACTGTCTGCGTTTCAAATGAAAAAATTCTGCGCACGGCCCAACGTCCACACCGTTTACATATTAGTATTGATAATTAATGTTATTTACAATCAATTAGGCATTGAATGCTTAGTTTTGGATATCGTGGGTCCTATAACACACTAAGGCTGTGCAGACAAATTAAATACCGTGCGTTAGCGCTGTATGATAATTTGTCTGCACAGCCTTGGTGTGTTATAGCATCGACGACATCCAAAAATAAGCATTCGATGCTTATACCAATATTCTTATTGATTTTTAGTTGTATGATGTATTTTTGTATCGTCGCTTTATTTTTACAAATTGATCACGTAAGTTTGAACGTTTCATTTAAAGGTCACGATTTTGGTTAAATTCTATTTTTCTGTTTTTATTATTTACAATGCTTTAGGAATGCATTTCCAATGACCAAATGAAATTTGAGAGTTAGTAGTAAAGTTATAAGCAAGATACAGGGCTCACAATTCTTTGCCATGTAAACAAGGCTCGTGCCCTGTTTTTGTTTACATAAGTTTAATTAACCGGTAAAAGGTTTTTTTCAAGCTGATTTTTCCATCTTATTCATTTTTAGCATAAATAAACAGATCCTAACATTTACCACATTCATATTAGGTTTAAAACTGGAGTTTTTACTTCAACGCTCAAAATGTAAACAAACGCTTTGTGTACATTGCAAAGAATTGTAAGCTCTGGAACTCGCTTAAAACTCAACGAATGACACTCAAATTTTGATTGCCTATGAAAAATGCCTTACTGAAGCATTGAAAACATTAAAATCGGAAAAATAATTTTTGTACAAAATCGTGACCATGCCCCTTTAAGGTAATTATCTTTAGGTCACAAAACGTCTGACGTAATTCACACGTTATTTTTTCGTGCCTGATCTAATTGAGACCCAATAGATGTATCTATTATTTAACAAAGAAACCAAACTAACCTAAAAATAGATTTAAAACAAATACATAAAAAATCCTGACAACTGCATCAACGGAATGAAAAACATGACTGGGTTGTGTCGATTGCGTACTCTTTTTAAAAATATAGACCGCTTACTTTTTTCCTGTATAAACATCAATGCGTTGTAAGGTTTAATTTAAAGCTGACATGAACTTATAAAAGCATTTGGTCGCCATATTAGTTTCGATCGCTCCTCAACTGCCAAAAAATTGACTGGGGTTGAGGGCACCATTGATCATATAAGCCAAATATTGGCATCAAATGGTCATTGTTGATTTTCTTCCGCCTATGGGAATTAAGGTACAGATGTTCTACCTGATTTTTCTTTTCAAAATTCCCAAATCCTTAGATATCCGTTATGATAGCAAACTGTCGCATTGCGCGTCCGTTGTTTACTTGCCTTGACTGATTGCCTATAATGGCGTCACCTTGTTTTGGAGTCTCGAAGAAGTATTTACGTCACCGTTTACGAATCAACAAATCAGAAGCGATAAATGGAAATAAAGGGAATATTCTCTAGATATTATTCTTAGCCGGTCAATATTAAAAAAAATACTGACCGGTCAATATTTTTTGGTTAAGCTTATATTATAATTATTGCCCTTCGTCTACTGAATATAACAAATATAAATATTTATTCTTTGAAAAAATGTCCAAGCTATCCGTATTATTTTGCAGAGTTAGTGCTGCCTCACTTCGCATGCACACCGAACTAGTGTGTCGTTCATACAGACTGCATAACGTCTGCATATTTTTAAGACCCGGCGACACTACATCCAACACAGTACAATGTAGATGAATGATAGTGAATCCTAGAAAGTAACAACATAACATCGTTTCCATCAGTTTCTACGAAACACTCCACTTCTAACATCCATGTGGTCATTTACATTGCTCGATCTGCCACAGTGTGTGGTTTGCGCATGTGCGATGTTATAACATACACAGGAACATTATAGAGGATTTTTACCAAAGGATGTGTGCCAGAATTTCAGTCTGTCTTGTATCTTCGTTCATCGGATACTCTTTACCAATGCAGTGGTTGTTATATTATTTTTGTTCAAAGCGCGTTTCTACAGGTCTTTCTTCCAATGTAACTTGTTCGGGTGAATGATATACCTGAATGCGACCTTATATATGTATAGGGTGTGTGTATAGTGATGAGCAGAACAATAGAAATCGACCACTTATATGGCGATAGTCGGGGATAGAAGGGAAATAATGCGTAATTATGAATTCATGTCAGCTTTAATCTAAATCTTGGAACATTTATCCCTTAACGTCCATAAACATCCAAAATGATATCCTGACCGAGATCGATTACAGTGCAATAAGGGAGATAAATAAACAAGGGAGATAAATCAAATCCACACTTTGCAAAAGTGTTTCCCCTTTGTGGAGTCAATCCAAAGGTCAAAAGGGAAAAAAAACTTTTCCCTTCCCTATTCAACCATATATTTGGGCGTCCAGTGAAGAAATCTCTAGGAATTTAATTTATTCCTTCGATGTGTGGGTTGCCCCAACTTGGGACAATCAAAAATTTCATGGAAACGGATTTCTACTGTCAAATGACAAATTTACAAACCTCTAAACTACAAAGGCTACTGTGAGAAATATATATGGGTTTTCCCCCCAAAGATGTTGGCCAAGGGACATAAATATTGTAAAGTGTGGATTGGTCTATATCATCTTTATTCTATACGCTTAGCAACTATCATAAATATACCCCCTCTTATGGAATTGAAATAATACGTTGAAGGAAAGTTGTTTCATATTATAGAACAGTCTTTAAAACCAGTAAAAATAGTTGAATAGATGTTTTGTCTTTAAAGCATATCAGGTAATTAGCGTTTTCCGCGTATGTGACTGCAATTTCTAAATACCGATCTCGATCCATAATACTTACCGATATCCAACAAAAAAAACCCATCTTATGTAATTTATTTAAGGAATAAGGAATCATCCTTTGAGTAATATGAGGTGATATTTTGGTCGGGCCGTTATCAAATCCATTAAAGCCCGAAGGGATTTAAGATAGATTTGATCACGCCCCGACCGAAATTATCACCTCATAATATTCAAAGAATGATTCCTTTAACTTATATTTATATATAAGTTTATATAAATTTATATAATTTTCAGCTATTGTACGATTTAATATTTAAATATAGATAAGAAAACACCACTGGCGCCCCAATTATACGTCATTTTAAGTTATCGGACTGTATAGTACAAAATTGATACGTAGTGTTATCACAGGCAAAAAAACTGAAAATGTAAATATATAATACAGATTGATCAACGGTTTGTTCAGATCATGTTTCTATTTAATAAAAAGCTAAACATACTTTTTAGAGAGATGAAATGGTAAATCTAAACAAAATTTTATTTTTACGGAACTTTTTTCAAAATATCGCAGCACAGTTAAGGCTGTCAATAAATTCCGTTCAGACAAAAAGTACGGGAAATGTGCATTATGACATCACAGAATATTACAAACCTCGAAAGTACTAATTAATTCATTTATTAGCAAAATTAATTTCTACTATTCTTTTAATTAAGAACAACGAATGCTATTACTTACAATTTCGATGTCTGTTATATCGTACACACTGAAAAATAAGCGAGAGGTCGTTCTCGCTGTACTACAAAATATGACGTCATATGCTTCAAAATGACGCATTAAGTTAAGTCATTGAAGGCTATCATGCGTTTTTTTAGCGATGAAAAATAAATTCCATAGATTAACGGAAAATTATAAATGAATATTTTGTTTAACATTATTATTAGTAGAATGCTACCTATACTGGTACTGTACCAGTTATCGGCTAAGACCAGTTATCGGCTAAACTGAGAGTTCGGGTTTATAGCACGCGACTATCTGAGATTTTTTAATTTAGTCCTCTGTTTTGAATAAAGAAAAGTAAGTTTGCTTGAAAACTTTCTTGAATATGTTTTAAACATGAGCTTAAACGATCATTGTTTACCGCTAATTTACATCTTTGCACTTTCAGCAGTGGGGGAAGTGACGTAATATGTTAAAAATAGAATATAACCCCTTTGTGATACATTATCATCTCCCTTCTTTGATTTGACATATAATATCACTACATATAACATGTAGAAACAAAAGGAATTCACTAAATTCTGAGTGATTCATAGCGCAGTTGAACGCCTGATTGCACAATATTATGCATTGAATAGTCTACGATTTTGTGTATTACCGTATGATAACAAATGAATAATTTTATGAGATTTGTTTATGCATCATAACCCCTACGAACTTTAGTCTGACCCCAAAAGGGGCATAATTCAAATTACACTTTGCAGATTATCAAATCAACATAAACAGGGATTTTACTATGATATTATCGCGAAGCCGATAACTGGTACAGTAAATCGTAAAAACTCGGCAAATTCTGGGCGTGCTAAAAAAGCACACAAAAAGATGTTTTGGGTTCTAAATAATGATTTAACCTAACATGTGCATAAACAAGGAGTATACCATTTAAAGCATGTCAAGTTTTATTTAAAAATATCAAGAAATAAGGAAATACGAAAAGAAAACGTTAAATTTTAGCCGATAACTGGTACAGTGCCAGTATAGTCTTATTTTTAATTTGTTATAATTATGCATCGTATTAAGAGGCAACCTCGGTTTTGTATAAAATATCGTATATTTTAAAGCTGGGTGCCAAAATAAATCACTTTATTGCAAGGTCATACACTTATCTGATCATGACAAACCTTTACATGTAAATTTGAAATATGCTATGTAATTTAAAAACTTCTAAGATCCTTGTGAAATCTCACAAATTAATTATTTTTTAAATGAAATTAACACTGTGACCTTCAAAATTATTCAACATATGCATTATAAATTATGGTTTTTTCTAACAAATAATATTATCTTACAAAGTTCACAGCATTTTTTAAAATCTACTATATAACATCAAGTTATTTTATAATTCAGTTGTGAATTTTGACATGATTATGCCCTTGCAATATTCACATTTTTAAATGACCTCAAAACCACAAATAAATCTGCTTGTACCATGCGACTGCCATATCACGTGACCGCTATGAACATAAAATATTGTACTATTATATATATATTTCAGAAATATATTGCATTTGAGCGACTGTTATTGATATTAAAAAGGACATGTCCGATGAACTAAAGTATACGTGTTTTCATTACAAAAATTCGCCGATAATTTTATTGACCGCCTTAACTGTACTGCGATATATTTTAATGATTTTTTCCAATAATACGCCCATCGTGATTCAAAGAATTTTGTACGTAAATAAAATTATAAGAGATAAAATTCTCTTTGAAAATTGGTTTCATTTTATCTCATTTGTAAGCAAATTTATCTATTTTTTAATAAATAGGCAAGTGTAATATGTAAATAAATTTGTTAATTTTACATCGGATATCAATCGATGAAAATGATTTTCTGAAAGTCAAATTTCAGGCTAAAGGCATATTTCTAATATATTTTAAAAAAACCATGTTCCGCAATCGGTTATATTTTAGCAACGACCCTAGCTTTTATTATACCGATGGACCAACCAACTGGGTAAAATTTGATAAGGATATATCCCCAAATATATTGTTTGAGAAATCTGAAAAAATTCTGTACGTATTTTATTTTTGTAGTGCATGGGGTATGGATCATTACCTAAAATATGAGTTGAGGGAAATTAAATTGTTTTCACTATTCATCACCTCCGAAGACGTAAAAAATCACCCCATAAAAGTATATCATATGCATCTGTATTCTGTAGATAATTAGAAAAAAGTAATCTTGATGTACATTGCAATGTAAACAGACTTCAATTTTTATGTCAGGATATTAAGCTAAGCTGTATACAAAATAAGAAAGTTTCATAATTGTGGAACAATTATGTATGTCTTATTGGTTTTCTTTTTAAGAGGCCCTTGTTCCTAAACAAATGAAATAGACAAGGTGCACTAAAATACCGTTTTCTTTACAATAAATTGCAAAATTCAACACAATAAATTAATTGTTAAAGGTATATGTGGCGTATTTTTGGTGAATAACAATAATAAGATCTGATTATTTGCTTTATATCTTTACTTACAGATAGGACATTCACACAAATTACGCTTTATAAGTCAATCGCATAACAAAGATACAAAAAATCAAAAAAATATTTTTTATTTTTTACCGGCACGGTAAAAAATACAAAAGATTTTAATAACCCCGCCTTAAATGGGTCACGTGACATCCATCTTGGTCTATCAACAAGAATGGCGACGACGAGAATGATAGGTATATACCGTTAAGTTTGACAGATATGGCAATGAAAGAAAAAAGAGACAGACTGACAAGGATAGGAACAAAGGGAAGATTGTCATCGGAGACCATGTAGATTGATGGAACAGGAATTAAAGCCAAATTAAACTTAAGTTTCCATGATGAATTGTAGGGGTTTTGCTATAGTCAGGTTCGTGCTCCATGTGTTCCGTGTCTTTACTTTATAAGTTTTAAACCACAAGTGGATTTTCGTTTAGAGGAATTTTCGAATAAAGAATAAATAAACACTCTCAGTACATGCATCCCTCAGGGAGAGGGGTACATGTATTTACTCCGTTTACCGTGTCGATGATGCTAAAATCGTGTTTCGTCTTTATTACACGTAATTAACAATTTATATCGTTCTACATTAATGAATATCGGAATAAGAATGCTTCGAGTATCATCTGATATAAGAATTAACTAATTTAAGACATGAAAAACGTGATTTTAATTTGTAAACAAACTGTTCTTCCATCGTGTTTTCAATGCTAGGTTTTCCCGCACTCATGCGCAGTGGCGTTATAAATGGCGAATAACATTAATATTCATCAGACGTATATCAAAGTTTAGAGACAAATAACTAAGGACAGAACATGTTTTATGTGAAACATCTAATTATAAGAAGCATAATGTATATTTTTACTCAAACTCATGTCAAAAATTTTACTCCAAATACGCCACATATACCTTTAAGGGAATTGCTCCCAAACTTTTTATTGGTGAATCATGCAATTTTTTCACCTACTTATAGTAATTTATTAGTTAATTTTAGCAATAGCCATAATCGTTTATTATGATAGACCGCTTAATATCATTATTTTCCTGATAAAATAACTATTATATTAAGTGGGGTCAACTATACTGCTATGTAATGAATGCACTGCTACATTAAAACGGAAACATAAATTATTTTGTGTTGCGTGATTTTATGATAAGATAAATGATTTAGTAAGAATTATTTCTTCATCATTATTATACTCAAATAATTATTCACTAGAAGTTAAATTCGCGGAATTTTTATTTTTGCGAATATAGAGAATATTTACTCCGAGAGTTAATTTCTTGCTAAAATAATAAAAATAAACTAGTTTATGACACTATAGTAAATAATATTGACAACAATAAATATGAAGTAGAAAGTACATGAAGCATGCCATTACCTGACCGCATGATTGTAATGTTGAGAGTACAAGTGCCAGAGAAAGAAGAATATATCCAGGCCTGTCCGTCACAGGCGCTTGTTTCTGTAATAAAAGTTTAACCTTAATAGTCTGTTATAAAAGTTCATCCTATGTAGTATATTTATTGTTATTATCCTATAGGGTGAACTTTCATTACAGAAACAAGCCCCCAAAATACTGTATATCCGGGTTTTCGTGTGTCATAAATTTGACAAAACAAGGAAAATATGTTAACTTTTTTGATTTGCGTCGGCAAATTTTTGCAATTAAAAAAATTCAATTAAAAAACAATACAGGATATATATTTTCTGCGTATTGTATATTTTGCAATGTGAAAGTGAAAACAAAACAAAATACGGACCATAGCGAAAATAACATTGTAGCATGTACTACATGCCTATATCATTTAAAGTGTTATTCCATGGGGTTTCATTTAGGATATTATTATTACGAACTAAGGAATATTTGGTCCACTTGCTTTGTTTTAAACCAATCAAATTTGAGGCTCATTCCAAGAACTATTTTTTAAGAAAACAATTCCTATTTATTGGAAAACCACTCTTACTTTGATTGAAATTCACACAGCTGTTTCGAAGAAATAAAATAAAAGTGTCTGTTAGATTTGAAAAACAAGATTCAAGTATAATCAACTGATATGGAATCAGAGGACTAAATAAAGGGGATAATATAGAGAACATACTACCTAAATGTAAAAAAAAATGAAAGAATAATATCTCAATGAAAATAAGAATTTAAGGGAAAAAATGTATGAAAACACGCATCTAATATGCAATATATCTCAACTGTTATTCCGTTTTAACATGTTGCATTATACATATGAGTGCATGAAAAAATTGACAGATTGTACAAAAACCCCACCATTCTTAATTCTAACCATGTTTAACATGCTTCTACGTGTGTTAGCTCATACACTGGCTGCAAACAGACATACAGATACTGAGACAAGTAAGCGATATCACCTTTGTTCTCATGCACAGATATTAACCTATTAAGAGGACTCAATTTTCGGGGCCATTTTTAAACTGTATTGATATTCTTAAAATAATAGAGATCTGTATAAAATTATAATTTATGAATTAAAGAACCAAATATAAGGTAAAAATGATAGCTAAACAAATTATATCTTAAATCTCAGGGTAGATCTGATGATTGATTTGTTGACCATCTAGCCTCCTTATAAACTTACATAGTTAAGTTACCTAAAATAGGTCTTAGCCTGATATCCCCCACCTCCAACCTTACAAACCAAATTAAACTATTTCTCAAATCCCTCTCATGGGAAAAATGTTTTGTATCTGCGCATAGTGTTACAATTCTGCATGCTTTTGAACCACATTGAAGAAATAATAAATATTTATTTCATAATGCCATAATATCAGATTTATGACAAAATTATGCATTCAGATATGGTCAGGGAAGTTCTTCAAATTGGTTGTGGATTCTGGACCAGTACACTTATCATTTTCCCAATACACAATAGCTGTTGGAATCTAAAAAAAACATTTAAAAAAAATATTTTCTTCATCTAGAGTATCATGATAAAAGCATCAAAAAGTTCATTTAATAAATGACAGGCAAGGTGCATGATAGATGATGTAGCTTTAAATGAAAATTTGTAATTTTAATGTGATTATAAAAATTGGCACATACTGTAATTTTATCAGTTATTTACCAATATATATTGCAACAATGAACAAATAGGTGAATAATATGAGTATACTAAGACTCTTGAACTCTTGCGTGTAACTATCCATCTGAACTGGAGGTATGGGTACGAATCCCTCGGAACGCTTCGGTACATTTGCAGGGTCCATGAAGAGTAAGGGCAGTGAGTAGCTCCCGCTCATTGAAGGACTGACAATGATGGGAATTCTCAGATCCAGAGCAGTGATCAACTTCTCAAGGAAAAGACCCCTGTCTCCGACATCAACCTTCTGACTTATTGTTTCTTCCTGTAGAAAATTTCAATTTAATATTTGATTTGTAAAATATAAATCTGACATTCAAAAAACACTCAAAATCACATAACTAAATACTACTGTAAATAAGGAATCTACAGTAAAGTATTACAATCATTGTAATCATTTACAATCAATGTTATAGATATACAACAATTCAGACTCTAATATTTCCAATTAAAGTAAGTATAGTAACAATCTCACATTCTTGCATGGTTCTTGTAAAACTTCTTAATGACACCGTTTACCTTATGGTAAACGCACTGCGACCGGTTGGTACCCTAAAGCAGAAAAGATAGCCAGGGTGTTTGCTTTCTCCCAGTCTTTAGAAGAGGATGCTTTTCCGTGAAGAAACAGAATATTCCTCCCCCAAGCTTGGCTTGGGTAAAACATCCCGATAAACTATCTCAACACGATACAAAGCACATCAAAGACTTTGACAAAGTACATTTATGCATGTATGTAATGTTAAATAAACAGTGCCTGCATGTTTGGAAGGGTAGGAGTTGAAATTGCCCCCCCCCCCCCATTTCAACTGTTATCCTCTCAAGCATGCACTATTTATTGAATTAAACTGAATGTTTTAGTTTTAAAGAAAACTTAACCGCTTTTAATTTTATTATTTATTCGCATTATTCTAAACGCACAATTTACTGACTTTTTTAAGAATGACGTGAATTCTACGGCGAATCGTACCCGCATAGTTTTCGAGCGTGTAACAATTCGTTTTATTATACTTTCATTTTTAAATATTGCAATCTGATGGTTTAGACGCAGTTTATAATCCGTTCTATTACCCTCAGCGTTAGCCATACACTTTGCAACGGGTAACACAACTATTTGTTACATGCGCGTTAGTTATGCGCGTACGGTTTGCCGAAGAATTTACGTCAACTCTATATATAAACAGTAAAGTTTTCTTTAAAATCATGGGATCACGTGACTGACTATGGCGTAGGACGCATTTCTTTTCGAGCTCTACCAAAGTGGAATATAAATAGCTTTCTGCAAGTGTATCAATGTGCAATTGGATAATATTTGTTAGCGGTGTCTTCTGGAGTCTCGCAGTGCTCAGTAAGTTGCGATTTTATTTAGAATAAGAACGTAATTTGAAGTGTTTGTGTATTCTTCCACTGTTGAGCACTGTTAACACAAACATGGCCAGTAATCGTGCTAGCCCAAGCCCTGGTCCGTCGACCACTCCAACCACTACGGGCACAAAAGACAACAAAAAGAAAAACCTTGTACAGTTGAACATTAAATCTGCATCAGCCGCAGTTAAAAACTCTGTAGTATCAGACAAAAAAGCGACAAAAAAACCACGATTAAGCAGTTCTGATCAAAACCCTGTCGGGGCCTCAGACACCACAGGTGAGATAACAGGTGAAAATGACCTACATTCAATTCTCGAAAGCCTTCAGGAAATTAAACAAGGAATGGTAACAAAGACTGATATATGTGGTGTGGTCAAAAATATATTATCAGAGTTAAAAGGTGATTTCGTTAAAGAAATCAAGACCGCAATCAAAGATGAAATAAAAAAAGAATTAAAGACTGAACTGAAAACAGAACTAAAATGTGAGATAGAAAAATTTACACACAGTAATATCGACGAAAAACTGAAGCAAACCTGTACTGATAACAACGAAAAATTTGACGCCCTCAATATGGACCTAACTGATATAAGGGAGAAAATCGCAAAAGAAAAAAGAGAGCTACAGAAAATGAGTGATGAGCTTAGAATCACAACAAAAAATGCCCGACAAGCCATCTCCATGGCAAATTTTAACCAACAATATTCCCAAAAATGCAACATCAAAATACTGGGTTGGAGAGAAAAATCGAAGGAAGACCTCAAACAGGAGTTCTGTGCAGTGCTAAAACAAAGGGTGAAAGTCGACGTAAACCCGCAGGACATTCTCGCAATTCACAGAGTCCCAGGAAATAGGAATGGTGGACCCCGCCCGATCATCGTGAGGATGATAAGTCCGGAAAGTAAAACTCTTATCATGAAACACCGCAAACAGATGAAAGAGGAGTTCTTTATGGTGGACCACATTACTCAGCAAAACGCAATGCTCATACAGAAACTCAAAGAACATGAACTTGTGCATTCCGCCTGGTATTTCAACAGCAAAGTGTTTGCTATTGACAAGAACGATCGTCGTTACACATTTGATATATTTGATGATATCAACAAAAAAATTCGAGCGTGATGTCCACGGTAGTAGTGTCGCATAAATGCATCGGGATCGAATCTGTAGCAGCGAAAGCTCGGGCTCGGGCTCGATGTCCCGTTTATTCCAGAAACTTGCTCCTTTGACATTTATTTTTGTTTTTTTTTGTTTGGTATGTAAGTATGTGTGGAAGTCGTGTGAAATTTGCTGGTAAATTATATATATATATTTCAAAGGGAATGTGTTTGAATTATGTGAATATACTGTATGAGAATGGTAGGGGTCCTTGCTATAGTTGTAAAAGTTCATATACCATATTTTACGGTTTATGCACTTTATCGCCTTCATGTCGTCTTGTTTACATGCCGTATTTTTATACACTTAGTTTATTATGAGTTTTAAGGTAGTAACATTTAATTGTAGAGGTCTAGGTGGTCTCGACAAGAGGAGAGATGTGTTAAATTACATAAAGCAAAAACAATTCTCGATTTCATTTTTGCAAGATACACATTTCACTCTTAATGATTATGAACAAGTTAGATCCTTTTGGGGTTATGACATCTACATATCTCCTGGACAGTCTAATTCTCGAGGCACTGCAATTTTGTTTAACAATAGTTTTGAATATCATGTACTGAATGAATTCAAGGATAAGGAGGGTAACTTACTTGTTCTAGAAATTAATATATATAAGAAATATGACATATTATTAGTAAATATATATGGTCCAAATAATGATGATCCAAACTTTTTTCAGTCAGTTTCGGACATCATTTCAAACTTCCAAGGTGAATTTATAATTATGGCTGGAGATTTTAACCTTGTTCAGGATACAGATTTAGATTACTCTAATTATACTAATGTTAATAATAAAAGAGCAAGGGAGAAGGTTTTGAATATGAAAGTAGTACACGGTTTAACCGATCCATGGAGAGTGAAATATGAACAACGAAAAAGATACACTTGGTTCAAAACAAACCCAAATAAAAAGGCGAGACTTGATTTTTTTTTAATTTCAAATGAATTAATGGCTTTAGTGGATAAATCTGACATTCTACCTGGTTATAGATCTGACCACTCTATGGTTTATATAGAAATTTATTTTACTAAATTTGAAAAGGGTAAAGGCTTTTGGAAGTTCAATAATTCACTACTCCAGGATCAAACTTATTTTAATCTAGTGAAAAGTAATATACAAAAAGTTAAAGAACAAAATGCTGTGTTTCCTTACAATCCTGCAAGTATCCATTTAGTTAAGAATGACGAATTACAATTAGTTATAGATGATCAACTTTTTTTTGAACAACTTTTGCTGAGCATAAGAGGTGCTACAATACAGTATTGTTCCAGAAAGAAAAAATTAAAAAATGAAAGAATAAAACTACTTGAAGAAGAAATTAAACAACTAGAAATATTGAGGAATAGTAATGATTCAGATGACATTATTCAAAAATTAACTGATGCACAAAACAGTTTGGAAGAATTTAGAAAAGACTATATTAAAGGTTTGTTTATTAGAACAAAACTTAACTGGATTGAACAGGGTGAAAAGCCAACAAAATATTTTCTTAGTTTAGAAAAAAGAAATTATGTCAATAAAACTGTTGGCAAACTTATGCGCAGCAATGGTACTGTTATTACCTCACAGGAAGATATTTTAGCAGAAATTGAGACGTTTTATAAAAATTTATATTCCTGCTTTGATAAAGAATTACAAGATATTGATATTGAAACTACTGTGGATAAGAATTATATTAGAGTACTTGATGAAAACATGTCTAATAATTTAGAGGGTTACATAACTAATGAGGAAGCCTTATTGGCATTAAAAAACATGAAAAACAACAAAAGTCCAGGAAGTGATGGTTTTACTACAGAATTTTTTTAATTTTTTTGGAAGGATCTTGGATGCTTTTTATTAAGATCAGTAAATGTGGGATTTGAGTTCGGCGAACTTTCAGTCACTCAAAAACAAGGTATTATATCTATATTGCCAAAAGGAGATAAACCAAGAGAATATTTAACTAATTGGCGTCCAATATCTCTCCTTAATGTCACATACAAAATTGTTTCAGCATGCATCGCAAATAGAATTAAAAAAGTTCTTGATTTCTTAATACACGATAGTCAAAAGGGCTTCCTCAAAGGTAGATTCATAGGAGAAAATACACGAATGATTTATGATGTAATTGATGTAGCTCAGGACAAACATATTCCAGGTATGATTCTACTTATAGATTTCGAAAAAGCTTTTGATACTATATCATGGAAATTTATGCATAATACATTACATTTTTTTTAACTTTGGTCCTGATCTTATCAAGTGGGTATCAGTACTATACAATGGGGCCAAATTATGTGTTATTCAAAATGGTATTTTTTCAAAATTTTTTGAAATAGGCAGGGGCTGTCGACAAGGAGACCCAGTATCTCCATATTTATTCAACTTATGTGTAGAGATATTAGGACTTTTGATAAGACAAAATAAAAACATTAGAGGTATTAGGATAGGAAAAGAAAAAGTATGCCTATTACAATATGCAGATGCTACAGTTCTTTTTTTGGATGGATCTGAAAAAAGTTTAAAAAGTGCACTTGATCTTCTTTTTCAGTTTTCAAAATTTTCTGGACTAAAACCCAACATTTCTAAAACAAAAGCAATCTGGATTGGCTCAAAAATTAATTCGAATACAATTTGCAGTGATACTGGTCTACAATGGACGACAGAACCTTTTACAATTCTTGGAGTAACATATACTGCTAACCTAAAAAACATGGAACAATTGAATTTTGATAATAAACTAAAACTAGTTCACAAAGATATTAATCACTGGTCAAAAAGAAATATTTCAACACTGGGAAAAATTACAGTTGTTAAAAGTTTACTTTTATCAAAATTTACTCATTTGTTCATTTCACTTCCAAAACCTAGTTCTCAATGGATACAGCAATTTGAAAAAACGCTGTATAATTTTATTTGGGAAAATAGAATTGACAAAATATCTCGAAAAACATTGCAATTAAACTATGAAAAAGGGGGATGTAGAATGACAAATGTTGAAATATTTATTAAGTCTCTTAAACTAACATGGATTAGGAGACTTTTAACAACTAACTCAAGCTGGATAGGTATTTTTTCTGAAATTACTGGGTGTCATACCAATAAACTTTGTCATTTTGGACCTGAATATTGTAGACAAAGGGCAAAAGCCACTCGTAATAACTTTTGGAAAGAAACCTTATTTTATTTATGTGATTTTTTGGAAAATATAGAGACTGATAATATTAATATCATGCTTGAGCCACTATGGTACAATAACAAAGTAAAGATTCAAAATAAATATGTATTTTGTAAGGCTCTTTATGAGAAAGGATTTCATATTGTTCATGATTTATTTGATACTCAAGGTGAATTCATTAGTTATGAGAGAATCACTAATGACTATACAGTTAAGATTCCATTTACTACATATGAAGGTTTAAAACATGCAATTATTTGTGCTTGGCCTAATGTTAAGCAGTTTTTACATGAAGTAATAATCAAGCCATATCAACCTGAATCTATTAAAATACTTTGCTTGTGTAAAAAAGGAACACGGAACATTTATGACCACTTAATGGCAAAATCAAAACATAAACCTATTTGTGAAAACAAATGGGCCTTCAATTTAAGTTTACCTTTAGATTTTAATTGGAAACAGGCTTATTCAAACCCTAGATCTGCTACAAAAGATTCAGGATTGATATGGTTTAACTATAGAATTATCCACAGAATATTGGGTACTAACAAAATACTACACACGTGTAAAATTAAAAACTCCCCGCTATGTTCAATATGTTTTTTAGAACCTGAAACGATTACACATATCTTCTTCTATTGTCCATCAATTTCTCATATATGGTTGTTAATGTCTGATTGGATTTATAGAAAGTCTGGTGAAAGAATTGTATTCGATGCCAAAACTTATTTTTGGTTTTCCAGAAAAGAAATACATAGCTATAAATTTAATTATCATGTTAGTTAAGAGACATATTTTTAGTCAATCCAGAAAAACTGCTAATATTACATTTGAGAATATTGTGAAATATTTACAAAATTACTATTCTTTAGAGAAACTTATGTTGGAAAATAGATTTTACCAAAGAAAATGGTCAAAATGGGCATGCCTGTTTAATGTCACATAATATGAAGTAAGACCTTATAATGTACAATTTTGATATTTACTTTCCCAACTTGTGTGTGAGTGGTGAGGTGTGAGTGGATGGTATAGATGTATCTGTATTGAAAATGAATAAAAAAAAAAAAAAAAAAAAAAAAAAAAAAAAAGTTTTCTTTAAAATAAATACATACAGTATAATAAAATAAATAGTGCCTTTTAGGGAGGTTGAAATTGACACCCGTCGAAAACCACTGTCAACCTCCACTTCGCATGATTTTCTCGGGGTGTCAATTTCAACTGTTACTCTCCTGAACGGGCACTATTTATATAAATTGCACGATAGTATTTACTGGTACTTACTGACAAGGCATGTAAAATCGTTCTCTTTGTTTGTAAGGCACATTATATTAATTGCATTTTAAAAGAACTGGGTTTCAATTCTACATATGTTAATCCTCTAACACCCATAGCAGCCTTTCCAAGCAGGAAATACTTCAAATAAAATCATAAATCGGTTTTTGGATATCTTTAATATACCCAATAAACAAAATGAATAATTTGATTTACCATATTTATACTGGATTCCAAAGCTTCACAAAAATTCTTAACAAACAAAGATATATAGCAGATTCCAGTAAATGTTCTACCAAGCCTCTTTCTTTATTCCTTACTAAAATTCTTACAGTAGAGAAGGAGAAACTTCAAGAGTACTGTACAGCAATATACTCCAGAAGTGGTGTGAATCAGATGTGGATATTAAAAACTCCAAATAATTATTAGAAACTTTGAAATCACAAAATCTTACCAAAATAAATGGCATCAAAACGTACGATTTTTCAACGCTTTATACTACCATTCCCCACGACAAATTAAAATCTAGGCTTTTTGATATCATCGACAGTTGTTTCTTCAATAAAAATGGAAGTCGTAAAAATACTTACCTTGTCATTGGAAATCTAAAAAATTATTTTGTTAAAAACCATTCTGATTGCACACACAAGTACTCTGAAGTTGATATTAAAAAGATGCTTGAGTTTCTGATAGACAACATCTATGTAGTTTTTGGAAATCAAGTCTTCCAACAATCTGTTGGAATTCCCATGGGTACCAATTGTTAGCAGACCTATTTTTGTATTCTTATGAAGCAGAATTTATTCAAAAACTTGTACGTGAAAAAAATAAATCACTCGGTGTGGCCTTCAAATCAACATTCAGGTATATCGACGACGTATTATCAATTAACAATTGTTATTTCCATACTTACGTCAACTCGATATATCCCAGTGAACTTGAAATAAAAGATACCACAGATTCTGCGATATCTGTTTCATATTTGGATATTTTACTGGAAATGGACATTGATGGTAATCTAACAACAAAACTTTAGATGACTTCAATTTTTCTATAGTCAACTTTCCTTACTTATGTAGCAATATACCTTCATCACCTGCTTATGGTGTTTTTGTCTCTCAGTTAATTCGATACGCAAGGGCATGCTCTTCGTATGAACAGTTTCTTAGGCGAGGCAAGCTACTTACAAACAAGTTGATAAAACAGGACTATCAACAGCCTCGTTTGAAGTCATCTTTTCGTAAGTTCTATGGTCGATACAACGGCCTTGTCAGCACATACAATCTTCCACTGGGTCGCATGCTGGCTGACGTTTTTCATACTAATTGTTAGACCATAATTAATCACCTAATTGTCTACGGACTTCTCCGTTTTTTCCCGATTACGACAAAGAGCACACGGCGGGTGTGACCGGTTAGCAGAGGATGCTCACTCCTCCATGGCACCTGATCCTACCTCTATCTTTTTGGAGGTCCGTGTTGCTCTGCTTTGAATTTGTATTTCGTTTTTTGGATTTTTTAGATGGTTAACGGTTTGTTATTGTCATTTTTTCATCCAATCATTTCGAGAAAGATGTCATCAGACGCAGAATTGTAAGCACAACTTAGATATCATGTTTTAAAATTAGTTTGAGGTCATTTTAACACGATTTAAATTAGTTTCAATTTTTAAAAAAATTAAATTTCATACAATCAGTTCGAGTAAGATGTCATCAGACGTAAAATTGCAAGCGCAACTTAGATATCATGTTTTAAAATTAGTATGAGGTCATATTAACACGATTTAAAACAGTTAAAAAAATTTGAAAAATTTAAATTTCATTTAAACAATGAGAAAGATGTCATCAGACGCAGAATTGCAAGCGCAACCTAGATATCATGTTTTAAATTAAGTCTGAGGTCATTGTAACACAATCTAAATGAGGTCAATTTTTAAAAAAATAAAATTTCATCCAATCAATTAGAGAAAGATGTCACCAGACACAGAATTCCAAGCGCAACTTAGAAATTATGTTTTAAAATTAGTCTGAGGTCATTTTAACACGATTTAAATGGGTTTAAAATTTTTGAAAAATTTAAATTTCATACAATCAATTAGAGAAAAATGTCATCAGACGCAGAACCGCAAGCACAACTAAGATATCATGTTTAAATATTACTTTGAGGTCATTTCAACACGATTTAAATGAGTTTAAAATTTTTGAAAAATTTAAATTCATCTAAGCAATTCAAGAAAGATGTCACCAGACGCAGAATTGTAAGCGCAACCTAGATATCATGTTTTAAAATTAGTCTGAGGTCATTTTAACACGATTTAAATTAGTTTAAAATTTTTGAAAAATTTAAATTTTGTCTAATCAATTCGAGAAAGATGTCATCAGACGCAAAATCGCAAGTGCAACTTAGATATCATGTTTAAAATTAGTATGAGGTCATTTTAACACGATGTAAATGACTTTTAATTTTTTTTTGAAAAATTTAAATTTCATCCAATCAATTCGAGAGATGTCATTAGACGCAGAATTGCAAGTGCAACTAAGATATCATGTTTTAAAATAGTTTGAGGTCATTTTAACACGATTTAAATGTTAAATTTAAATTTAAATTTCATCCAATCAATTTGAAAAAAAGTAATCAGACGCAGAATTGCAAGCGCAACTAAGATATCATATTTTTAAAATAGTTTAGGTAATTTTAACACGATTTAAATGAGTTTAAAAATTTTGAAAAATTTAAATTTCATCCAATCAATTTGAAAAAAGTCATTAGACGCAGAATTGCAAGCGCAACATAGATATCATGTTTTAAAATTAGTCTGAGGTCATTTTAACACGATTAAATGAATTTAAATTGTTTAAAAAAATTAAATTTTAGCAAATCGAGTCGAATAAGTTGTCACCAAACGCAGAATCTATCATTCCTCAAATTTTCAGTATTATATTTTTAATCGTTTTTAAGGAGATCCATGGATTAAAGAAAATCCGTTGCAAATTTTTGACCTATATTTTGATCCGAGCTAGCTTCCGTTCTCGGAAATTCCGGACAACAATTTTTCCTGGAGCGACTAGACTAGCATGTCCTCTATCATTCCTGAAGATTTCAGCTTTCTATCTTCACTCCCTTCTGAGGAGATGCGTGGACAAGAAGTAAAACAAAATGATATAATGGCGGATAAGTCCGAGCTGGAAGTGATTTTTACAAAATAAAACTTAGGGTACAAACTTCAAATGATGATAGATCGATGCTGAAAATTTTACATTAATCGGACGACCCATCTCCGAGAAATCTTCTGCACAAAAATTGTAAAGAAAAAAAAGAAAAAAAGAAACCTGAAAAAGAAACAATAGAATAATAGAAGGGTCTTCCGCTGAGACGGAAGACTCTAAAAAGAAACAGAACGAAAACAATAAGGTCTTCCGTTGGAAACTTTAAAGTTTAATTATATTCAATGTACAGTGAGGTGTGCAGTTATTGCGTTTAAGAATAGCTAGAAATATAGCCAGCACTGTTTGTAGTTTCCCCAAAAAATACAAAAAATTAACTACGTCAAATTGTGAGAAGCTATATTTCTCGTGGAATTTAATATCTCGCTTTTATTTTTTGACAGTTCAAATCTATATGAAAATATGATAAAAATTTGGCGTTCACGATTTTATATTCTTGCGATTTAATGCAAAACGGTTAAAATGCAGAATTATGCACTCGCGTAGGATAAGTAATCTACAGTATACCAAAACAATATGATTATAATATTTAATCTAAACAGCCTGACCTACCATAAATCTAATAATTATAATATCGTATTTTTCTCAAGCATATGATTGGTTGATCGCTGTCACGTGATTGTGCTATAAAATCTGTTATTGACATTACTATACTAAAAATAAAAAAATCATAGACCTTACTATACTACAAATAGATTTTCATGACTAAATACAGATATTGGCTTGTGCGCCATTATGGCATCACTAAAGCGAAATCGACGCCTATACATTATGAACCAAATATTTTACTATTATGCTCTTGAAGAGTATCATTATTTGATTTATTATAATAAAACAATTACAGCCTTTTGATATCGGTCAATACATGGTTTTATAGACCTGATGAGCGTATATCAACCTCGGACTTCGTCCTCGGTCGATATACTCTCATCAGGTCTATAAAACCTGTAGTGACCTCATCAAAAGGCTATAATTGTATATCATTATAATATCGTATTTTCCCCAAGCATATGATTGGTCGATTGCTGTCACATGGCCGTGCTATAAATTCTGGTATATATCAGTCTATACTAAAAATAGACAATTTATAGACCTCACTATACTAAAAAATAGATTTTCATGACAAAATACTGGTTTTGGCACGTGCGCCATTGTGACGTCCAATATCAAATTCAGCGCCTTTACATTTTGATACAAATATTTTACTTTTAAACTTTTAAAGAGAATTAGTTTTTGATTTATTATAATAAACCACAGCCTTTTGATATCTGTCAATACATGGTTTTATAGACCTGATGAGCGTATATCAACCTCGGACTTCGTGCTCGGTCGATATACTCTCATCAGGTCTATAAAACCATGTATTGAACTCATCAAAAGGCTATAATTGTATACTTTGTTCACCTTATTAATATCTTTTAATTTGATGGTCAGATTTTGAAATGCATGATTTAAATTTCAACCCACATAAAGATATTTATTGTGTAAAGAGGTATAGCGCCTTTTCCTAGTATTTCGCCTACACTTGTGTTTGGACGGAAAGTACCTGTTACTAAAAATTAGCTTCCAGTATCCAAGCTGTCGCAATATGATTTTCGAAACCTAGATATACTGTACTGATTTTATTATGGTGTCTTTAACAACTTATTTGTCATAAATTCTGGAAACTCTGTGTATAATAGTAGTTGATATTCTGAAGCGTGATAAGTTCAAGCAAAATACAATGGATCTAAGTGTAAATTGAGTATATTTATAGTGTTAATGAAGAAATCTATATATATATTGGGTTTGCTCATACTCATAAAGATAATTTAAAAAAAAAAAACAGAGAAGAATAGATACATGTAACTTAACCTCTCTATTGTTTTCATGTTTCAATCTAAGTGAAAAAAAAAATATTTACTACTTAGTGAATTCGATCCAGCGACCACAAAATCAAAAAGACATTCGGGTTACCACTAGGCCACGCATCTAACATTTTCAGAAGATGCATTTTCAATATGTATGGCTATATACATGATTATATTAGAAAAGACACTTATTGAAATATTTGTCTAATTTTCATTACGAAGACCACGTTAAACCAAAACTAATTAAATGTAAACGTGTACTACAATACCTGTAGAACATAGTTTTAATCGGATGTCTTTGGTTTAGAGTGGTTCAAATAGTCAAATATCCAATTTTTTATCGTATACTAACTACTTTCCTATATATCCCTAACAAAACCTGAATATTTTAATGATGTCGTTTAAGATAATTAAGACTCTTAGAACATGATGATTGTGTAATTTGCGTTTCTTTGAATATATTTAAACTAACTATTGTATAATATTGAAAATGTCTGATGTTTGCACAAGTGCTATATTTGAGGCCAAATCGTATATTAAGTGCGCTATACCTCTTTGTTTGGATATTGTATTTGTCAAAATGTTTCATCCATATATGCTTGTACATGTACTTCTCATTTAATGTATTTGAAAAAAAATTGTTTATTTTAGATAAAGGCCACAGAAACTGAAGATGTACATGGCGGTTTAGAGGTTAATAGTGTGTGTATGGGGTGGGGGTTGTTGTTGCAATGTCAAAATACATTTTGTAACCTTTTATCAAACGATAAGAATTATATAAACAAACCTAGACTTTAAAAATAAGGTATGCATCTTAAGCATCTGCTCTGTTTGTAAGGAGGTGAGTTTTGTTTGATGGCAATCACATAATTACATACCTGTCCATCTTTTATCTCCACTTTTATTGTGTGAGTTTTTAAATTAACTGCTAGAGTTTCAGCCTTGTCTAGAACAGCCTGAAATATATCGGTCATCTCGACCTCTATATTCTTCTTCGTCAGAAATGTGTTGAAATATTTGTAGTTGTTGAATACGATGTGATTGTGATAACCGACCACTGTTTTGTTAACATGTATGTCGGAGGGACTATTTACATAAATATCTGAAGAAAGAATCTGAAGAATGAATCTCACGAATGCAGCTTTAAGGCACAATGACCCTCTTAATGGAGATAACTCTCAATATTTACATTAGCAAACATGTTCTCATATATAAATCTATATGATAGCGTTCAATTCTGTGTGAACTTTTTCATGACGTCACAATGATATTCACACGCGCTTATCGTTTGACGGTTCCAATATTGTAAACGTAAAAACATCGTTAAATATAGAGTCTGAACGATTTGCCGTTTTCAAAAGTAAATATTAGTAATAAACAGCAATGTTAAAAAGTTCACCGGGATATGAACTTGGTTGGTACGTGATCAAATCTTCTGAGAATCTCTTTGAGGTTCACAGGAATTGACCACGTGACCAACCAAGTTCATATCCCAGTTAATATGATATTGTACAATGTAGTGCTTGGCGTAATGTGTGCGCAAATAGTGAAATTCGTCAATCGATTAATACTCTACATGTACTTCTTACTAATTTAATACATAAATATGTTGACTTTAATCCTGAGGTAAAAAGGGTCAAAGCTTTACGTGATACAACGTACAAATAGAGGTAAAAAGGCAATATCCAGGCTTGCTTCTTATTATTCATTATAACACTTTTTCTGTGAAGTATCTCGAATAATCTTAAAAGGCTTTCACATTTTTATTAGAAACACATGCAAATGGTCCAAGTATTGCAGTCCTTTCTTAAACTTGTATCATACAAAGCAATACAATATTGTACAAATAATACGATAAAATAATGCATCATATTATATGATACAATATTGTATGATAGGATACAATACTGCTTCATATCATATAAATATTGTATCATATGTTATTATACAATATTGTGTCATACTACACTACAATATTTATTTATTTTTAAAGATCATTAACATTTTAATGAATATTTAAGAAATGAACTCAATGTCTACCCAAGTTATACGAGTATAACCTGGGTTGGGGCAGTTTACGCTTTATAATCCGCGAAGCGGATTATAAAAAAGCGTAAATTGCTCCAACCCAGGTTATACGAGTATAATTGGGTAGATATTGAGTTCATCTCTTATAATTTAATTATCTGTAATTTACTGTACAAATTGAGTGCGTTTTACTTTTTAAAATGATATTAATCTGTTCGAAATTCAAACATAACGTCAAGCGGATTAGTACGTTTTTGACGTTGGTGCATTGTGACGTGTCTTGTGACGTGCAAACCAGGTTATACACATATAACTAAATTTTTCTATCCAATCAAATGCCGCGTTACAACCAGAATTAAATTATATAAATATATACAGTGTAATATGATAATGATGGTCTTCTAAAGGTGATGCCTCTTCTCAGTGAGCTCGGCAATCTGTGAAATCTATGATGAATTGTGACAAGTTCGATTACTTACAATAATGGGTGCGTTCATATTTTTACAAGTGATACCAACTTTCAATATACTATCGGTGATATACTATATACTATGATACCAATTTTACCAATTAACCCTGAACAATTTTACAAATATTGATTTTACCAATGTTACCAATGGAAATCAAATGGAAACGTTGGTAATATTGATTACAGTTTGAAAACAGATATTCAAGTAACAAATATATTTTACTGTCCTAATTATAGAACAATATTTCCATCATATTTTGCACCTCAATCGTCATAGCTATAGAGGAAAAATCGCTTTCCCAAAACCGGGATCTAAATGTCTTGATTTTCGCCGCCATGTATATAACGAGTTGTGACGTCACTTACCAATACTTCCCACTCTCTAGATCGTCTGCAGAAAAATATACCATTGGCAAAAAACCTTTGGTACCTTTGAAATGCCAATGGTAGTAAATTTTACCAACAGACACGTTTGTCTATCAACAGCGAACTAAACGTACTCAATGTCTGCATTGCCCATTTTTTTTTACCACTAAAAGGCAATGGAAACACTTGATAACTAATGTAAGATGTTATCTTAAAAAGGACTTTGTATCGTAAATGTCAAAGCCCCCCCCCACTTATCACTTTATCGGCGGAAGGGGGATGTCGGTCCGGTCCTCATTTTGCACCTGTGCAAATAAAGCAGATTTGAACAAGAAAGTAAGAAAATAATAAGGTAAAAAACTATTTTTTACAGTAGTGTTTTTATTTCATGAGAAACAAATTAAATCAAAGATCTTTTTAAAACATATATCATTATTTTTTGGTACTTTCATAATACTTGTTATGCTCTAAATATAGACACTTCCCATCTGGTCTTTGTGGAATTCAAAGCGAAACTTAGAAAGGTAATGGTTTTATGTCATAATTATATCTTATTATACTTTATGAATAATACAGGGTTATTATAAATCGGAATGTTACAAAAATTTACCAAATTCCCACATATTTTCACACATTTTCGGAAAAAGCATAGGTGCTTTTGGACAGGACACCCCCCCCCCCAATATTTTTTCAATTAAATCATCTATTTTGTGACATATTTCTAAAGTAATTTATTCTTTCATTCCAAAAAAATAACCTAAAACAAACATTTTGAAATTGTAAAATTGTGGTGTATTTTATCGATGCGTATATTTTTTTCAAAATGCTTGTTTTGGGTAATTTTTCGGAAAGAAGGCATAAATTACTTTAGAAATGTCATAAAAGATTAATTTCATAGCAAAAATGAGTAAAGACCCGGAATTAATACTGTTGGTGGTGTCCTATCCTCAAGTACCTGTGTGAAAAAGAGGCCCATGGGCTACACCGTTTACTTGTATACTTTTCTATATCTTCTTTTTATAAATTCTAAATTCATATCCTGCTGTTTGGAAGAGGAATACAGGATTCAAACATAAATGTCTAGATCCACCAAGTATGATTCCCTCTATTTCTTACAGAAATTGATTAATAATTCATAGCTCTGTAGAAGCTGACAGGACTGAAATCTACACGCTTCGTTTGTATGGAAAATCCATTTTAAAGTCAGCGAACTGTAATATTTAACAAATAATTACATGTGTGATATCCACAGCATATTGCTGAATATACATGTGTCGTACATGACGTTTGGCCTTCATAATAGGCTTTCAACACTTCCGTTTGCATTGGATTTCCGGTAAAGCCTTTGAATGATTTTGTGGTGTCTGTAAAAAATCTAGCGATCTGTGATAAATATTATGAATTTTAAATAGCTGTTTTATTGTTTAGGACGTTGTTTTCAATTAACTTCTCAACGTCATATCATAACAATGCCTTTTAAAGTTTTAAGTGTCGTACTAAGGATATATTAGTAATTTAATTACTTTTAAAAACTTTCATTAAAGGTATATGTGGCGTATTTTTAGTGAATAACAAATATACATGTAAGATCTGATTATTTGCCTCATTTCTTTACTTAAAGATAGGACTTTCACACAAATTACGCTTTATAAGTCAATCGCATAACAAAGATAAATGAAAGCAAAAAAATATTTTTTTATTTTTTACCGGCACGGTAAAAATACAAAAGATTTGAATAACCCCGGCAAGTGACATCCATTTCGGTCAATCAACAACCATGGCGACGACGAGAAAGATAGGTATATCGTTAAGTTTGACAGATTTGGCAATGAAAGAAAAAAGAGACAGACTGACAAGGATATGAACAAAGGGAAGATTTTCATCGGAGACTATGTACATGTAGATTGATGAAATAGGAATTAAAGCCGAATTAAACTTAAGTTTCCATCATGAAGTTGTGGGTTTTTTGCTAGTCAGGTTCGTGCTCCATGTGTTCCGTGTCTTTACTTTATAAGTTATAAACCACAAGTGGAATTTCGTTCAGAGGAATTTTTGAATAAGGAATATATAAACATTCTCAGTACATGCATACCTCAGGGAAAGGGGGCATAACACAGAGTTGATGGCTCGGTTTCTCGCTTATAAATCAAAATCAAAGTACAGCAAGTACTGGCAGGAGCTGATTTTATTCAGTTGTGAATAAAAAAAACCATGACCTTACGAAATGAGTAATCTATGTTGGATGTCTTTCAACATTAGACATGGCGTAAAAAAGAATTACAGAAAAAACAAAATTAACATCATCAAATTGTAAGATTGTAATAAAAATATTAATTCATTTAAATCTTATTGAATCATATTTAATTGGTCATTTTAAAAAAATCATTTTATAGATAAAACATATTACTTATAACTTAACAACAAGCTCGCTAATCGCTTTCAAGTACTTGCAGTATTTTGATATTGTTTAACGCTGGCGAAGGAATATAATTTATTGGACTCCTTTCTTTATTGTTCGTACCATTTAAAATCTGAATACATTCAATATTTATTAATAAGTCTATTCAAAAACACAATGCTTCCGAATCAGGCTAACGAATACAATACATGTACGTCGAATTTATCGATTATTTTCCAGTATTATTTCTTTTCAGCAGTGATGATTTTGTGATTAGGTCCAAACAACGTTTTACTTACGGTTTGCCTGAGTAATTGCATGGGAAAGTTGATTTAAAATCAACTCCCAAAAATGACTTTTAATAACTTTCAATAACAAAAACATCAATATCTTAGTCAAATTCATCAAAAATGGAAAACAATTACAATTGAAGATTTTTGGAGCAAATCGTGACCATGCCCACAAACTCAAAATGATGCATCAATTACCAATATATCCTTAAGGGATTGGCAAAGGTCACAAGTTAAACGCCTTCAAATACAAAATTATTAATATATTGTAAACAAAATAAATAATGTAGACTGAACTGATGCTAAGCAATTAAATTGCTTCTGAGAAATTCTTTAATACGTTAACGTACGACGAGAGACAAAAAAAATAAAGGATGACAAACTGTCACGTCACACATTTACCTATGAAAAATAAACAACTTCTTTAAATGAACTTTAATGGAAGAAAGCTAATAGACGTGAGTTTTAATTATGTTGGTTACATGATCTTTTGGATCAGAAAAGGTCACAATTAAAATTCAACACGACTAAATCTTATTTAAAAAAAACTATAATAATTGACAGATTCCATGCTTGAGCAATCACAAATTATCCTGTATGTAATGTATATTGATTTAGAAGTAATGAAATTATATCAAAATATATAATTGATAAGAAATATTATTATGTCTTTTGTCAAGCCGAAGTCATGTCGAGCCTCCTTGTGGCGGCGATTGATTTTGGAACAACCTATTCTGGTTATGCGTTTTCTCTTCTGCACGAGTACAAGAAAGATCCCTTGATGATCTATACACCTACATGGAAGGCAGGCAGCGGGGGTTTGGTGTCATTAAAGACCCCAACATGCGTTCTGTTTGATCAGACAGGAAAATTTCATTCCTTTGGGTATGAGGCTGAGGAAAAGTATTCCAACTTAGCCCTTGATGACGAGCACCAAGATTGGTTCTACTTTTCTAGATTTAAAATGATGTTATTCAGCAAGAAGGTATATTCATATATTAAGTGTTAATTTTGTATTTGCGAGTGCTACTCAGATGTTAAAACAGTTTTATCCGACGTTTTCGTCGTTTTTAGGCCATCTGAGTCACTCAGGTGACAAATTGCAGTTTGTTTTCGTCCGTTGTCGTCCGTCGTCGTGCGTCGTGTGTTAACAATTGAACATTTTAACTTTTTTCATTGGACCTATAAGTCACTGTTTAAATTTTTGATAAATATATAAAAGTCAGCTGAAATTTTTGGTTTGTCTTATCATAAAAACTTTAAAAATGAATAGATCACAAATTTCTCTGACGCGTGACGCTGATAAGGGGATGTTTATTCAGACGACACTTTCAAATTGATAAATTGATCGAAGATTGACCATATCGTTACTTAATCTATAATTAACACCAACGATCTTAAAAATAACCTGGAAACACAGTTAAAATGAGAAAATTAATTTAAATTAAATTTAAGTCGAGACGATATCTTTGAGTCAAAGCCAAAGCTTCCTGAATTTTAAATACAACTGCAGAATAATAACAATAAACGTAAATGTATTTGTATTACATGTATTATTTTATTCTTCTCTTTTATTTCAACGAAAAAATGAGAAAAAATTTAGAAAAGAGAAAGAGTGAAGCTGTCTATCAAAGTAAAGATATTGTGAAAGGATTTGGCCAGATTTTTTGAGAGAAGGGGGGTTGTAACAGCTTTATAGTTATCTAACATAACAGTTTATATAAATAATGAATCATTGTTAAAAATGTAATTAAGAAGTTGAATGATTAAAAGATTTATACAAGTATTCTTATAATATAATAAAAAAAACCAACCAAACAATTTTTGAAGTTTTAATTAAAAAAATAGATTTGTTAATAGTAAAGTAATGATTGGCTAGGCAAAAACACTGGTGTGCGGTACATGTACAATGATCTTTTAATAATGTTAGGTGATGTCTGAATTATGTATGTTGAACTCTTAAAAGCTAAAGCGTGTGAGACAAGGGAGAAATGTTTTTAATTCGTCTAATTGCCCTTGGGGGGGGGGGGGGGGTGAGGGGGGGGGTCTGTCTGGCCGCTTAGGATGGGATTGTTTTAAATAAAAAATGCACGCTATCCATCTTAAGTTTTTCTACAAATTATACACTTAAAAGCTATCTTGAAAGTCGACAAATATGAGAAAGTTATTTTCTATCGGAGTCCTGCACTTTTTGCACTATTTCAGGTCATGCACTCAGTTATGATCTTAAAGTTGTTTTTTTTTACAAAGATTTTAGGTTTCGTAGTCCTTGTTACAATATTTCAGATAGGGAGGGGCCAGGTCATTACCGTGTTTTACTATATATTTATTACGATAACCAAAATTATAGGTTTTATAGTCCGTTTGGCAAGATATCAGGTAGGAAGGGGGGTGGTCAATACCATAGTTTAAATGATTTATTTACTCTAGAATGAAACTTTGTCAAAAGCAAATGGTATATATGAGATTCTTCAACAGGTCTGTGTATGGGCTATGGTACGCCGGTGACCATTAAGGCATGTTGCCTTCTTGTTATGATATCATGAAGGTGCATCTCGAAAAAATAGAGCTTGTATTGTACCGAAATGATGTTCAGAAACACAGAGAAAGCTTGTACTAGTGAATATATATTACATGTTGTTCAAGTCCAAAGAATGCCAGGCGAAAAGAATCATGTTAATAAAGTTTTTTGTTTTTTCGGAGCCAAAATATGTTGTCATATTAAAGAAACCTTGTTGTCTATAGATTACGGGATAATAGGCGTTTTGCCACTTTTTTAGCCCGAACTATAGTTTACATTAAGCTGTTTTGTTTTATTGTACCAGGATTTATCCAGAGAAACCCTCATTGAAGACGACAAAGGAAAGAAAATAAAAGCAATAGAAGTATTTTCTTCTGCTATCGGCTATTTAAAAAAGCACTTGGTGACTGAATGCAAAAAGCAGATGACGGAAATAGAAGATTCTGATATAATGTGGGTTTTAACAGTGCCAGCCATTTGGGACGACAAATCAAAACAATTCATGAGAGAAGCTGCAGAAAAGGTTTATTTTTTTCATCCATTTTGCCAATTTATAAAAATCCCCAAATTTTTTTTCACAGCGATTACAAATTGTAAAATACATACTTCTAATTACAAATTAACTTTTTCAAAAATGAAAAACAGTGAAAGGAATTGAGTGTTGTTGGATAGAAATCATCTTCGCTAGTCAAGGGTTTACGATCCAGGCTAGCTAAACGACTACCATATAAAACTTTCAATCCAAATTTCCTCTATCGATGTTCTAAACTCAGTCCATAGATGGCTATAAAACCTAATGATGATAAAATACAAAAATTAAACTGCCCAAAGCATTTGTAAATGGCGACATTGCGGGAAAACACATAACCCAAAAGATATATTATTATTGTACATGTACCGTGGGTTAAAAATGTCCAAACAAGAGGCCCATGGGCTACATCGCTCACCTGAGCAGCCATAGTCATTCTAATCTCTGCATTATGGAGTCATAGACAACATATCTGTAGTATAATAGATCATGTTTTAAAAGATTTTAAAATTTTCTCTCCAGATATTTTTTTAAGTAAAACCATGATCCCCTTGTAACCGAATGGTCTTATAATCGTATCATAAATAGAGCATTACAGTTTCAAGAAGATCTAAAACAACTGTTTATATATTATGTAAATTTCATCAAACTTTGAACCTCTTGTGGGACCAAAGAATTGCCCTGGAGTCCATGTATAAACTAAGAATCAACAATATGTTAAAACGCTTCCATATAATTATATATAATACCATGTATTATAAGATTTGATTTTTTAAGAATAATTTGAAGAAAAAAAATCCCAAGGTAGAATTTTACCTCTACAATGTGGCCCCCGGGGATCATGACTTTGACAAAATCAATTTATTACCTTAAGATGCTTCCACACAAGTTTCAGCTTTTCTGGCCAACTGGTTTTTGAAAAGAAGATATTTTAAAGCTACCAACAAATGTCAATAATTCTAATTATCTCCCTTTTAAATAGAGCGTGGCTTATCATTTTTACAAACTTGAATTCCCTTCACCCAAGGATGCTTTGTGCCATGTTTATTTGAAATCGGCCCAGTGGTTCTGGAGGAAAAGTCGAAAATGTAAAACGTTTACAGTCAGACAGATGGACGGAAGTTAAAAAAAATGATCCAATCATTTAATAAAGGGGCATGGTCATGAATTTGGTCAAGGTATATTTTCTATTTTTATTGTTTACAATGATTTAGAAATCCATATCTAATAATCCATCAAAATTTTAGAGTCAGTCATAGAGATATAAGCATGATACAGAGCTCACAGTTCGTTGTCATTTTAACAAGGCTCGTGTCCTGTTTTTGTTTCCTTTGGTTCAATTTAGCATTAAAAATCTCTTTCAAGCTGATTTGTCTATCTTTTGATTTGTTTTAAGGCTGAACACCGCTCGTAAATAGGCATCGTCACACAGGTACCTGGTATATAAACCCTTCGATTTCGTTGTACCCGATTGCACACCTGAAACTCGTGGCCGACGTGTAGTATTCCTTTCGTGGGCTTTGGATTGAATGCATTTAATTCTTATTTTATGTTCATATTCTGTTTGTAACTCATATTTTGGCCAGTTTATGTGATGTAAGTATTCTCATGGCTTGAAAAAAGTGCGTAAAATTTGATAATTTCATCGCGACCGAGTACCATGGCGAGGCAAAATGTACGTCCACACAGGTGAGACCTCTACAGCGAAATACTTTAAGGGGGATGTGCGGCCATCTTGTACATTTGAGGATAAGAATGTAAACATTTCTTGAACTGGTTTGTTTCTGCCCGAAGCTGACCAAAACTGTTGCCTACAAATAAAAAAAGCAATAAATATGAGATTTTACGGGTTGTTTTTTATGCAAATCATGCATACAAGATTAGAACAATGCCTTTTTAATCACCCAGAAGAGCTGTCGAACTGCGCAGCTGCAGACTTATTTTGACATCATCCAAGTTGGGTTTTTTCCCTCAGTTCTTTAAGTATAAATGTAAGTAAATTCCTTTTACTAATGGGGTAGGGGTCCAAAAAAGTTATTGTCTTAAATAAAAAATATACACATATTTTTCAATGAAAATTGCAACGTACCTCCATAGACACAAACAAAAATATCTAGTGAGAATTTATAGTTTCTAAGACCCATTTTAAGAATAGAGTACCCTACTTTGAGGCAAAGTTCAACCTAAATAAGCAAGCTAAGACCTTTTTCTCAACAAATGGTTGTAGAGCTGACAACACCGACCTCCTTTCATATTTTTTCCAGATTTTTCAATCTTGAATTTATGTCTGTTGCTGCGCAGTTCCAAGTGATTAAAACATGCATTGTTCTTTTCTTGTGTGCATAATTTGCATACAAAGCGACATGCAGAACCTCATATTTATTGCTTTTTTATCTGTTGGCAACAGTATTGGTCTGTTTTGAACAGAAACAAGCCAGTTCAAGAAATGTTTACATTCTTATATATATATTAAATATATATATATATATATATATATATATATATATATATATATATATATATATATATATATATATATATATGACTTGTACATATGTCTAAAAAATGTAAATATAAGACTTTATTTATATTGCAGTTACATGTGATTTTGAAGGATTTCATTACTGCTAAAAAACACCCTTGAGTTTGAGTTTGTTAATGAGAACATGACATTGAGTTCACCAATATCGGAGGTAAATAATGATGTTAAAGAATAGCAGTGAACAAAGTCGTGAGCAAAGCTTAAGACTAGTGTCCTTCCTCCAATCAAAGAGTTCTAGTGTGCGAGTGTTATAATTGATTTCAGAGGTTCGTTCCTCTGTTTTGGGGTACTCATTCTGGGTCTCCTCCAAACTGGAAATTGTGCATCATATATATTAATGCTACCTGTTAAATCATATTTTATAATGCCAAATAAACTATATTGAATAAAATTATTAAGGGAAAATTACGTATTTAGTTATTTACAGAGTTTAGTAAGAGACTTTATTTTGTGGTGGAAGGTTCTTAAAAAGAAAAATTTCTTTTCTTTCATTTTTCATAACTCAGTCGTTTAGCATACCGTAACTTAAGCTTCTCTATTTTCAGTGCAGACCAAATTTCCAGATAGTTTGTCCATTGTGATATCTTCATGTTGTTTTGAAAAATATATTTAACAAGTTTTTAATATTTCTATCGAAATACATAAGCATTTTTTCATAAAAGTCCAGAGAAAATGAACTTCAATTTAAGCTTATTTTGTGCCATGTTTGAATTTTTACATTATAGACCCAAAGGCATACTTTTGGTTTTATTTTCTAAATTTGTAAGATTTTTCTGACAAGTGCGTTATAATTTGAGAAAATTTTGAGAATTTAAAATAATTGTCTTGCACGTTGACTCGATAATGGCTAAAATAGCGTTTTAACGGTGCAAAAAGGTCAAAATATCAATTAGGTTAAGAAATTGTCAATTTTTTCTTTATTATAATTTTACCGATATGTATTTTGAATATTATAAATTAGTATTTGATGCCATAGTTTATTCCGATAAAAATATAGAGTGAAAAGCAATTTATGTGCAATTTGCACTTTCAGAGCAGAAAGGTCATTTTAAATACACCAAAGCATTAAAGAAGCACAGAGACCCCAAAATTTTGTTTTAAATTTTGGTTAAGCTTAGTGTGAATATTTTTTTTAAATAGTTTTAAAAGCAACGTCCTTAAGAGGATAAACATGTTAACATATCTTTCTGTCCAGCCGAAAGTTGATAAACTATTGTCAAAAGATAATAAAAAGCACTTAATATGAGGTTGTAAATGTTGTTTTGTGTGCAAATTACGCATACAAGAGCAGAACAATGTCTTTTTCATCACTTAGAACAGCTGTAAAACTTAGCAGGTGCAGACTTATTTTGAAGGTTTTAAAATCTGAAAAACAGTTTTAGACAGAAACAGGCAAGTTCAAGAATTGTTCACATTTTTATTCTGAAATGTGCAAGGTGGCCCGCACACCCCCCTAAAGTGACACAGTGATTCAAAATGACATGTGGTGATAACGAACAGTGTTCAAATTCAAAAGCCCAATGGAAAATTACACAACAGGAGCAGAGCGAACACTGACCTCTTAAAAAAATAGAGGTAGGATAAGTAAAGTTGACTATAGAAAAATTGAAGTCAACACGTTTATCATAGAGTTTTGTCGAAGGCTACCATCAATGTCCATTTCCAGTAAAATATCCAAATATGAAACAGATGACGCAGACTCTTTTATATATATCTTTTGATATCTTTTATTTCAAGTTCACTGGGATATATCGAGTCGACGTAGGTATGGAAGTAACAATTGTTAATTGATAATTATATGAATCATCACTTGTTGTTTACATAATGGTTTTACTATTATTAAGAACCGAGTTCGTCACTTTAAGCATTTCTAACGGTAATTGTACGACCATTGCCATAGTATGAAGTAATGGAGAACACATTGATTTGTACATTATTCTAATACAAAGTTCAACTCATCATTATTCTCTTGGAGATTATGTATGAAAAAATGACAATAACAAACCGTCAACCATCTCAAAAACGAAATACAAATTCAAAGCAGAGCAACACGGACCTCCAAGATAGAGGTAGGATCAGGTGCCTAGGAGGAGTGAGCATCCTCTGCTGACCGGTCACACCCGCCGTGTCGTAATAGGGAAAATAAAAACCGCAAAAGTCCGTATTTCAAACCATTTTGATTTTTTGTTGTTGTTGCATTGTATTGATATTAAAACTAAATTAATACATTAGTTTATATGGTTTCAAGGGACCACATCATAAAATAGAAATGGATTACTTGTTAAAGGTACATGTAAGATCATCATGGTTATTTAATAATTCAGGTCTTTCATATTTTTGCGTAAATAATTGATATGGACGTCATTTCATGATATATTTCTACAACATTTCACATGGAAATACCGGTATAATAAATACAAACACATCCGTTCGTCATTTAATTTGACACAGAACATAAAAATTCAAATATATCATTTATATAAAATTTCATGTCATTCAGGTCTTTATCGAGACTATAATAATCTATTTGGAAAATTTCGGAGTTTTTCGTTCTTTTCAAAACAATGTATTGGGATCGGGTATACGGGACATACTAAAGACCTGTCCCGATACATTGTATAGAAAAGAATGAAAAACTCCAACATTTTCCAAATAGATTATAGTCTCGATAAAAACGCGCCTAACCCGACAGTCTATGACCTACTTTACATTTGAGTAAAACAAAAAATATGTAATATTTTTAAAGGCACAAAACATATTTCTACATGCAAATTTACTTTTAATTCATAAAAATAAGCATGATATTAATTCTATTAAAAAAAAACTATCTCGCAGAAACGCAGTTACAATATTTAAATGTATATCAAATAACGGACCGCCTTCTGGCGGCCCTTAATAATTTTCAATTTGTTAGGGACCAAATAATATTGATGGTATGCTCAATCTTTTTTACCTAAAAATTTAAATATTTTATTGGAATAATTAATTTTTCCAATCATTAATTGAGTTTGATTAAAAAACATTCTGTTTACCGGTATTTTACAAACAAAATCAATGTTATTTGAATTGTATAACTATTAAGTCATGTTTGTTCTTGCCAGTTTGCCTAGAGCTATGGCTTCAGTAGGGTGTTTAAGTTTTTGTTGCCAAATCTTGGTGGGTTGCCTTAATGGTCAATTAGTTGCCAAATTTTGGTGGGTTCCCTTAATGATCAATAGACCAGGTGTGAATTGTGTTTTGATAACAAATATAGTCTTCTCTCTACCCCAGATTTACCTAGTAACCTGTATTTTTCTAATTTATAAAGAAGAATTTAGTGGAGATAAATATTTTTACTTTCGGTGTCCCAGAAAAAACTTGTAGACATGATAGGTGTAGGTTAAGAGACATGTTTACTAACCAATTAATTAATAATCATTAGATGAAACTGTAAACATGTGTAGGTGTTTTACTTTTTGATTATGACAACAGAAATAAGACGAAATATACAAATTTCATCATACGGAAGGTTTCACGCAACAAAAGTCATCACCTATCAGTTTACACGTCATTAAAACTCATCCGGAAATTGTACATATAAACAAACCAAGTTGTTTTGGACATTGATTTTAAAAATGTTACGTGATTGCATCTGTTGTTTAAGAATAGAAACTCAATATTTTTGTGTTGGTCCAACGCTTAATTTTTTCTCTTTTTTTTTAAAATTTGATTTATTTACTTTTGAACACCGAATTTTTCTAATGATCATCTTTTCATATTATATATATATATATATATATATATATATATATATATATATATATATATATATATATATATATATATAAAATGTGAAAATCGTGTAAAAATTCGATACTTGCTAAATCATGGGTTTGTGCATCTCAATGTCCCTTTAATTGATTTAAAACGGTTTTAATGGACATTGAAAGCCTGCATGTGTAAAATGAAACCCAAACCGCACACGAAGGGAACAGTCTCAATAAAGGGGAAATTGCTCACTAAATAGCCACTCTTCCCCTCTACCCCATCCTTCTGAAAGAGGGAGACTCACTATACCGGTATATACATGAAGCCAGTCTGACTGTAGAGTTTCACCACCTGTTTAATTTCATTTGGCTCTAATCGATCAAAATCAACTGCCATCCATTAGAAACATGCTTTACACCATTACATTAACTTGTAAAATTTACTCATATTTTTGAGGACGAATTTCTTGAAAGTTTAGGAGATGTCAAGGGTTAACAGGTCTGTGGTTGTCAGTCAACATGTCAAGTCTCAGTAAATCAGTGGTTTGAGTACTGACACGCTATGCCAGAGGCTTTGGGCTCGAGTTCCGGTTGAGATTTGACTTCGCCATCTCTTAGACAGCCAAAATATTTACTAAAAATATTTTTCAGTGCTAGCTAAGGTAACGAAAATTAATTTGTTTGAATAATGTATCCTAAATATTTGATTTTCTAGGCCTGTATCTGTAGAGATAGGTTGGTCATTGCTCTTGAGCCGGAGGCAGCTTCATTGTTCTGCATGCACCTACCTGTACAGAAAGACAGCGTTAATTCTACATATGGGGTCTTTAAATCTGGAGAAAAGTACATGGTCGTTGATGCTGGAGGTAATTCAAAATAATAATCAACCGTAAGATGGCATTAAATTTCCCATCACTTAAAACTTACCCAATTATATTTTATTTGATATTTAACTCTAGGTGGAACAATAGACATCACTCTCCATGAAGTTAAAGACAATGGATCTGTGAAGGAACTGCACAAAGCCAATGGAGGTGATTGGGGTGGCACACAGGTAGATGCATCATTTAAAAGTCTCTTGGTTGATATTGTCGGCAATGACGTAGTGGAGACCTTCATCTCTAAGAATAAGTATGATTTTCTTCATCTTATGAGGAACTTCGAAGTAAAGAAGAGTACAATCAACCATGAACTAAATGACAGGGTTACCTTCACAGTACCAGTCAGCTTGTCGGAGACTTATTCCGAAAAGAATCCGGGAAGCATAATTATGGATGCAGCATTAGATTCCAAATACAAAAACCAACTGATTTGGAAAGGGGATAAACTTCGAATGGAGGCAAAACTCGCCAGGACGCTATTTGATGGAACTTGCAAACATATAGTGGATCACATGAAGGGGCTTTTCATGCATCCTGCTGTTAAAGATGTGTCATCCATCCTACTAGTAGGAGGCTTTGCAGAGTCACCAATGTTACAAACGGCTATAAAAGAGGCATTCATAAACAAAAAAGTTATTATACCCAAGGAAGCTGGTTTGGCCGTGTTGAAGGGAGCAGTAATATGTGGGCATGAACCCGACAAAATTTCAGGTAGAATTTGCAGATATACGTATGGAGTAGATATGATTAAGGAATTCAATAGCTCCATTCATCCTCATTTCAAGAAAATACAATGTAATAATAAAGAATACTGTAACGACATCTTTGATATTCATGTCCGTGTGGGACAATTGGTTGAGGTTGGAGAACCACAAGTGAAAAAAACATACGTAGTGGTAGAACCAGATCAAACGAGTATCGTATTTAACATTTACACTTCAAATAGCAAAGACCCAACTTTTAAGACAGACACAGGTTGTACATATCTGGGCAGGCTTACGATTGCCATGTCAGACACATCTAAGGGACTAGATCGTGGAGTCATTGTCCACATGACGTTCAGTGGAACGGAAATTGCTGTCACAGCGGTTGATAAAGATAACCCAGAGAGAAAGGTAACGACCAAAGTTGACTTCCTTGGATGATTAAAGGAGCCACTCTCAAGGTCACGTTTAGTAAAACTGAAAAATTATGACTGTCCTACCAGAATAAGATAATGCTGAAGCATATTCGATGATTAAAAAAAAATAAAAATACAATAAGTAAACATCTAAGTAAATCAAAACAACTTGGTATTTACAATTGTATTGACCGATTCATATTTATTTTCTTTTTTTTTGATCAGTGACAAAACAAAAGTTATTGCGTGTTACTTTATTTAAAATTCACTGACCGTTGATTTTGTATTTTTTTTTTATACTTTCGATTTTCATTTTTTTTAAATATAAAATACTGAAGCCCTACACACCACAGTCTGATTAAAACCAAACCTTCGACTTGCTTCTTCATTTTGATGGTCGCGTGACCATCAAAATAAAGGAGCTTGTGGAAGGTTTGGTTTTAATTAATTAGACTGTACACACCATGGGTGTAATGATGATGGTGATGGTGATGATGATGATTATGGAATACTGATGGATGTATTTTATTAGTTCTAATTACGTTACATGTTTTATATATATTCAAAACGATAAAAGGGATAAAAATTATGATAAATGTTATAAAACAATTATACTAGAAATAACCATGATGTGTTCTTTAACGCAGCAAGTTTAAAAAAAAAAAGTTAAGCTCGCTCAGCTGTTTTTTTTTAACAAACATCGTTTTTAATTTTACATAGTTTAAAACAATAGATTCCCCTAAAAACCCACAAAACACATTAAAATTTGTTTTACTGTAGTCAAACTGATGTAATTAAATGGGAATTTTCTGTGATTATTAATCAAATGCTTTGATATTTTCCCATGTGTGCTTCTTTAATATTGTTTCTATAATTTCATGTATATATATGCATGTAACAATCATTTTTTTTAATAATAAAAGCTTACCCCATATTGGTTTTTTTTTTATACTATTGGGGTATACTAACGTCTTTCATAAAAACGAGTGATTGTTGAAGAAGCCATGCGATTGCAAATTTTTATCGTTCTGTACAACCATTGTAATGTTAAACATAACACAGTACAGCACTATTTCTCCTGATGAATTTGAAGATTTGTTTCAATCTAATTTATTATAAATATTTAATACCATTTTACTGCAAAATACTTGTCAGAAAAATGCAGTTCATATTACTTTAAAGTTTCTAAAATGAATTTGTGCTCTTAACATCAATAAAGCGTCTGCAATTGATTTTTGAAAGAACGGTATCATTCCTCATTATATTGTTCCAAGACTCTAATTAAGTTAGGTGGGGATGTCAAAGGTAAGATTGATGCTAACAGAGAATTTATCCGCGACAGCAGTAAGGGTGGTGGAAAATTATTGTAACTCCTTTCTTTGTAACCCGATTTGCTTGTTTTGATTGAGTAGTACAAGAGATCTACCTAAAGTTTGAGGTGCGATTTCTTTAAAATGAAAAAAAATGACAATAACAAACCGCCAACCATCTCAAAAATCCATAAAACGAAATACAAATTCAAAGCAGAGCAACATGGACGTCCAAGATAGAGGTAGGATCAGGTGCCATGGAGGAGTGAGCATCCTCTGCTGACCGGTCACACCCGCCATAAAATTAAAAATAAATTTAAAAGCCATAAATTATTATTTGGTGAAGAAAATATCTGAATATTTTTAAAAACTTTTGAATTATTTTCTATATCTTTCTACAAATTTTTAAGCTCTTCTTCTAAACTAAAGAAAAAAATTTAGTTAATTTAGTCTAAAAATGGCCACGCCCATCCAGCCCTCTTAAAGCTCTATGGTGTGCAGCATTCTTGTGGTCGAGGCTATTTCAAACGCGAATTTCAAACTTTCATAGTCAAACATTGGAAATATATTTACATCTACGGAGTAATTCCCCCTAATTCTTACGGAAAATTATAGTTAATTTATATCTCTATAGAAACAGCCAGACTGACGCCCCGTGTATCGATTGGTCGAAATCTACAGCGGTTGAAACTGACAAGAAAGTGACAGGACTGAAATTGACACGCCCAGTTTATCGATTGGTCGACACCTACAGACTCAAAGTCTCACAGGAGACGATTTGGCTGTTTCTTTTAGCTAATGTACTTATGTACGTGAACAGTTATTTTAATGAAATTTACTTATTTTTTCCGCTCAATTTATTAATTAGTTAAAAGAAAGATGTTAATATAGACAATAAAATGCTTTCTTTGGTGATTCATTCGGGTTATGAAGGTAGCGATCATTGCAGAAAAAATTTACATATCCCGAATGAATCACCAAAGAAAGCATTTTATTGTAAATAAATATTTCAAACGCGAATTTCAACTTTCATAGTCAAACATTGGAAATATATTTATATCTACGGAGTATGACCCCCCCTATTTCTTACGGAAAATTATAGTTAATTCATATCTCTACAGAAACAGCCAGACTGAAATCTACACACCCGTGTATCGATTGGTCGGAAACGACTGCGGCTGAAACTGACAGGACTGAAATGTACATGCCCCGTTTATCGATTTGTCGAAAGCTACAGCGACCTGAAAAAAATCACGGACATCACGAAATAATTATGAAGATGTCAGACTCAAAGTCTGATAGGAGACGATTTGGCTGTTTCTTTTAGTTAATGTACTCATGTACATTAACAGTAATTTAGTGAACTTTACTTACTTTTTATAATCAATTTATTAATTAGTTAAAAAGAAAGATGTAAATATAAACAATAAAATGATTTCGTTGATGATTCATGCGGCTTATGAAGGAAGCGATCATTGCAGAAAAAATTTACATAACCCGCGTTAATTTTTTCTGCAATGTCGCCACCTTCATATCCCGCATGAATCACCAAAGAAAGCATTATATTGTTTAAATAATGGCTACGATTTAGGATAAATAACGTTGGACCGCCCACACTATTACTGGTACATAATATATTATACTTTTAAACTTTGTATAGTCTCCATGTGCATTTTTTAAAACTTGTCTATTTCTATAATTTTTAAATGATAAAACTTCAATAACTTAATACAGTACATGTTCAGAACTTGCGATCGAACATTTGTTTCTCATCAAATACACACAAATTATGTTGAAAAATACTTTAAGTATCAGTTCAGGGATATTAAATTGTTCCATATACTATATTTCATCACCTCCGAGGATTTAAAACATCACCCCCACAAAAGTATAGCATATGCATCTATATTCTGTAAATAATTAGAAAAAGTTAATCTTGATTATCGTAATTTTTATTTTCATACATGTATATTGCAATATAAACAGACTTTTCAATTTCTATGTTAATTTTAAAACGATATTTATTTTAGCTAAGCGTTATAAAAAATAAGAAAGTATCATAGTAAAGTAATAATAATATATGTCTCATTGATTTTCTTATTAAGGGTCCCTTATTTCTAAACAAATGAAATAGTCATAGAGGCACTAAAATACTGTTTCTTTACATTAAATTGCATAATGCAACACAATAAATTAACAATTCAAAAAGAAGGTTACTATACCGTTTTTCTACAGAAGATACTTTTTCTAAACAAGAGAATCTAGTTTGAGATATTAACAATATACAACTATAGGTATAAAATTTGTCCTTTTGAATATACAATAAAATAAAAAAATAAAAAGATAGACTAGTATATGGCACTATATTAAATAATATTGACACCAACAAATAATAGAAACCCAAAATGAATTATAGAGTACATGAAGCAAGCCACTACCTGACCGCATGATTGGCAATGTTGAGAGTTCAAGTACCAGGGAAAGAAGATGAAGACAGCGTATATCCAGGCCTGTCTGTTATAGGCGCTTGTTTCTGTAATAAAAGTTTTTAAAAAAATCACTCTATATAGTCTGTAAGAAAACTTCACCCTATTTAGAATAATAATTGTTACATGTATTTTAATTATTACACTATAGGGTGAACTTTTATTACAGAAAATTCACCCTATTATATGACAGACAAAATTACCGGTATACATTCAGAACTCAGAACTTACAGTAAACTTCTAGATACATGTATCTGAAGATTCGAGATACATCGTTACATTCAACATCATTCTTATAACTTTAGGGGTTTTGGGGGGATGGGGTGGGGGGGGGCAGAAATGCTTTATACCAAACACAGTCCTTGATATTTCAAAAAAAATATCACCATGTCTACTTAGTTTTCTTCAGGAGAAACTTACAGAGAATGAGATGGAATTCCTCTGGTTTGTCTTTCCATGCAGCGTGCCCGGCTCCTTTTATCATGTCGACTTCATGGTCAGGCAAGTTCTTCAAATTGGTTGTGGATTATGGACCAGTAGACTTATCATTTTCACCATACACAATAGCTGTTGGAATCTAATAAATAAAAAAAGAAAAAAAATCAAACTGAGTTTAACTTCATGTAGAGTATGATGATAAAATCATAAAAGAGTACCATTTTATATCTTAACGGCAAGGTGATAGGTGATGTAGCTTTATATGAAAATTTTTAATTTTAATGTGATAGATATTGGAACATTCTATATAACTTTATCAGTTATTTACCAATATATATTAAAACAATACACAAATGGGTGAATAATATGAGCATACTTACATTAGACTGGTACTTCTCTTGCGTGTAACTACTCGTCTGAACTGGAGCTATGTGTACGAATCCCGCGGAACGCTTTGATACATTTGCGGGTCGATGAAGAGGAAAGGCACTGAGTAGTTCCCGCTCATGGAAGGACTGACAATGACAGGAGTTCTCAGATCCAGAGCAGTGTTCAACTTCTCCAGGAGAAGTCCCCTGTCTCCGACATCAATCTTCCGACTTTTTGTGTTTTTACTTGTAGAAAATTTAAAATTAGTCATTAACGTGTAATATATATTTAATCTGACATTTAAAAAATCACTTAGAATTCAGCGATTATGGTAGCTATTAAAGACCACATCAACATTAACTAGGGATATCTACAATTATAAACATGCATTGTTTAAAACCAGTTGGAATTCCTCATAAACTTTCAAATTGATAGTCAGTTACATAGGAACATTCTGAGCTAGCCTGCATTCACTATATCATTTGGTGGTTTAAAATCATCCAACCTCTGTGCTTAACTGCTGTAGGAGACAAGGAAGCAAATGCACTCTAACTCAATATTGTCCTGTAGATTCGTAATTAAATGTGAGGTATTTACATTAAAGCATTTACTCGCAAGTAGATTCCCCGACAGATTTTTAAAATCTCCCTATTATTTCTTTGAGAGTAGTGTGCTAAATGAACTTATGAGAAAAAGTTTGACATTCGTGAGTTTGACATGCCTGCAAATGATAGAAAACATCGGAATCACAAACTAAAATGCTTGTGTAAAATAAGGAATCTACAGTAAAGTATCACAATTATTGTATTTATACGACTATTCAGACTCTAATATTTCCAATTAAAGAAAGTATAGTAACAATCTCACATTCTTCCATGGTTCTTTTAAAACTTTTTCATGAAACCATTTACCTTCTTGTAAATCCACTGCGACCGGTTGGTACCTTAGAGCAGAAAAGATGGCTAAGGTGTTTGTTTTTTCCCAGTCTTCAGAAAAGAATGCTTGCCCATGAAGAAACAGAATATTCCTGCCCCAAGCTTGGGTAAAAGATCCCGGTAAACTATCTCAACACTCTACAAAGCACATCAAAGACTTTGACAAAGTACATATTTGCACACTGTTAATGTATGATCATGTTCAATTTAAAGGGAGGCATGCAGATACTGTGTTTAAGAATAGTAAGAAATATTAGAAATATTGCTAGTACTTTAGATTCCTAATTAAACACAAATAATTAATATCCTCGTAAATTCGCGGGAAGCATGTCTCCCGGAATTTAAATTTTGGACAGAATTAAACTAAATGAAACTAATGCACAGGTAAACCATTTTATACATTAAAAATGAAAATTATATTTTGATCTCAAATCGTGACTACGTCCCTTTAAATGGATTAATAACATCATGATTGCTTTTGTAAATCTATTTTTGACGATGTCTTCAGTTTCGTAAGGTGTGAACAAGAATATAACTTTACTGTTGTTTTGGCTTTTTCAGGTTTATCTACACATTATAAAACTTGAGGGTGACACTGTCATCCCAACTTTACACTCTGCCCAAAAATACCAGATACCCTCACTGGTCAACCAATACCAGTCGTTCCTTCAGGCAGCGGTTGACAGCGACTACGCCTGTGTTATATTTAGTCAAGCCAGTGTGTTCGGTCTCAAACAACAGGAAACCAATGTGCTCAGGTTTATCGAGTTTAACACTACAGAGTGCTTGCAGTCCGATGGAATTCTGCCACTGAGCAAGGATAATCTGAGGGATGTTCTCAAGAACGGAAAATTCTGCACCTCGGAGGAAAAGCTTGTGAAAATAACTCTTCGATGGGCGGAGGAGGAATGCAATAGAAGAGAGTTAGAGATTACTGGCGAAAACATCAGAAAGTCTCTCGGGGATAATTTGTACTGTTGCGAGTTCCGTTACTTTCTCTGGATACCTTCTCACACCTGCTTGTTGCCACGCAGATTTTGGATGACGTCGAGCAGTTAGATTTATACAAATATTTTACCCTGGACAAATTTGAGGGAGGGGCCCAAACATTTCAAAGAGGGGCTAGATTTGAGAATGCCCCAACGGAAGTGAAAGTACAGACGCTGTGTGGGTCGTTGGGCCAAAGAACGGTGGGACTTGTGTGCAAACGGAAAATGTCGGTTCGTTCAAGGTTTCCCGTTAAGCTAGGTCAAATCAAATTGTTGCCTTTCCTAAGCAAGTCCCTAGACGCCAACTTTTATCAGTATCACATGCTTAATTCCCATAAACTAGAGCAGGGATCAGATATAAAAATCATCGTTTTGGAGCAAGTGTAAGGCGAGGAGAAGACCAAGACTTTATACGAAGGACTGAGGACATCGACCAACCTAGCACCTGTTCCTATGGACTTTGTCTTTACGTCTGAGGGTGACCCTTCCCATAAGGTTCAACTCGTGGTGTGCGTCAGTTCTAAATGCAGAACGTGCGGTATAGCTACAGCTCCATTCTACAGCTAAAAAAGCTCCATTCTACCAAACCATCTGTAAAGAGGCTGGCCTCGCCAAATTCATCCCCAAGCGAGTGGTAGTGTCCAATGAAGTTGTTGACATGATCCTTCAAGGTCCCAACCTGATTGAAACAATGACCTTCATGAAAGTATGACGCGTCTGCGTTTTGATGTCGATATACAAGAGTTAAAGCCTGCATAAAATTTTTATTGTTGTGGTATATAAATTTAACATTGTAAAAAAATTTAACACCATACACTATGTAATCAATGAAATTAATACAACAATTGCAGGATTTTTCGAACACGGATTCTAATTTTAGCCATTGTGACTGCTGTGTGCGTTGTTAATTTTTTTTTAAATCAATGCAACATGGTTAGAGCTTTGTTTCAGCCATGTAAGCTTTACTTTGTATTTACCAATATATTTTTCAAATATTTCACGCTACAGATGTGATACATATTCGTTGAATTTGTCATAAACCCGGTTATTCTTGAGATTGTCAGCATTGTTCATTTTATTTTTGTAGCCAGAAGGCAGTGGACACGCTAAATAAATGTATACTAATACCTACATTATATGTAATTTACCCACAATGATAACATTTTCTTATTATATCGCATTGATTAGGTAATTAATGAAAAGAAGGAGTAAGATATCTGGGATTTTAGATATTTATTGATATAATATTCTAAAAATTAAGGTCGAAGTGAACATCAGAGAATTTTATTTTTTTCCCCCAATAAATAAACAAAATAAATCAATTTGAAATACAATTTGAATACAAATTTAATTTGTAAATCAATTCCAAACGCCAGTAATCTAAAAGAAAAAATGCCATTTCTCTATCCTAGTACCGCCCTTGCATTTTGTCTTTGATCGCTACTTCAGTAATTTCTTATTGACTTGTGTTCCAAAATATTAAATGTATATATTAATTTTAGTACTTGATATGCATTTAAAGCTTATACATTTGCAAAATACATGTCCATCCAACATTCCTATTTTATTGTACACATTCCATGGATTATGAGAACATGAGCCGTAGCTCTTCATCTACACATGCACTGATTTACATTCCCATCTCCAAAACCATGTAAAAGTTATAGTAAAATTATTTTGATTTATCTATTAAGATGCTCTCTTTTGAAACTTTTGCTGGCAATAATGAAATTAAATCATTTTCATTTCATTTGCTTCTGTCTCATTCCCTTTGATACTAAATTAAGACAGCAAGCGTAATCAAATTCAAAATTCAAAGTTACTCCAAGCAGAATTGAAGCTCTAGAATCCAGTGCTCTCCAGGTGAACATTCTTTTTAGAATAACTAACAATAGGAGAGAGTATTTTCAATTAAATTCAATGGTTTATTGACATCACCATGTTGTCATACAGTCAAAATGAAATCAAATGACAGACAAAAAGAATATTATAAATAAAGGCTATAGCTTGCAAGACAGTTTTATACAATTCTTCATAGTCCCTGGAACTGTTTTCTCTGTATAAAGCATTTATTTAAGTAGATACATAGACGTTTTGTAGTATTATAATCACATGGATTAACAATTTCTTTAATAGGATCAATATCACAGTATAAATTATCATTAAAAGTATCACAATAATGAAATCGAAGATTGCTATACACATTGTCAAAACATGTTGATATTTTGTCAAAATAACATGTTGATATTTTGTCAAAATAACTTGTAAGTTAAATAGGTGTGTTGAGTAAATTACATTCATTTATGTCATCTGAATTATTGTTGAAAATTTTTAATACAATTGTTTTTCCACATTTTAATTTCTGCTGTACTGTCTGGGGAAACATGAAGAACAAAAATGGTCTTGATAAATTGTGTAAACTTCAAAATCGAGCCGCTAGTGCAATTTTAAACAAACATTTTTACTCATCTACGTCAGAAATGGTACAAAAACGGAATTGAATGCCTCTTGCAGATTACTTTGTGTACAGTACAATTATTCTTGTATTTAAAGTTCTACATGATTTAACTCCAATTTATCTAGACATTTTTTAAAATGTAAATAAAATAAACACAAGATCAACCAGATTAAGCCAAAGTAATGCATTATACATTCCAAGGGCAAATACAGAAAACGTATTATACGGTTTATGGAATGATTTATCTCTATTTTTAACATGTCACCCAACTCTAGAATCTTTTAAATATGGTTACCTCGGAGAATATTTTCATTCGGCGTTGCAGTGATAGCCTGTGCTGTATTTTATTTTCATTGAATGTTTATATACTGTATTGCTCTATTTTAGGCAATTATACATGTAGTTTAAATCACATATAATGTGCATTTATCTATCTCTCATAAATCTATATTTTGTATGTTCTATCAGTATCTGCACATAGTTGCTGTCTGTAAATACGTTTTCAGGACCACAATGTCTATCATAAAGCCCTTCGGGCTTTATTGGATTTGATCACGCCCCGACCGAAATTATCACCTCATAATACTCAAAGAATGTTTCCTTATTCCTTAAATAACAATCTACTCTTGAGTAACAACAGGACCTACATTTAAGAAATAAACAGCAATTTAAAAAGTTCACCGGGATATGAAGTTGGTTGGTCACGTGATCAAATCCTGTGAAGCTCGAATTGCTTCTCAGTAGATTTGATCACGTACCAACCAACTTCATATACCGATGAACTTTTTAACATTGCTGTTTATTACTTATATTTACGTTTGAAAAAAACAAATCGTTCAGAACTGTTAAAATTACCGAGATTTTATGTTTACAATAATCCAAGCGACAAGCGATAAGCGCGTGCAATGATCATTGTGACGTCACGAAAACGTCATACAGAATTGAACGTTTTCGCTCTTCTATAGGTTCATATAAGGAAAAATATTTGCAAATGTATATATTTAGATTTAAACCTAAAGTGAAAACTTGTGCTAACCAAATTGAATACCCTACTGAGCAATCCATCAAGCTATTGAAAACTCTCCCGGTATTTTGTAATTCACTGTAATTACTGTTTTAAGATGTTATCTTTTTAAAAAGAATTACCGGTATAACAGTCAAATATACCCTCTCCCTCGTGATTCAACGGATCAGTTTCACCTGGCCAACATTTTGAATATTACACCCGAGTGATCAACAGGCTATAGTCTGTTTTCACATGGAAATGTATGTGTTATCAAATACTTAAGCATGGCTTTAATTTAAAGAATAAGTTGACGTAAACAAATTAACGAAAAACATTTTTAAAAGTGATAATTCTTAATTTTGCCAATAACTGGAATACATTTAAAGAGGTTTGCTCCTTAGGTTTTAGGTAGCCATTTTGGGTCACCTCTAGTCTGAAAATTCTGCATCACATATTAATTTTTGTAGTATATTTATATTTTACAATGCAAAATAAACTATATTGAATAAAATTGTTTTAAAAAAATTACATTTTTACAGAGTTTAGTAAGGGACTATATTTTGTGGCGGAAGGTTTTCAAGAAGGAATTGAACAATTTTAATAACTCACTAGTTTAAGAGTACTGTAACTTTAGCTTCCTTATTTTCAGCGCAGACCAAACTTCTAGAAAGTTTGTGTATTACGATATATTCATGATGTTCTTATAAACATATTTAAACAATATTTTGATATTTCTATCGATATATTTCGGCATATTTAGCTTATATTTCTGAGAAGTTAAGAAAAAATTCACTCCAATTTTGGCCTAAAATTAGCTTATTTCATGCTATATCTCAAATTTTTGAGATGTGACCCCTACTTGTTTTACTTTTAAATGAGACATTAAATGTATGTGTATTTGTATGCAAAGTTTTGGAAAGATGGCATTACTCTAATTTTTTTTATTTGCGTTATAATTTGATTACTCTAAAATTTTTAACATCTGTTATTGCGTTCATTATGTACTGGCCTTTGAAACCACCAGTAAAGTAAGAATTTTTAAACTTTGACTTAGACTTTACTTTTATAGTCACTACATGTGTTCAACTTCATACTGTATTAAAATCATAACTAAATAATAGTTCAAACTATAAATATTTGTTTGATTTCTTCAAGTTATCAATTTCTATGTAAAATTTTAGCCAAAATTTCAGGAAAATTATCATTTCTGTTTGAGGCCCTATATTTCCAAAAAATAGCATGTGACATGGGTCATAAATAAAATAAATGAACATTATAGGTCCCCATCTTTATATCCAAGTGGTTTTTGGATGATTGACATTACTATTATTTCAGGTGCCAACCTCCTTAAGAAAATTATCCCAGAAATACTTTAAAAAGAAACAGACCAGCAATTCTTTTCAAGATGATTGCATACAACTTTTTATATCTTAGTAAGTACCGGTAAGTATAAAATTCATTTATCATAGTAACATTTGCAATTTTATGTACAAGTACTCTTTATGTACAATGAATATCTGTAAATCAATATTGGTACATGCATTACTATAACATATATGTGTAAGTTCATGATTAAGAATTGTTTAAATTGAATTTATACCGGGTAATTACGCAATCGATATCGGTCTGCAGTTTTAAAGAATATATACCAGATAGGTATACTTATGGTACATGTAATTGATTTTCAAAATCACAAGCATGAACATTATGAGATCTTAATAGAGCATAAGGAATTAACATAAAAAATTGAAATAGGATTTATAGCTATAATTTTTACAATTGCATAATTATTTAAGGCTGTGCTATGTAAAGAACACTTGCAAAGCAGATTTGAAAAAGAAAGTATAAAAATGTTAAATGAATAAGATAAAACGATTTTTTTTACATAAATGTTTGTTTCATGAAAAATAATAAATCAATTGTTTATATAATTTTTATATAATTTATTAAATTTAAAAAACATGTCATTAATTTTTGCACTTTCATAATACTTATTTTTCATTCTCTAAATATAGACATTCCGATCTGGTCATAGCAACGTTGGTTTCAAAGCGAAACTTCGATCATCAAAGGTAATGATTTTAAGTCATACTCATATTGTACTTTGAAACATATCGTATAATACATCATGAATGCTACAGTGTTTATTTAAGTCGGAATGTTACAAAAGTTTAACAAATTACAACATATCTTTACTTAAATTTGAGAAAAAGAGGCCCATGGGCCAAATCGCTCACTGAATACATTTTTAAATCTCCTTTCATAAAATCTGAATTTATACCCTGGTTCCTGAAGGAAGGATAACTTTAAAATTGCAGAAATTTGAATCCCGATAATAGTTTACACAACTCTACATGTTTACTAAGTCAGGATGCCTCTACAGGTATATCACTAATTGTAATTTTGTGTAGTTTTTTAGAAGACATACAGTGTATATAGTTCTACTGATTGTACTTTTTGTGGTTGTAGTTTTTGACTAGTAGGTATTTTAAGTCCTATTCCTATCTAATTTTTGTTTTGAAATGTGCAATCCTTCATTGGTAATATGGTCATGGCATATGCAAACTTGAGTTTACATTAATGCAATAATATCAATATGTCGGTATAATACAGTAATATCACAGTTTAAATATTACAGTTTACAATACAGTTCATAATATTTCCCTAAAATATTCCCGTGTGGCACTTTGCATTCATTAAATAATTGATTCCTTGACCAAAGTTTGAACGATTTTGCACATAACCTTAATAACCTATGTCACATAGCTTTGACATCCGTTTCAATTGTTTTCTGGTCCAGTACTTTTTAAAAAGAAGACTTGCACTCTACCTTTATTTGCTTTTCCTTAATTATCTCTTTAGCTCATTAATTATAACAAGCCCTGACCCACATTACATTCATACCTCACCAGTAGTGAAGTTTATCCCTTGTTCATGCTATCCATCCACTCATTTTTCCTGTTCGAAGCATATCAGTAGATGACATTTTCAAAAAGAATTGCTTCGTATTCACTAATCACTACTAGTATTTGACAACTAAACCCCCCCCCCCAAAAAAAAAACAAAAAAAACAAAAAAAAAAACCCAAAAATATGCACCACAAGTACTGATCTAACGGTCTTTAATTTCGCAATTGTGGTGGAGGCACTCTTGTCCATTCTTTTCATGTACTTGTGACCACGTAAATTTGTACGGTGCTAAGGAAATTTTTCTGGAACTGCATCCGTCGTGTGCAGTACGAACGGGGTAGGGGAATGTTGGCGTAGAGGGTACAAGAAATAAGGTTGAGGCGCGCTGTGGGCCGTAAGATAAAAAACGAAGGTTAGGTATGCCGTATTCACAAGGGTCCACCAATATGTAATTCCAGAGAAATAAAACCAAGTGATAAAGGATTTATTTATTATCAATCGAGTTTAAAAGATGAACAATAATAAACAAATTAGGGACACAGACGGAAGTGGCCGGTAATGCGTCTGGCCTCCGAACTGAAGATTGACAAATATAATTCAGTATATATAAGAATCTAAACAATGAGTAAAAGGGACACGTGATGACATCAAATGAATTGAGTGAAAGATTCACAGGTATTAGGTAATTAAACAAACTCTATGAGTCTTTGATGGCCAGGACATGAAAGGCATATAATTACACAATGTTGTTTCAAGAGATTGGCAGTTCTGGGTAAAAACATCTGTTTGATTTGAAATTACAATTAAATATAGAGTCTGCCATGTGTCAATGGCTAATTCATTTTGTAAACATTAAATTCTTAAAATATATGACAAAATAAATGTTGTAGTTAAAAAGTAAAGTCCGAAATAAAGATAATTATAGAACAGTCAATTTTGCATTGTGATATACTCATTTTGACAGCTTAATAAGCAGCAGTAAAGATACATGAAAATTTGCTTTACATGTATGACCAGTCATCCCTACCCTATTCCAAAACAACACCAGAACCCTGACTCGTAAGTCAAGAATTTTAACAAATAAGGTAAAGGCCTCCTTTGTTATCATTATATTCAACTAGAAGATATCCCGCGTAAGCGTGGAGATTAAAAATTATTCTCATTAATATAATACAATGCTTAAAATGTTAAACCAGTTTTTTTGTTAATTTTTCTATGAACTGTATTCGAAATTTTTCTTAATTGCTTTTCTTAACATATTCTATAAAATTGAAATAAAAAAGCAACTGCGTGGATGGACATTTAGAGAAGCGTACAAGGATGAAAAAAATTAAATATATACTCTTTTTGTTGCAGCTGACTGAAAAAATAATTACAGACTTTTTTTTAGCTCACCTGAGCTGTTAAAAATTTGTCCGTTGTCTGTCGGCGTTGGCGTTGGCGTTGGCGTTGTTGTCGTTATAAACTTTACACATTTTCATCTTCTTCTCTATAACCACTGGGCAGATTTCAACCAAACTTAGCACAAAGCATTACTGGGTAAAGGGGATTCAAGTTTGTTCAAATGAAAGGCCACACCCTTTTTAAAGAGGAGATAATTTAGAATTATTTAAAATTTGTAGGTATTTTTCAAAAATCTTCTTCTCAAAAACTATCAGGTCAGAAATTCTGTAACTTGTGTGGAATCATCCTCAGGTAGTGTAGATTCAAGTTTGTTCAAATCATGGTCCCCGGGGGTAGGGTGGGGCCACAATGGGGGGATGAATTTTTACAAAGGAATATATAGAGAAAATCTTTAAAAATCTTCTTCTCAAAAACTATTAGGCCAGAAAAGCTCAAATTGTAGTGGAAGTAACCTCAGATAGTGTAGATTCAAGTTTGTTTAAATCATGGTCCCCGGGGGTAGGGTGGGGCCACCATGGGGGGATGAATTTTTACATAGGAATATATAGAGAAAATTTTTAAAAATCTTCTTCTCAAAAACTATTAGGTCAGAAAAGCTCCAATTTGAGCGGAAGCATCCTCAGATAGTGTAGATTCAAGTTTGTTTAAATCATGGTCCCGGGGGGTAGGGTGGGGCCACAATTAGGGGATGAATTTTTACATAATATTTATAGAAAAAGATCTTTAAAAATCTTCTTCTCAAAAACTATTAGGCCAGAAATGCTCCAATTTGAGCTGAAGCATCCTCAGATAGTGTAGATTCAAGTTTATTTAAATCATGGTCCCCGGGGGTAGGGTGGGGCCACAATGGGGGGATGAATTTTTACAAAGGAATATATAGAGAAATCTTTAAAAATCTTCTTCTCAAAAACTATTAGGCCAGAAAAGCTCAAATTTGAGTGGAAGCATACTCAGATAGTGTAGATTCAAGTTTGTTTAAATTATGGTCCCGGGGGGTAGGGTGGGGCCACAATGGGGGGATGAATTTTGTACATAATATATATAGAAAAAATCTTTAAAGATCTTCTTCTCAAAAACTATTAGGCCAGAGATGCTCCAATTTGAGCGGAAGCACCCTTAGATAGTGTAGATTCAAGTTTATTTAAATCATGGTCCCCGGGGGTAGGGTGGGGCCACAATTGGGGATGAATTTTTACAAAGGAATATAAAGAGAAAATCTTTAAAAATCTTCTTCTCAAAAACTATTAGGCCAGAAAAGCTCAAATTTGAGTGGAAGCATCCTCAGATAGTGTAGATTCAAGTTTGTTTAAATCATGGTCCCCGGGGGTAGGGTGGGGCCACAATGGGTGATGAATTTTTACATAGGAACATATAGAGAAAATTTTTAAAAATCTTCTTCTCAAAAACTATTAGGCCAGAAATGCTTCAATTTGAGCAGAAGCATCTTCAGATAGTGTAGATTCAAGTTTGTTTAAATCATGGTCCCCGGGGGTAGGGTGGGGCCACAATTGGGGATGAATTTTTACATAGGAATATATAGAGAAAATCTTTAAAAATCTTCTCAAAAACTATTAGGCCAGAAAAGCTCAAATTGTAGTGAAAGCATCCTTAGATAGTGTAGATTCAAGTTTATTTAAATCATGGTCCCCGGGGGTTGGGTGGGGCCACAATGTGGGGATGAATTTTTACATAGGAATATATAGAGAAAATCTTTATAAATATAATCTGGGAAAGTTTTCAGTCCAAAAAGTAGTAACTTTTGTGAAAGCACGGGTTGTGCAGATTAAAGTTTGATCAAACCATGATTCCCTAGAGAAAAGTGGGGCCACAAATGGGGGGGGGGGGGTATATAGGAATAGAGAACAATCTTCTTACAGGGTACAACAACAAAAGGGGCTATGTATTTACCATAAAAATATGTGGATAAAAATCGGCGTATCTTTTAAATTTTTTTAGCAAGATCTACTGTACTTAGTTGTCAAGATATTTTGATTTTGATACTTTAATGCTAATTTGGGCTATTGTTGCTCAGGTGAGTGATGTGGCCCCTGGGCCTCTTGTTTATCTTATTTCAAACCAAAGAGTGGGTGTATAGTGCGTGGTATATCTTTTTACAGTTTTGTTGTTAAGGTCAAATTTCACTTATTATTGCCCAAAATAAGAATTTTAGATAAAAGACTGTCAACAAATTAATGTATAAGGTTTACTACCAATCTGTCGTGATATAAAAAAAAAATGTATATGTTATTTAAAAACATGTACGCATATTTATTTGCATGTCTTGAACCAAAGATGTCATCCAAGGTATCTGCTCGATCATTAACTAACCCTACATTTTTCGCCATAGTGTTAATTATTATTTGGGGCATCTCGTTCTGTAAAGTTCTTTCCAACAAAAATAAAATCGCGTCTATTGGCCCATTTTATTTATTAACTTTTTAACTTTTTTTTTGTATTAATCAAAGATGTCCGATCCAAGGTATCTGCCCGCGATGCATGGTGACTCATCCTACATTCTCCACCATGATGCTAATAAGTCATACGCATTCTTGGTTACCCCGTTCTGGAAAGTTCTATTCATCAAAACTAAAATCGCTCATTCAAGAAACGAACTGGCTCATTTTATTTATTCAACATTTGTCAAATCTCAATTCTTATGTATACTCTAAATAGGTTTCCTGGAAATATATTCACTCTTTACATAATCATTCAATATTATTTCATTGCAAGCATGTATTTTGATGCAAACTCCCATTAATTTGGATCCGCTAAAACGTGTCCACCACCTTACTCTCATATTTGCTATTTCGGGCTGGTTTATTGAAATTGTAAGTATGTTTTTGATTTATCTCAAAATAATTACTTATCAGGTAAAATTCAATGATAGCTTACGGACATCAACTCACACGTGTTGAAATCCCAAAAGTGCAAGCAGTTACTCGGGTGCAGGCATTTCGGTATAAAAGAATATTTTTTAAAGAATTTTTCCTGTTTACTATATGACAAATTGAGCCATGCATTAATACCAGCCCCAAATCCCCCCCCCCCCGACCCCAGAGACCCCAGACTCAGAGACTATAAATTTGACAAGTTTTCTTGATCACTCTAACCGTGCACGTATTTTGTCTGTATACTATATGACAAGTAGAAGAGAACATTTTAAAGAAACAATTATAATTTAATTTTACTATATGACTAATAGAGCCAAAAAACTACCACCACAGCCCTTGACCCTGAAACCATAAACACATTTTTGGATTTTATTTCTCATCATATAACCATGTATTAAGTAACCAAGTACTTTTTATGTGCGTATGTTTAGTAGTAAGGGAATTTGTTTTCTTTTTATAGTTTACCAAAAATTGATTGTCCCAAGGAGTAATGAATTTAACAATTTTATGTTTCCTTCTTCGTGTGCTCTACGCGTGTACAGATGCTATACATCAAACTGAATCAAGATTTTTTTGTAGTTTCAGAAGAGAAGCTGAAACTATTCAAGTCTTAAAGACGACGAACGTTGACGGACTAAAACAGATAATATATAAAGCAATAGGTCACAAAGTAACTCAGGGGACCTTTTATAATATGATGTGATGTAATATGATATGATATTACATGTATATGATAATATAAATTAAAAATCACGAGAGATTCTTGGTATCATATGTTTTAAACCATGTTGTATATATACTTCTTTTATTGATTGTCTTTTAGAATCATAAGATCCTAACGTAGTTTCAACAGTAGCCTAAATACATAGGCAATATCAACTGCATATTAATGAATATTTAATTTTCAGTTAAGGGGGATGTGCGGCCATCTGTACATTTGAGGATAAGAATTTAAATATTTCTTGAACTCGCTTGTTTCTGTTCAAAACAGACAAAAACTATTGCATTCAGATAAAAAGCAATGAATATAACAGGTTGGGCACAATTCCCCAATAGCGAGACAGTCTCGCTAAAGCGAGATCATCCCTCTTTACAGTAATAAAAACATTCCCGTAAATGCGAGATTTTCATGAGGTATTTCAAATAAATGAAAAATCCCAATGAAATAAAAATATTCAGGTAAGAAAAGCAATATAAACCAATTTTACTTTTCAAGACTGACCTTTGTGGCCTAAAATATCAGTGCTCCATTGCTGCAAACAAAAACAGGATGACTTTTTTATCGTGGAAATCATGGGTATTCTTGCATGGAACGAGAATTTTCGAATTGGAAGTATGTTTTTTCTTCTTATACAACGAAAATTATCGGAGTTTGTGTTCATTTTGATGACACTGTTCGACCTTGCAAAAGACATTGAATAACATGCAACAATTATTGGTTGCTTTTGCTTTTATATTTTGATCTCGGCACGACCATGAAAACTATGGAAGGCTGTACCAGCAATATTATTTACACCTATGATAAACAAATATTTTTCAGAAAATTAAATAGATTTTTGTTTTTGAAAGAAAAAATTCAATGCAAAGTCAAAAAATGATGAGAGAAAATCGATGAACTACATTTTTATATAAAATGAATCAAATTTTGAACGAATAATTCTTGGTACGACTTAACATGTTAACAAGATAATCACATTTATTACCGTTAGAGACTTCTGTAAGAAATCAGCTGAAAAGATTTAGTTTATAACTGAATTTCAGTGAAACGCAGCTGTAAATATCTAAGTTTGAAACAAACATGTAGTAAGTGAGCCCTTAGTATCATTAAAATGTGAAAATATTCTTCCGCATATTCTTCTGTTTAAAGAAAACAATATAATAATGAAAAAATGTGTCAAAATCCCGCATTTACGGGAATGTTTTTTTTACTGTAAAGAGGGATGATCTCGCTTTAGCGAGACTGTCTCGCTATAGGGGAATTGTGCCCAACCTGTATAAGGCTATACATGTTGTTTTGTATGCAAATTATGCACACAAGATTAGAACAATGCATGTTTTAATCACTGGGACCTGCGGAGCTACAGAGGTAAATCAAGATTGAAAAATCTGAAAGGAGGTCGGTGTTGTCTACTCTACAACCATTTGTTGTGGAGAAGGTCTTAGCTTGCTTATTTATGTTGCAACTTTGTCTCAAAATAGGGTACCCTATTCTTAAAATGGGTCTTAGAAACTATCAATTCTCACGAGAAATATTTGTGTGTTTCTATGGAGGTACATTGAAGTTATATTTTCATTGAAAAATATATGTATATTTTTTATTTCAGACAATCACTTTTGTGGACTCCTACCCCACTTGTAAAAAGAATTTACTTAAATGTATATTTATAGAACTGGAAAAAACCCCAAAACCAACTTAGGTGATGTATGTCACATTCAACACAGATTGTTTTGAATTGACATTTATTTTTTCTAAAAAAAATTTAAGGTCAATGTGTCTCCATAGACACAGGAGTTCTAAGTTTAGACTGGATTTTTCTTGTTCTAAAAATAGATCCCATGCCGACTGATAAAATTAGGGTACCCTATTTTGAGGCAAAGTTACAACATTAATGGTTGTATAGAGGACACTAATGAACCCTCTTCATATTTTTTAAGATAGTTAAATCCTCAAAATAAGTTTGCAGCTGCGCAGTTCGACAGCTCTTCTGGGTGATTAAAAGGGCATTGTTCAATTCTTGTATGCATGATTTGCATAAAAAGCAACCTATACAATCTCATATTAATTGCATTTTTATCTTTTGGCAACAATTTTGGTCAGCTTCGGGCAGAAACAAAGCAGTTCAAGAAATGTTTAAATTCTTAACATCAAATGTACAAGATAGCCGCATATCCCCTTAACTTTTCGAAGTCATATCATAACAATGTCTTTCAAAGTTTCAAGTGTCCTGCTTAGGATGTAACTGAATAAATTTCAAAAACTTTTTTTAACAATAACATCAATATCTTGGTCAAATTATAAGGACACCATTACAAATGTGGTAAATACCTCATTGCTCATTATAGATGCCTAGGAGTTCTAGGACGGTTATTTTAATGGGGCTTGTTCAAGATTTAAGTTGAAAATTATTTTTATATTCTAAATGTTTAAAATGCTTCATTGGAGTATATTAAATGGTCAGCCAAAGTTTGAAAGTTCATTGTCGGGTTATTTGAGAGACACAGACTTAATAATTCTTTGTTATGTATAAGGCTCGTGCCATGTTTTACGTTTGTAATAATAATAAAAAATTTGTCTCAAGTAGATTTTGCTCCTTGCTATTTTTTTAAACACACAAATAAGCAGTATTTAGTGTCAGTCACTTTCAACCTTGTATTTTGTGTTCAACATTCAAAATGTTTATCTGTCTACATAAGAAAAAGTTGTGAGCTCTGTATTTCGCATATAACTCGACGAATGACACTTATTTTTTTATTTTTTTTTTCATAGATACCTTATAGAAGGATTTTTAACATCAACAGAGGCCCATGGGCTACATCGCTCACCTGAGCAACAATAAGCATGATACAATCAGTTTAATGGAGTCATAATACAAAATATCTAGATAATGTAGTATAATACATGCATGTAGATCCTGTATAAATAAAAATTCATTTCCCCCTGGATATTCTTATGTTTATAATCAAGCCTCTTTTCTAACAGGGTGATTTTATAGTCATATCACATGTTGAGCATTGAAGTTCTCAAAAATGTCCTAATCAATAGTTTATATATGGGATATAAACCTACGTCAAACTCTTAACCCCTCGTGAGGTCCAAGAGTAACCCAGGGACCAAAGTCTAAACAATTTTAAAGAATCAGCAATATTTCAAAATACTTGAATATAAGTAAAACCATATACATTTTATTATAACATTTCAGTTTTTGTGAAGAATTAAAATGTTTTCCTTTGTAACATTGGACACCCCAATGTGGCCACACCCAACTCCTCAAGATTTTGATTTCTACATTATCTGAGGTTGATTTAACTTAAACTATTTTAGGCAAATGGTTTTTAAGAAAAATTAAGATTTTTCAAGATTTTTCTATCTATACCTATGTAAAAATTTGCCCCCCCCCTCCCCGTTGTGACCCCACCCTACCCCCGGGGATCATGATTTCAACAAACTTGAATCTACCCTACCTGAGGATACTTCCACACAAGTTTCAGCTTTTCTGGCCAATTGACTTCTGTGAAATAGATTTTAAAAGATTTTTCTCTATATTCCTATGTAAAAATTCGACCTCCCATTGTGGCTCCACCCTACCCCCTGGGATCATGATTTGAACAAACTAAAATCTACCCTACCTGGTGATGCTTTCACATAAGTTTTAGCTTTTCTGGTCATTCGGTTTTATGGGAAGAAGATTTTTAAAGATTTTTTCTATATATTCCAATGTAAAAATTTAATGTAACCCCCCCCTCCCCAATTATGGCACCACTCTACCCCCGAGAATCATACTTTGAACAAACTTGAATCTACCTTACCTGAGGATGTTTCCACACAAGTTTCAGCTTCCTGGCTGATTTGTTTCTTGAGAAGATTTTTAAAGAATTACTCTTCATATTCCTATGTAAAAATTCAACCCCCAATTGTAGCTTCACTCTACTCCCGTTGATCATGGTACGAACAAGCTTGAATTTACTCTACATGATGATGCTTCCACGCACGTTTTAGCTTTCCTGGCTGATTTGTTTCTGAGAAAATGATTTTTAAGATTTACTCTATATTTTCCTATGTAAAAATTCGACCCCCTTTTGTAGCCCCACCATACCCCATGGCTCATGATTTTCACAAATTTGAATCTACGCTATCTGAGGCTGCTTCAAAATAAGTTTCAGCTTTTCTGGCCAAATGGTTATTGAGAATTTTCAATAATTCCTAATTATCTCCCATAAAAAAGGGCGTGATCCTTAATTTTCACAACTTTGAATCCCCTTTGCTTAATGATGCTTTGTATTTAGTTTGGTTGAAATTGGCCCAGTGGTTCTGGAGAAGATGTTAAAAATGTGAAAAGTTTATACATGTATACAGACAGAACGATAGACGTACGGACGGACGGACGGACGACAGATACAATGTGATCAGAAAAGCTCACTTGAGCTTTCAGATCAAACAAAATAATGTAAAGGATTGTGAGCAGTTAAGCAAGTAGTTTTTAAGAAGAAACTGAAAATATTTAATTGTACACGCACGACGAGAGCCAAAAAGGGATGACAAACTGTCACACAGTGACCTATGAAAGATACATGGAACCATTTTCTTTAAAATAACTTTTAAGGAAGAAAACTAACAGACGCAAGTTTTTATCTTGTTTGAATTAGAAAAAGTCACAATTGAAATCCAAGGAAGAATAAATTTCAAAAAAGCTTACTAACAGTTGAAAGATTCCATGCTTGAGCAATCACAAATTATCATCTAAAAATGCGTGAATATCGATTAAGAGGAAATGAAATTATATCAAAACTTATAATTGATAAGAAATATTATCATTATTTATCATCTTTTGTCAGCCTGAAGTCATGCCCAGCCTTCTAGTGGCGGCGATTGATTTTGGAACAACTTTTTCTGGTTATGCGTTTTCTCTTCTCCACGAATACAAGAAAGATCCCCTAAAGATTTCAACAGTTAAATGGAGTGCAGGCAACGGAGGTCTGATGTCTTATAAGACCTCGACATGCGTTCTGTTTGATCAAAGAGGAAAATTTCATTCCTTTGGCTATGAAGCTGAGGAAAAGTATTCCAACTTAGCCTATGATGACCAGCACCATGATTGGTTCTACTTTTCTAGATTTAAAATGATGTTATACAACAAGAAGGTATATTCATACAATTAGTGTTATTTTTATTGACAAATTCTATTGAGATGTCAAAATAATTCTTAGCGTTGTTTTCAGGGTTTTTATTATGCCATATGCCATCATGATAAAACATCGCAATAAAACATACATAAAATGACATATGTTTTATACAGAAAGTATGTTTTGGAAACCCGAAACGTTTTTAATAGTAAAGAAATTATATTTTTATACTGAAATAAGATAGTTACTTAATGCCTGCATATGGTTTTTTTAAGTTAATAGAATACGATACGAAAATACAGTTACTAGTATGCATACAATATTTATTCAAGATTTATGTCGTAAGCAAATGCTGTCGTTTACTCTTATAAACTATTAATATATATACATCTTACAAACATAAACTTGAAACTATAGTTTTGCGAGATCAACTTTTTAATTTACATTATGTCAATCATAGTTTATCACAACAAACTATAATTCATTTCGTAAACTAAAGTTTACAGCTGAACTGTTAAATATAATATATGAATCTTAAAATCTGGTAACTATGAGTTTCAATTTATAATCACGAGGAACAAATCAATAGTGGCAATACAAAATGTGCGTCATTATAAACAACGACTCTATAGAGGGAAGCACGGGTGAATTTGCCCTAGTATGTCCTATGCAAAAAATTATCTAGGTTACCCATATTTTCGTTGGTTCTGGCCATCATCGCACACCAGCTTCCACCGCACCGCCAAAAAACAGATCGCGTTGATTTATTTTTAAATAGACTTTTTAAAAAGAAGATAAATAATTCATTGTGAAACTGTTCATATCTCCAAATTTTCGTTTATCTTTTTAACGCATCGGACTACTGACCGACCAGTAGGTCCCGAGTTCGAATATAGCACCCACTATTGTTTGTATGAAAAACGAAAAAAATTAAAAGTTGATCCCCCCCCCCCCGCAAAAAAATTGAACTTTTTTGTCAAATCAAACACATCATAGAATGTCATCTCTAAGAGGTATAATAGTTTGGGCTTCTATGCGAAACTTTTCCCAAAGGTTTCGGGGACCCTTTAACATTTGATTTGCGAGAAAGTTAACAAACTCACGTTTCATGCCAAAATGAAATATACATCTTAACAACCAATGAAAATTGTCGTTTAAATGGCAAAACTGTACCCTGAATTGACGTTTCAATGATTTATGAACAGAACTATTGTTATCTTTAGTTTTGATCGTAAAGTATACTATAGAGTCGTGAAATATAGTTTCACAGAAAAGAGATTTTGTTTCTAAACTGTGATTACAGATTTGAAATACTAGATGATATCCCGCGCAGGCGCGGGAACTAACACTTTACACATTTATATGATAAAATGTTTATATGTTGAACCATATATTTGGTTTAATGTTGTATATATACTGTGGCCGATTTTTTTTTAATTGCTCTCTTAACCCATTCTTTAAATTAAAATTAAAAATAACTACATGGCTGGATATTTAGAGGAGCGGACAGGGGTAAATTTCTTTACTGCAATTAATGTTATATATAAGTAAGTGACCTTAAAGAGGTTCGTTCCTCTGTTTTTGGGTAGCCATTTTGGGTAACCTCAAGTCTGGAAATTATGCACCATTTATTAATTCTTCTTGTAAATTCATATTTTATAATGCCAAATAAACTATTTTGAATGAAATAGTTAAGGGAAAATTACATATTTATAGACTTTAGTAAGGGACTTTATTTTGTGGCGGAAGGTTTTTGAGAAGAAAATTAACATTTTTCATAACTTGCTGTTTTAGAGAACCGTAACTTAAAGCTTCCTTATTTTCAGTGCAGACCAAATTTCCAGATAGTTTTTGTGTTGGTATATCTTCAAGTTGTTCCCAAATACATATTTTAACAATTTTTCAAAATGGCTATCCACATATAATGGCTTATTAAACTGATATATCATAAAAGTCAAGAAAAAATGAACTCCAATTTTTGCCTAAAATCAGCTTATTTCATGCCATATTTCAAATTTTACATCATAGACCCATACTTTTGGTTTTATTTTCTGAATTTAAATTTAAGTTTTATCAGTGCAAAAAGGTAAAAATATCAATTAGGTGAAGAAATTTCATTTTTTTTATTGTTTATTTTAATTTTAATTTTATTTATTCTAAATACTATAAAATTGTATTTGATGGCATGGTTCATTCCGATAAAAAGTTACAGAGGGGAAAGCGATTAATTTGCAATTTGAAAGGTCATATAAATACACCGTAGCACAGAAAGAAGCATATAGACCACAAAATTTTATTTTGAATTTTGGTTAATCTAAGTGTGTACATTTTAAAAAATACATTAGAAATTAAAGACTTTTGATCGCAGGATCCAACGTCCTTAATTTTTTTTTGCTGCAGGATTGTAAAAAAAACTTTTTAAATTTTATTTCAAACCAGTGAGTAGGTATTTAGTGCATTGCATCTCTAAATTTTGTACTTTAGGTCAAATTACATTATATTTTTTATTACAGTTCCATATAAGAATTTCAGATAAAAAATGTTATTTTTTTTTTTAAATGGGTAGGGAGTTCCCCCCCCCCCCCCTCACTCACCTTATTCAACCCGTTTTATGCATCAAAAATCTGTTCATTGTTTACAAATTAATGTCTAAGATGGACTACCAATCTGTCGTGGTAAAAAGAAATGTATGAAATTAAAAACAAAGCAAGTGTACGAGCATATATCGTAAGCATATTTATTTGCATATTTAAAACCAAAGTTGTCAAATCCAAAGTATCTACCCAATAGTTAACTCGCTCTACACTTTTGGCCATGACGTTGATTAATCCGCGTTCCTGGGGCGGAACAAAAAAGATCAAATTATTCCATTTTATTTATTAACTTTTTTTGTATTGTAACGTGTCTGCCTGAACAAAGTATTATATAAAACGGGTCCCCTCAGATACCTTGCTGAAATGTTTGATTATTATGATAATGGTTTTAGATATATATAAATTCTCATTGTCGCTTTCCTAGCGTTTATTGATTCAAAACTCAAATAAATATAACTTTACCAATGTATGGGCCCTAACCGAACTCTATGTGTCGTTCCAAAGCACTCCGTCGCTTCTCTCGGTATCTTCAAGCGACCCGTCGCCTCTGTCGGTCGCTTCAAAGGATTCGCCGCTTCTATAGGTCACTTCAAAGCGATCCCATGAAGCATCTTTGTAACTGTCAACAAATGTCTACCCGCTGAATTTAACAAGCAACGCTCACGAAGACAAACATCGTCAGTAACGCCTGTATAAATACGTATTAGTCTAGAAGACTATCCACGGTATCGTCTGCAGGCACGGCCTGGAGTCCGCATACATATCTCCTGGACTCTATTAATGAGAGCTTATGTATTCACTTTTGACCTAAATATTAATATTCTGCTTGCTGACTTTTTAGCTTTTAAAAAAGCTAACCTTGTTTTCATTTACGTTACAGTATTAACCATAGATGTCCGACCCAAGGTATCTGCCTGCAATGCATGATAAACTCGTCCAACACTTTTCGTTAATTAGTCAACCTGCGTTCTTCGTTACCCCGATCTGGAAAGTTCTACCCCATTTTCTCACCAGAGGTCGTGCTTGGCAAGCGTTCTATACCATCAAAACTAAAATCGCGCATTCAAAAAAGAGGCCCAGGGGCCACATCGCTCACCTGAGCAACAATAGCCTTAACTCTGATCAAATTAGCATTGAAGTATCAAAGTCAAAATACCCTAAAACCTTGAAAATTAGCCGGATTTAATAATAAGCCGGTTTTGAAAATAAGCCACCTATTTCTTGTACTGAAAATTACTCGAAAATAAGCCTGTTTTGAAAATAAGCCAGTCATGACAATGCCAGATTGGAAAGATTTTAGACAACCGTAAAGTTTCATAAGTAGCACGTACCTATTTATATTATGATGAAAAAAAAACAACTCTGTTATTGTAAAATAAACATTGTGCAGAAACGTCTGTTTATATCGTGTATCGTCATAATGAAGTCGTACAAATGATCGGTCTATTTTAAAGTAGCCATCGGTATGCAAACCAATTACTGCATAACGGGACATAAAGTAAATAATTTTTTTAATCAAATCATAATTATTGCTTCTTATACTCATATAAACTGTGAAGTCCGACAGGTCAGTGTATGCCTCTGACATCGGAAATTGTTAAACAAACATTGACCACGCGACGAGTCAACAGGTGGCTGGTTACGTAATGGCGATTTACATTGGCTTGAACTTGTTAGATGCAAAGACCAGCGGCCGGAGTGCATAAATATTCCAATACATGAAATAAAATTGTGATTTAAAAACATTTTACCATTTTCATTTTACTCCTACAGGTGTTTACCTGGATATATCATTTTTAGAACCGTCAAATAGGTCACAATCGATCATTACAATTTAAATTGTTTTGATAATAAGCCGTGATTATGATCTTATCATTAACGGGAATTTTGCATTGATAATAAGCCGCGATTTAAAAGTAAGACGGTTTTGAAAGTAAGCCCCCACTTTCTTACCAAAAGTTAAAATAAGCCGCGGCTTATTTTCAAGGTTTTAGGGTATCTTGACAACTAAGTACACTAGATCTTGCTAAAAAAAATTGCTAATTTTTATCCAAATATTTATATGTTAAGGTGGCTCACTACACCTAAAAATATTTTCTCAAATCAGCAGAAAATTAATTGATTATGGTAGATATCATAATGGATAAGAAGTATTTAAGTCAAATATAGGCAAAAAAATGTGCAATTATAGATGAAAAATTACATTTTTGATATTTAATTCAGTAAACATGAACAAAAGCTCCTGGCGGATTCGAACAACAATCGAACGACATAAACAGTTTAACAAAATATTTAAATCGCCATCTTGTGACGTAGTGTCTAAAAAAGTATAAGTGGAGGTGTAGTGAGGTACCTTAAATACCAAGCCCCTTTTGTTGTTGTACCTGTAAGAAGATTTTTCTCTATTCCTATATAATACCCCCACCCCCCGCTTTGTGGCTTCGCTTTTCTCTTGGGAATCATGGTTTAATCTGCACAACCCGTACTTTCACACAAGTTACGAATTTTTGGACTGAAAACTTTCCTGGAATATTTTTAAAGATTTTCTTTATATATTCCTTTTAAAAATTAATCCCTCATTGTTGTCCCGCCCTACCCCCGGGGACCATGATTAAAACAAACTTAAATCTACACTATTTGAGGATGCCTCCACACAAGTTTGATCTTTTCTGGCCGAATAGTTTTTAAGAAGATCTTAAAAGATTTTCTCAATATATTCCTATGTAAAGATTCATCCCCCCCATGATGGCCCCACCCTACCACCGGGGACCATGATTTTCACAACTTTGAATCAACACTACCTGAGGATGATTCCATACAAGTTACAGCTTTTCTTGCCTAATAGTTTTTAAAAAAAAGTTCCTTTGTAAAAATTCATCCTCCATTGTGGCCCCACCCTAACCCCGGGGGTCATGATTTTCACTTTGAATCTTCTATACCTGAGGATGCTTCCACATACGTTTCAGCTTTCCTGGCCGAACAGTTCATGAGGAAAACATTTTTAAAGATATACTCTATATAAAATTCTTGAAATTTTTCAATAATTCCAAATTATCTCCCCTTGTAAAAGGGCGTCGTCCTTAATTTTCACAACCTTGAATCCCCTTAACCTAAGAATGTTTTGTGCCAGATTTGGTTAAAATTGGCCCAGTGGTTCTTCAGAAGATGTTGAAAATGTGAAAATTTTACAGACGGACAGACAGATAGACAGACGGACGGACGGGCGACAGACAAAATGTGATCAGAATAGCTCACTTGAGCTTTCAGCTCAGCTGAGCTAAAAAACCCACCCCAAAAATCAAACAAACAAAAACAACACTATAAAAAGCCATCAAAATATCACTAAAATAGCGTTAGCTGATTCAATGTACACAAAATTCAATTTCACAATATTGTGAAACATAGTTTCACAGTCGATAAAATAGGTTTGTCGACGGTAACTATAATTTATGGAACGCAAAATATTTAACGAACCGCAAACAATACATGTAGCTCTGTAACAACGTTGATCTATGTATACTTATAAATTAAGACATTTTGCAAATAAACTACAGAATGCCTGCACAATAGTTACTGCTTACACCTTTTGTATTTCAACACGTTTAGATGATGTCCGTAAGCTATAATTGAATTTTAACTGTTAAGTAATTATTGTGAAATTAATCAAACACCTACATTCATTTTTGATAAACAGGCCTGAAATAGCAAAGATGAGAGTAAGGTGGTGGACACGCTTTAGCGGATCTAAGTCAGCGGTAGTTTAAATCAAAATATATGCTTGCAATAAAATGATATTGAATGATTATGTAAAAAACGAACATATTTAGTGGTAACTTATTTTGAGTATTCAAAGAAGTTAAGATTTGACAAATGTTGAACAAATAAAATGAGGCAATTTTAGCTCGCCTGAGCTGAAAGCTCAAGTGAGCTTTTCTGATCAAAATTTGCCCGTTGTCTGTCGTCGTTGGCGTTGTCGTTGTAATCTTTTCACATTTTTTTCATCTTCTTCTCCAGAACCACTGGGCATATTTCAACCAAACCTGGCACAAAGCATCACTGGGTAAAGGGGATTCAAGTTTGTTCAAATAAAGGGCCACACTCTCTTAAAAGGGGAGATCATTTAGAATTATTGAAAATTTGTTGGAATTTTTCAAAAAATCTTCTTTAAAACTTTTAGGCCAAAAAAGCTGAAACTTGTATTGAAGCATCCTCAGGTAGTGTGGTTCAAGTTTGTTCAAATCATGGTCCCCGGGGGTAGGGTGGGGCCACAATAGGGGGATGGAATTTTACAAAGGAATGTATAGAGAAAATCTTTGAAAATCTTCTTCAAAAAACACTTTTTAGATGGGAATATATAGAGTAAATCTTTAAAAATCTTTTTCACTCAAAAACCATTAGGTCAGGAAAGGTGAAACTCGTATGGAGGCATCCTCGGGTAGTGTAGATTCAAAGTTTGAAAATCATGACCCTCGGGGGTAGGTTTGGGCCACAATGAGTGGTCGAAATTTTACAAAGGAATATATAGAGTAAATCTTTGAAAATCTTCTTCTCAGAAACTGTTTGGCCAGGAAAGCTGAACCTTATATGTGGAAGCATCCTTAGGTAGTGAAGATTATAGGTTGTGAAATCATGACCCTCGGGGGTAGAGTGGGGCCAAAATGGGGGGCTCGACTGTTTACATTGGAATATATAGAGTAAATCTTTAAAAACCTTCTTCTCAGACACCATTTGGCCAGGAAAGCTGAAACTTTTGTAGACGCGTCATTAGGTAGTGTAGATTATATTAAGTTGAGAAAATGTGAACCTCGAGGGTAGGGTGAGGCCACAATGGGTGGTCGAATTTTTACATAGGAATATATAGAGTAAATCTTTAAAAATCTTCTTCTCAAGAACCATTTGGTCATAAAAGCTGAAACTTGTGTGGAAGCATTGTCAGGTAGTGAAAACTCAAGTTTATTCAAATCATGACCCCCGGGGATAGGATAGGGGGCCAACAAGGGGACGGGGGGGGGACAAATATTTTGCCTAGAAAAGCTGTAACTTTAGTGAAAGCAACTTCAGATAGTGTAGATTTAAATTTGTTCAAATCAAAATCTTTAGGAGTAGGGTGGAGCCACATTGGGGATCCAGATGTACAAAGGAAAACATTTTAATTATTCACAAAAACTGAAATGTTATTATATACGCTTTTACTTATATGTAAGCATTTTTACATATTGCTGATTCTTTAAAACTGTTTAAAATTTGACCCCTGGACGATTATTGGGCCTCACAAGGGGTTCAAAGTTTGATTTAGGTTTATACCCTGTATATAAACAATCGTTAAAGCAATACACGCTATAATTTACGTCAATTTTAAATGACGGGGAAAATATCTATGTTTATTTCCTTACAAAAGTTGCATTTATGTTGTTAATTATTATGCCCAATTATATCGCGTAATAAAGATATCAAATTTTACACAATAAAAAATATTTATTTTCCTGCCAGGAAACTAATGCCTTCTCATGAATATCACTCTATCACGTGATATCGACGGCTAATTTTAGACTATCATACAGAACTTGGTGGGGGTCAACACTTTCATAATTGTTGTAGTTTCACGAAGGAAAGGATATAATTTTTTCAGTAAAGCATACATTTGTCCTACATACGAGTACGAATTAAAGAAAGAAAAAACACAAGCGTGTGAGTTTCTCTATGTATATATACATGTACTTCATGAGTGTTATCCTATTTAAACATTAAAAAATAATGGTACCGTGAATGACAAAAGTATGACACTCATAAAACATGTATATATTTAAAAGTAACAACTGGTAAAACTGTATTTAAAATCGAGACAGATATGCAATTAGGCACAAAATAACGGCTACCTGATTTCCCGCGGACATGCGCAATGAGGTCGTTTTCGCTCTTTCTTCATCAATATTCATGAAAAGGCATTACTTTCATGTGAGGAAAATAAGCAATTAAAATTCTATTTGTTTGTAACTAGAAGGAATTAACCATTGTAATTTACAGAATATATAGTTAACTTTTATTAGTTAACAAACACGTGCGTTTTCACTGTCATTCAAAATTTACGCAAATTATAGTGTGTATAGCTTTAAGGTCTTTTTGAGAACTGCAATGCTGAATGTGTTATGACTATAAAATCACCAGGTTAGAAAAGGGACTTGATTATAAATATAAGAATATTCAGGGTGAAACTGATTTTTTTAATACAGGATCTACATGTATTATACGATATTGTCCAGATATTTTGTATTGTCAGATGAGCGATGTGGCCCATGGGCCTCTTATTTCTTTTTTTTTTTTTTTGGTAGGATCTAACAAGAGAAACTCTTATGGAAGATGACAAAGGAAAGAAAATGAAAGCAATAATAGTATTTTCTTCTGCTATTGGCTATTTAAAAGATCAGCTGTTGACCGAATGCAAAAACCATATGACTGGCATCGAGGAGTCTGATGTAACATGGGTTTTGACAGTGCCAGCCATTTGGGACGACAAATCTAAACAATTCATGAGAGAAGCCGCAGAAAAGGTTTAATTTTCTTATCCTTTATATTTGTTTAGCATTGCTTTGTATGATTAATTAATTTGTTCACTTGTTTGTTTATTTGAAAAATTTGTTACATGTCATTGTTTAATTAAAGTAGATTATGCCTTAAGATAAGGATGTTGTATACCCAGGGTTTGAGTTGTCATATTTAGATTGTTATGAAGTTTAATGTCATCAGTAGAATTTGTTCTAAACACAAAAGATATTTACAAAATATTTAGCAGGGCAATGATAAGCTGTTAGTAGACATTTTCAATCTATTGTTCTATCTAATATATCCATTTGCAATACCTCCTAACTTGAGTAAGAAAAATTACATAAAACCCATCCTTACTAAGAATTTTGGTTGGAAATAATGCAGAAGGCTAAAAGGTGAATCTTACATCATCGTCGATTTCGTAATCACGTAATCTACAGCAACTTCTTCCCCCCCAAAACATGTTCTATATGGTCAAACAATTGTTAATCACGATATAAAAGATTCTGACTCTCCTAGAAATTATCAGCATTTTCTGTTTTAAATGTTTCAGAATAACATACAAATACTAATAATCATGGAAAACCTTGACATCTGGCTTAAAGTAGCCTATACAACAGAACTTCATGCGCGCAATCGGACATAAGCCTTCGAAAATGGTTGAAATGAAGTTACAGCCATGCGTAATAAGTCTCAAAATGTTGAATATTGGCCTCCTATAAATTTTATGCCAACAGAATAAGTAGTTTGAGGATGCATGAGACGTTCCTCAATTTTATATATTTTCCTTGATACATATTTCTTATTTATTAACATTTAAACCTGTTCATTCCCAAACATTCAGGATACATTACCAGGCTATTTTTGGAGCTAGAATATTTAGAATTTTCCTTATAATAGCATGCAAAATGCATTTGAATGCTTATAAATGAAGTCATGATATTATTTTCAATTGAACATTTTATATTGAAATAAAAAATGTATCATATAACATGAAAATATATTTATTGAATTACTTAGTGCAAATGTTCACATTGTGGATATACCCCCCCCCCCAAAAAAAAATGGAAGATAGATCGCGTCAGACCATAATACCATAAATGTTTAAGTGTTATCATCATTAAGTTTTTTTTGGGGGGTTTTTTTTTCTTTGTTAAATTGAATAAAAAATGGGAAGGGATTTAAAAACTTATAAAGTGAAATCATAAAGGAAAATCAGACTGGAATATTTTGAAAATTCTTACTAAACCCTGTTTATGGAGGGTAATCGTGTTCAAAAATCCAGTCATGTAAACTTGTAAATCGGAAAATGCAATCGTGTTAGTGTGTGAGCCTGATTAGACTGATCGTGTAATCTATTAAACTCGGACATAAAAACTCTAAAGTTGACTCCGCAGACCTTCAATGTACAGTGTAATTCTTTCCACAGATGCACGTTTGAAACTTTAAAATGTTGTTCGTAATTTACATGTAACCTGTCACAATATTTACGCATGTTTTATCGGTAGTCTCTGTATTTATATCTCCATTTTCTGAAAAGCACAGTTGACATGTTACAAATCGACAAATGTGAAGTCTACACGTTTGTCAACATGACCATGTTTTTGAAACAGTAATGTCACAGATAGCTGCAGGAAAAGACCTGCCGTAGTCGCCGGAATGGGCACATAATAAACTAAAAAATATTACATATTACCTCTAGATAACAACATTTTCAGGTCACCTGAGCTGAAAGCTCAAGTGAGCTATTCTGATAACATTTTGTCTGTCGTCCGTCCGTCCGTCCGTCTGTAAACTTTTCATATTCTTCTCAAGAACCAGTGGGCCAATTTCAACCAAACTTGGCACATAGCATCCTTAGCCTAAGGGGATTCAAAGTTGTGAAAATTAAGGACCAATCCCTCTTACAAGGGGAGATAAATAGGAATTAATGAAAATTGTCGAGAAATTTTCAAAAATCTTCTTCTCAAGAACCGTTTAGCCAGGAAAGCTGAAACTTGTGTGGAAGCATCCTCAGGTGGTGTAGATTCAAAGTTGTGAAAATCATGACCCCCGGGGGTAGGATGGGGCCACAATGGGGGGTCGACTTTTTACATAGGAATATATAGAGTAAATCTTTAAAAATCCGTTAGGCCAGGAAAGCTGAAACTTATGTGGAGGCATCCTCAGGTAGTGTAGATTCAAAGTTGTGAAAATCATGACCCCCAGGGGTAGGGTGGGGCCAAAATGGGGGGTCGACTTTTTACATATGAATATATAGAGTAAATCTTTAAAAAATCTTCTTCTCAAGAACCATTTGGCCACAAAAGCTGAAACTTATGTAAAAGCATCCTCAGGTAGTGTAGATTCAAAGTTGTGAAAATCATGACCTCCGGGGGTAGGGTGGGACCATAAGTGGGGGTCGACTTTTTCCATTAGAATATATAGAGTAAATCTTTGAAAAATCTTCTTCTCAAGAACCATTTGGCCAGAAAAACTGAAAGTAATGTGGAAGCATCCTCAGGTAGTGTAGATTCAAAGTTGTGAAAATCATGACCTCCGGGGGTAGGGTAGGGCCACATTGGGGAGGGTCGATTTTTAACATAGAAATATAAAGAGTAAATCTTTAAAAATCTTCTTCTCAAGAACCATTTGGCCAGGAAAGCTGAAACTTATGTGGAAGCATCCTCAGGTAGTGTAGATTCAAAGTTGTGAAAATCATGACCCCCGGGGGTAGGGTGGGGCTACAACGGAGGGTCGATTTTTAACATAGGAATATATAGAGTAAATCTTTAAAAATCTTCTTCTCAGAAACTAATTAGCCATGAAAGCTGAAACTTGTGTGGAAGCAGTCTCAGGTTGTGTATATTTAAAGTTGTGAAAATCATTTCCCCCAGGGGTAGAGTGGGGCCACAATTGGGGATCGAATTTCTACATAGGAATATATAGAGTAAATCTTTAAAAATCGTCTTCTTAAAAACTAATAAGCTAGGAAAGCTGAAACTTATTTGAAAGCATCCTCAGGTAGTGTAGATTCAAAGTTTTAAAAATCATTATACCTGGGTGTAGAGTGGGCCACAATGGGGGTGGAATTTTTACATAGGAATATTAAGAGTAAATCTTTAAAGGTATACGTGGCGTATTTTTGTGAATAACAATAATAAGATCTGATTATTTGCTTCATTTCTTTACTTAATGATAGGACTTTCACACAAATTACGCTTTATAAGTCAATCGCATAACAAAGATACAAGAAATCAAAAAAATATCTTTTATTTTTTACCGGCACGGTAAAAAATACAAAAGATTTAAATAACCACGCCTTAAATGGGTCACGTGACATCCATCTGGGTCTATCAACAAGAATGGCGACGACGAGAATGATAGGTATACCGTTAAGTTTGACAGATTTGACAATGAAAGAAAAAAGAGACAGACTGACAAGGATAGGAACAAAGGGAAGATTGTCATCGGAGACAATGTAGATTGATGGAACAGGAATTAAAGCCGAATTAAACTTAAGTTTCCATGATGAAGTTATAGGGGTTTTGCTAGTCAGGTTCGTGCTCCATGTATCCCGTGTCTTTACTTTATAAGTTTTAAACCACAAGTGGATTTTGTTTAGAGGAATGTTTTAATAAAGAATAAATAAACACTCTCAGTACATGTACATGCATCCCTCATGGAGAGGGGTATTTACTCCGTTTACCGTGTGGATTATGCTAAAATCGTGCTTCGTCTTTATTACACTTAATAAACAATTTATATCGTTCTACATTAATGAATATCGGAAAAGTAATGCTTCGAGTATCATCTGATATAATATTATTTAATTTAAGACATGAAAAACGTGATTCTAATTGTAAACAAACTCTTCTTCCATCATGTTTTCAATGCCAGGTTTTCCCGCATTCATGCGCAGTGGCGTTATAAATGGCGGATAACATTAATATTCATCAGACGTGTAGCAAAGTTTAGAGATAAATAAATAAAGACAGAACATGTTTTATGGGCCTAGAGTTTGTGAAACGTCTAATTATAAGAAGTATGATGTATATTTTTACTCAAACTCATGTCAAAAATTTTACTCCAAATACGCCACATATACCTTTAAAAATCTTCTTCTCAGAAACTAATTAGCCAGGTGATTATTTAATATTGTTTAGATTTTGGCTTCTGGATGATTCCTGGACGATTGGGTCTCACAAGGGGTTCAGAGTTTGATTTAGGTTTATATCCCATTTATAAACAATTGTTTAGGATCTTTTTGAGAGCTGCAATGCTCAACATGTGATATTACTATAAAATAATCCTGTTAGAAAAGAGACTAATGATAATAAACATAAGAATATCCAGTGGAAAAAAAATTGATTTTTATTTATACAGGATCTACATGTATTATACTACATTGTCCAGATAGTTTTTATTATGACCCTAGCTGATTTTATCATACCTATTGTTCCTCAGGTGAGCGATGTGGCCCATGGGCCTCTTGTTTTAAGAAGTACGATTTTTCGAACAATAAATTATGAGCTCGGTGTCCTTTATATGAAGAGAATCCAGAAAAGATGCAAGTGAAAAATTTAATCAGTTTCAGATATCTTAGATCCGGAAAATTTTACATATCTTGCTCTGTTTAAATGTATAATTAGTAGTAGACACGCATTTCTATTATTTTAGAGTACGTGTAACAAGTCGTTTAAGTATACTTAGAGCTTTATTTCATACTTAGCAACGATAAAGAAAACATTCCGAACACATTCGCAGGGGTGAGAAAGATTACATTAAGGTGGAATAGCACATCATCACAAAAAGCTGACCTCTGATCGAAACGACATTTCGTTTTATTAAATGGAATTTTTCAACGGCAACATGTAACTTTCTCCATAGCCGAGTGGATAAAGTGTCGGGCCTGTGATCCGTACATCCCTTGTTCGAATCTCGCAGGGGCTTTTGTTGTCACTTACTGAATTGGACTTTTTAGATATTCATTATTTATCCCCAAACTGCAAATATTTTGCTTATTTGAGATATATACAGTTTATTTATCATGATATCTTTCATAATCATATAATTTACTGTTAAATTGAGTGACTTGTTCAAGGTGTGTTATTCCACCTTAAAGCAATGTAAGGAAGGAAAAATAAAAGGAAGGAAAATTGAATTATAAGAGTTCAATTATTTGTAATATTTTCACAACTAAGAAAACCTTAATCATAGTGTACATTTTTATTCATTCTGAGTAAACGTCATCTTTAAATGGTTTTCTCTCACACTTTCACGCTTAAAGACCGGGTCTGTGGTAGTATAAATAGCAGCAAATGAGGAAAATGAAGGAAATTTCAATATTCTTGCCACCTTCCACTTCAGATAATTAACACTTTAATCAGCAAAAACTTTAAACTAAATTTTGACATGCAACTAAAGTAATCTGAAATGCTTATATAGATAGTAAAATAATTATAATTGATGCATTAATACTTTAGAAATTCTCATTTTAAATTTTAAAAATAAACAATATCAATCAACAAGACTTGATATTGAATTATTAGGACCCGACACTCTAAACCATACCTGATAAGTGCATCATAATAATATTGAAGAGATAAATGAAGCTATAAGGGTAGTTGTAGAGTGGTTCGGCGGTAAAGTAAGCCTCATCAGGGGTCCAAATTCATTGTACATGTACCTATTGTAAGCGAGGTTTTATCAAAAGATCTCCTATATTTTTGTGTTTGCTGTATGCAATGATAGGTTCCGTTTCAAATAGCTTTTTGCAAGTTGAGTCCTTTGACGCGGGGGTTGAATTTTGTAACCATGACATGTGGATGTTTAAGTTTTGTTTTTTCTTCTGTTTTACTCAGTAAGAGTTTTCTTTCTTTTCCTAAGATTTCGTCAATGATCGGATTTATTTCCTTTTCAGAGTAACCTCTCTTTGATAAGTGCCCTTTGAAGTCCTGTAAAATTATATTGAGGGTGGATGGATCGTTCGTGTTTCTCGAATGCCTGATACATTCTCCTTTGATGAAATCTTTAAATACTGATGCGTTGTGTGCGCTATTTCTATTGTAAAGTATTGAAAATTGTTAGTTGGTTTGATAAAGGATTTGATATCCAGTTTTTTACAATTGTTAAATCTCAGGCCCTTGTAGACCGTTGTATCCAGAAAATTCAGGAAGTTTGTGAAATTTCAAATGTGAATTTCAGATGCTTATGACGTTGTTACTAATGTAAAAAAAAAATTCAACTCTGAATGTTCCGTGAAATAGTATTTTGTTAGAATACTGAAACTGAGATTCTATGTATCGAGTAATTTCGTACATTCTCATATCCGAAATTTCTGGCGAGGGTACTGCACCCATGCTACATCCTATAATTTGCTCGTAGTATTTTCCGTCAAATTCAAAGTACATGTAATTGTTTTCTAATACGCATCTGAGCAAGAAGATTAAAGCTCCGACTCTTATCAGCGTTGGTATAGGCACGTTTACCAGCATTTAGTAATTCTTCAAATTCCATGTTTGTATACATACTGGTATGTTTTTCAGGGCATCAGATTCAAGAAGAACAAAATACTTGACATTCAATCATATGTCAAACCAACACACAATTTTCAATATTTACATAGAGAGAGAGAGACCACAGTCCACCTGTATTTAGAGGATTTGTTAAAGGTGAATGTATCAGACATGCAAGAAATACAAGTGATCCATCAATCTTAATAAAAATCTTAAACAAGATTAAGACTCATTTGTCTAAGAGAGGCTAGTCTGATAAGGAAATTGATCCAATTATCCTTGAAATATGCGAAACAAATAGAACAAATTATTTACATAAAAAAGCTACGGAAAGCAAACAGCACCAACCAAATGTCATGATTATTTAATATAAACCTCATATTAAGGGTCTGAAAAAACGCATTCTTAAACACTGAAAGCTTCTCCAAAAAGATCCAATCTGCAAAGAAATTTTTAACATTGAACCAATAATCGCCTACTGTTAACACAAAAACATAGGCGAATTTAAACTCACTCTCGATTACAATAATGTGTGACCTATAAGGTGGACCCCTAATGTGGCGGACCTTAAGAGCAAAAACTTACTTTTTTCTTTAAAAACCGCCGAAACACTCTACACTTCCATAATAACTCATTAAAAAAAAAAACCTCATTAAGTGGTCAGAGTGTCGGGTCCTATTAAATTCTGAACAAATTTTGTTGATTGATGTACTTCTATCAAACCATTTTTAAGTGCTTATTACTCAAAAGAATGAAAATCGTAGAAAGAACTGTGCACATCGTTTTATTATTAAATGACCTGTAAGAAAAGTTCTCTGAACAGCACGGGGTTCTAGTATGCAGCTATCTATTAAAAGATCATTGCTGCAGTGTAATCAGTTTGGAGGTGTGGTCTGTTTCCTCATATGCTTAATTGCCGTCCGTGTGGATATTCAACTACTTCAACCCCGGTCTTTAAAATTTAATACATAATTATACATGTTATATGGAGATTTCTAACCCAGTAAAGATTTACAAAAGAAAATTAATTGCATATAAATATATATTATTCATATTATCTTGACGTTATAAATAAGCTTAAATAATGTATACCATTTAAAAAATTTTGAACATTGATTGATTTTACTGAAAAAAACCCTGTCCACTTATCTGGTCGTAGAAGCTCAGTGGTGAAAGCGCTGGCATAGTACGCCAGGCTCCCTGGACACGAATCCTGTTCGAGTCTTGACTTTTCAGTCCTGTTACACAATCAAATTATGGTTTCTTTAAAAAAAACTCTTCAGTTTTAGAAGTAGAGAAATTTGTTTGAATAATATGTTCTCAATAATTATTTTTGTAGGCCTGTATCTGTAGAGAAAAGTTGGCGATTGCTCTTGAGCCAGAGGCAGCTTCATTGTTTTGCATGCACCAACCTATACACAAAGACAGCGATAATTCTACATTTGGGATCTTTAAAACTGGAGAAAAGTACATGGTTGTTGATGCTGGAGGTATCTCAAATTTGTAATCAATCTTAAACTGCATTATATTTCTCATAGCTTTAAACTTACAAAATTATTTTATATTTAATCATTCAACCTAGGTGGAACAATAGATATCACTGTCCATAAGGTTAAGGACGATGGCACTGTGAAAGAGCTCCACAAAGCCAATGGAGGTGATTGGGGTGGTACCAAGGTAGACGCATCATTTATAGATCTCCTGACCGATATTGTCGGCAAGGACGTTATGGCGGCCTTCATCTCAGAGAATAAGTATGATTATCTTTATCTGCTGAGGGACTTCGAAGTAAAGAAGAGGACAATCAATCCAGAACTTAATGATATTGTGACATTTAGAATACCAATCAGCTTGGCAGATACATTACGCGAGAAGAATCCGGGATGCAATATCACGGATGTAGTATTAAAATCCAAATACGGAAACCAACTGACTTGGAAACGGGATAAGCTTCGAATGGAGGCAAAACTAACTAAGACACTATTCGATGGAATTTGCAAACATATAGTGGATCACCTGAAGGAGCTTTTCTTGCATCCTGCTGTGAAAGATGTGTCATCCATTTTACTGGTAGGAGGATTTGCAGAATCACTCATGTTACAAACAGCCATAAGAGAGGCATTCATAAACAAAAAAGTTATTATACCAAAGGAAGCAGGATTGGCCGTGTTAAAGGGAGCAGTTATATGTGGGCATGCACCAGAAAAAATTTCAGGTAGAGTTTGTAGATATACGTACGGAGTTCAGATAGTTGAAAAATTCGATAGCACTATGCATCCTAAATTTAAAAAAATCCTACTCAATAATATTGAATACTGTGACGACATCTTCGATATTCATGTTCGTGTTGGAGAAATAGTTGAGGTTGGAGAACCACAACTGAAAAAAAAATACGTAGCAGTAGAACCAGATCAAACGAGTATCGAATTTAAAGTTTACACTTCAAATAATAAAGAACCAACTTATACGACAGACGAAGGTTGTACATATCTTGGCAAGCTAACGATTGACATGCCAGATACATCCAAGGGACTAGATCGTGCAGCCATTGTCCACATGACGTTCAGTGGAACTGAAATTACTATGACAGCAGTTGATAAAGATGATCCAAAAAGAGCTGTAACGACCAAAGTTGACTTCCTTGGATGATTCGAGGAGCCAATCTCCAAGTCACGTTCAGTAAAACTGAAATTATTATGACCGTTCTACCAGAACAAGATATTAATGAAGAGTAGTATATGATTTCAAACATAAACTTCTAACCAATATAAAACAACTTGGTGGTTACAAATGAATTGACGGATTCATATTTCTGTTGGTTTTGTTTAAAGATTAGTTTCAAAACAAATGTTATGGCTTGTAACTTTATATATTTACATTTTCAACAGTCTTTGTCTGTGATAACATTACGAACCAATTTTGAACCCTAAAACCCAATTACTTCATAAAACATAAGTGACACAAAATGGGCGTGTCTTAAGGCATAATGTAAACCAACATTTTTTCGCGATTAACTTCCGATAAACTGGTTCGCGACGACTAATGTTCGCGACCAAGCCTTATCTAGACACGAGTTGTTCTAATAACTATTCGACAAGGAAAGGCTAAAAGTTTGTTTACAGTAACCGAAAACGGTATTGGCTGCGCCGCGTAGTAATACAGAGCATGTGCTACATAAAAAAAATGGTTTGAAAATAATGTTGTTTTAAAGTGTACAAATTAGAGATAATATAAATATAATAAGGAATCATTCTTTGAATATTATGAGGTGGTAATTTCGGTCGGAACGTGGTCAAATCTACCATAAAGCTCTTCAAAGAATTTCAAAGAATGATTCCTTATTCCTTAATTAAATTCATTGACCGTTGATTTTTATATATTTAATACTTTGATTTTCATTATATTTTAGACAACTGAAATATGTTACTTGTTTTCATTATGATATATATCTATGATGCATTTTTCATGCAGTTAATTTAGTAAATTAACTGCATGAGCAATTTTATTTACAAAAGATAAAATTATGTAACAAAATAGCAACTAGGTTAATAAGTTACTGTATTTATTTTAGTTTTTTACTCGGTTAATTGAAAGACCTTCCCCTTTTTGCAAGATTTAATAAATTTACTAGATTTAACCAATTTGCTTTGCAAATAGGTTTGCTAACATCATGTTTTCTTCTAACAAAACCCCTTTTTAATTTGGAATTTAATATTGGAGTTAAAACAATTAAACCCCCATCCACCACAAATATTTGTTCTGTAGTAAACAGGCTTGGGGTAATGCTAAATGTAATGGTAATGCATTGCAATGCATTACATGTTTTCAAAGTAATGCTAATAATGTGTAATGCCACAAATTTAGCATTACAAGTAATGGAAATGTAATGCATTACTTTCCAAAATCTAGTGTAATGCTGACAATACATGGCATTACTTTGCATTGCTATGCTTTTCTTTTTTTAAAATTGGGAGGAATTGGATAACTGAAATTGTATTTGATAAAAAAATGAAATAATAATAGAAGAAAAATAATTCTTTAGATAAAAATATTTTAGCATTATGATTAAAAAAAAAATTAAAAATCCAATCTAAAATTGTCTATATAACTAGCTATAACAGCACAATTTATAACATTTTAAGAGTGTTGTTATTAAGAATTTTATATTTGAAAAATTTACTCCAATTGGTTGTGCATTCAATAAATCCTTTACTGTGAAGAATGTGTCAACGCCCCCAGGATAATCTAAGTATCAAAACAATGTATTGTTTTAAGAGGTGGTATTAACATCCCTATCTCCGCCCTACTCTTAACTGTGTTCCATTAGAATAAAGAGCAGATATACACCCTTAAAAGCAATAATGAATGCACTAAATAGAATGCACTAGTTGTCCAACCATAATCTCTGGAAGCTTAAAAATTACTTCCAGTATTATAATCCATTTGAAAATATTTTCTCTCTCTCTCTTTCTCTCTCTCTCTCTCTCTCTCTCTCTCTCTCTTTCTGTTGTATATAAAGTACAATAGTTTAGACTGGATAGAACATACAAGATTCATGTATTTTTTCTATTACTGCCTGAACAATTAAATCTTAGATTTTCAAAACCGACAGGATGCAGTAAAAAGATGAAACCTTTGAAACTTTGGTTGCATAAAGTGCAACAGCAACTTGTATAAATCATACTATTTGAACCTGATAGTGAACATGACATGTAGATATGTTAAAGCGTGTTTTATTTATGAAACATTGGCAAAAACTCTTTATTCAGCTTTTAAATTACCTTTTTAATTAAAACTTATTGACTTTTCACAAAGTTATGGTAATGGTAATGCATTACTTTACTCATGTAATGGTAATGTAATGCATTACTTCAAGAAAATTAAGTAATGGTAATGGTAATTTAATGCCAAAATTCATGAGGTAATGGTAATGTAATGCATTACTATACAATGTATTCACCCCAAGCCTGGTAGTAAAACAGATGTAATCAATTGAGAACTTTCTGTAATTATAAGTCAAATTCTTGGGTTTTCCTTTATTGTATTCTGTTTAATTTTTGTATATCGTTATTTTGAATATAATTCTCTTTTGTATGCGCTTTAATATTCTTATTTCAAATATCAGTTATTAAATAATAATAGTATTGATAATATGAGTAATTTATGATCAAAGCAACATAAGCTGTATTTTTTCATATCGGAAATGTTTATTGCAAAAATAATAAGTTTACAAAAAAGATTGGTCATAAAAACTAATCAGAGACTTATAATAAAATAAAGTTTTTATCGTTCTGTACAAACACTGTAATGTAAAAAGAACATAGTAAAGCAATACTTCCTATGAATATTAATTGTGAAAATGTGTTTCAATCTTATTCATCATAAAGATTTATTAGCGTTTTACAGCAAAATACTAGTAAATGTTCGAAAAATGCATCTCGTATTGCTTTAAAATTTCTTAAATGAATATGTTACTAATAAAAGTGATTCTCTTGAACTTTTCAATATTATTGAATATGCGCTATCGATCACTGCAATTAAAACAAGAGGCCCAGGGGCCACATCGCTCACCGGATCAAATTAGCATTACAGTATCAAAATATCTTGACAACTAAGAGTACAGTAGATAATGCTCAAAAAATATAAAATATCTGCTGATTTTTATCCACATATTTTTATGGTAAATACCAAGCCCCTTTTGTTGTTGTGCCTGTAAGAAGATTTTTCTCTATTCCTATATAACCCCCCCCCCCCACTTTGTGGCACCACTTTTCTCTAGGGAATCATGGTTTGATCAAACTTTAATCTGCACAACCCGTGCTTTCACACAAGTTACTGCTTTTTGGACTGAAAACTTTCCGAGAATATTTTAAAAGATTTTCTCTATATATTCCTATGTAAAAATTCATCCCCCCATTGTGGCCCCACCCTACCCCTGGGGACCATGATTTAAACAAACGTGAATCTCCACTATCAGTGGATGCTTCCACTCCAATTTGAGCTTTTTTGGCCTAATAGTTTTTGAGAAGAAGATTTTTAAAGATTTTCTCTATATATTCCTATGTAAAAATTCATCCCCAATTGTGGCCCCACCCTACCCCCGGGGACCATGATTTAAACAAACTTGAATCTACACTATCTGAGGATGCTTCCACTCCAATTTAAGCTTTTCTGGCCTAATAGTTTTTGAGAAGAAAATGTTTAAAGATTTTCTCTATATATTCCTATATAAAAATGCATCCCCCTCATTGTGGCCCCACCCTACCCCTGGGGACCATGATTAAAACAAACTTGAATCTCCAGTATTTGTGGATGCTTCCACTCCAATTTGAGCTTTTTTGGCCTAATAGTTTTTGAGAAGAAGATTTTAAAAGATTTTCTCTATATATTCCTATGTAAAAATCAATCCCCCCATTGTGACCCCACCCTATCCCTGGGGACCATGATTTAAACAAACTTGAATCTCCACTATTTGTGGATGCTTCCACTATAATTTGAGCTTTTTTGGCCTAATAGTTTTTTAGAAGATTTTAAAAGATTTTCTCTATATATTTCTATGTAAAAATTCATTCCCAATTGTGGCGCCACCCTACCCCCGGGGACCATGATTTAAACAAACTTGAATCTACACTATCTGAGAATGCTTCCGCTCAAATTGGAGCATTTCTGGATTAATAGTTTTTGAGAAGAAGATTTTTAAAGCTTTTCTCTATATATTCTTTTATAAAAATTCATCCCCCATTGTGGCCCAACCCTACCCCTGGGAACCATGATTTGAACAAACTAGAATCTACACTATCTTAGGATGCTTTCGCTCAAATTGGAGCATTTCTAGCCTAATAGTTTTTGAGAAGAAGATTTTTAAAGATTTTGTCTATATATTCCTATAGAAAAATTCATCCCCCCATTGTGGCCACACCCTACCCCCGGGGACCATGATTTAAACAAACTTGAATATACACTATTTGAGGATGCTTCCACTCCAATTTAAGCTTTTCTGGCCTAATAGTTTTTGAGAAGAAGATTTTTAAAGATTTTCTCTATATATTCCTATATAAAAATTCATCCCCCATTGTGGCCCCACCCTACGCCCAGGGACCATGATTTAAACAAACTTGAATCTACACTACCTGACGATGCTTCCATACAAGTTACAGCTTTTCTGGCCTAATAGTTTTTGAGAAGAAGATTTTTGAAAAATACCTACAAATTTTCAAAAATTCTCAATTATCTCCCCTTTAAAGAGGGTGTGACCCTTCATTTGAACAAACTTGAATCCCCTTCACCCAGTGATGCTTTGTGCCAAGTTTGGTTGAAATCTGCCCAGTGGTTCTGGAGAAGAAGATGAAAATGTGAAAAGTTTACAACGTCAACAACGCCAACGCCAACACCAACGCCAACGGACAAATTTTGATCAGAAAAGCTCACTTGAGCTTTCAGATCAGGTGAGCTAAAAACCCACAAAACAACGCACTTCATCCCTTTTGATTCACCTCATTCAGAACCGAATTAGCATAAGTTTTGTGTAAATTTCACATGGAGTAGTACTAATGATTTTCTAAATGCCACGAAAGCATTTTACATACACCTTTATTAAAGTGTGGACAAGTGGTTTATCACGTGTCTTATGTTAATAAATCTGAGTTGTGAGTACCCTTTTTGCGTATTTTAAAAAAAGGTTTCGGAAAAGTTATCATCGCTTTGAGCTTTTTAAAATATTTTTAGAAACATATGTATGTATACTCATGCCACCTTGAATGTTTTGTCTGTAAATTTACATCTACCTCATCCAATATCAAAGATATCAAGAATAAACAAGCTATTAACCTAAGACAATGAATTTATTATTAATGCATTCAAATTCGACAAAAGAAATGAAAAATTCGTTTTTACTTTTCAATATAAACATGACTTAGCTAAGACATTGCTAAGTTTGCTTTATGCTACGGTATAAGACATACTTAAGCAGGACTTAACATAGGTCCTAAGATTCCGCCAAAGTCCTACTTATGACCCTACTTAAGTCAAAATCTTAGCATGCTGTATGTTACGAGCCCCTGATGTCTAGCCCCCCCCCCCCACCCCCCCACCACCCCACAACCCCCCTCCACACCGCAACTTTTAATTTGCTTCCGACGCTACTGAGCATAAAAGCTTATTCTAAGATTTTTTCACCAAGTTCAATTACATATTAAATTACAATGTATTGACTAATTTTAGTTTATTTACATTTGGTATAATTTCTAATTAATTATGCGAACCCCGCATGCACCCCACAATACGTCATTTGCGTCATTGATGAAATGTATTAGACTACATGTTACATTTTTCGTTCGTAGTGTTATCACAGACAACGACACTGGAAAATAATTATTTCATGACAAACACAAGGGTACAATTTTCCATCTTTCATTCATTCATTTTTTATTTCCTCCATTATAGAGATTAGAATTATACAAACAACGAGTAAATTATAGTGAACAAATCAAAATTACAAAATGAAGATAGATGTGTTCTTATATGTTATGAGAAGGATTGAATTACATATAGGGTTGTGATTATTTACATATATACATTGACTATAAAATTTTAAATAAAATGATGGGAGCTATGAAATTGAGCTACCCATGGAGTCTGTTATAGACTGCGCAAGGAGTCACAATATATCTTGAGTTCAATTTCCTAAACTCTATTTCCTCCGTTTGAGTAAGAACTGTCAGTGTTTGTTTTCCTAGGAGTATTAAGAAAAGGTCGTCGTCCGAAAGTGAGTTCCGCTTCCAGGTGTATGATAAAAGACCTGGACAACGAGTTCCACCTATTAGAGTGATGCGTTGTTAGTGCCGGACATGAGATGGTAGCGTTCGAAAATACATTTGTAATTTAGTGTCCACACAATACACAAGTTATCGGGGTCTGTAGGGATAGGAAGTTTTAAGTTTGAAAGTAAAGAGGTAATTTTAAATTTCACTAAATGAATTGGTGAATTGTCACATAAGAATTGGATTTAATGTGAAGGAAACAGCATTTAAGCGAAAGAAGTCCAGATCGTATTCTGTACGTTCGATTCGTTAAAGAGTTTGGTACGTATAGACAGATAAACGTACAATCGATTTCCAGGCGGATTTTGACGAGAATGATCCATCCGAAAGCCAAGTATTCAGGTATTCTGGAAGTTTATAGGTCTGGAGAAGTTGTAGGACGTCAGGTATACAGCCCATCTGGGTCTCACTTAGGTGGTACAGGAAGGAGACAGGCGTGAGGTAAAGAAGGAAGATAAGGTTCATCCGGCAAAGTCTTCCTAAAAAGAGGATTTTTTAGTATCGAAGTCTGCCTTGATTGATAGAATGTTCATGTATTATTCACATATATCTGATCTGGTAAGTTTTGGAAGGTCTACTTGCAGATTCCGTGTTGGAAAGTGTTTAGACGTCTTCTTTAGTCATGTGATTCCAAGTTTCAGACCCGTAGAGAACAGATTGTAATACCACTGATCGGTATAGGTGAGCCATCGTCGCGGGATCAACACGGAAAATATGTAGGTCAGACAAAGCGTAGGAGGATTTCCATCCTTTGGAACATGCGTTAGAAATTAGAGATTTGGATTTCGTATTAGAGCTGATGGGTATACCCAAATGTTCGTAAACAATTCCATATTGAATTTTTGATTGTCCTAAGTAAATATCTACTTCTGCGGGTTGTTTCTGGGTTTTTCCGCGGAATGAGCGGAATGAGAGAATAGATAATTTGGATGCTTTGTATTCGAATCGCCATTTGGAGGCATATATATAGGCAGTGTCAAGCATAGATTGTAGAGCGTCTGGAGATAATGCGATGCAGGCTATGTCGTCTGCAAGTGCTGGTGAATGGTAATTCCAGTCAAATATTATAGGGTGGTTGAAATCCAGTAATTGAAAGTTCGTCTAGCAGGTCATTGATGAATACTAGGTAAAAAAGGACAACACGCCCTCTGTCTGAAGCCTTGTTGGACTGGAAACCAGCGTGATTTAATTTGGTTGAGTATAATTGCACTCTCGGTGTTCTGATGACAGTCCATAATGATGTCCCATATCTTTCCTTTAATGTTAAAGCTATACACGCTATGATTTGCATCAATTTTGAATGCCGGGGAAAATGCTGGTGTTTGATTACTTATAAAAGTTACCTTTATACTGTTAATTATAATGCTTAAAACGATCACGTAACAAAGATATCAAATTCTAAACAATAAAAAATATTTATATTCCTGTCAGAAAATAAATACCTCCTCATGAATACCAATCTAACACGTGATCTCGACAGCTAATTTTTGACTTTCATACAAAAATAAGTGGAAACAAAATTGTGACCAAAACCGTGACCATGCCCCTTTAAGACAACCACTGATATTTAAATACAATAGCTACAATACAGAATTCTTCCAACAAATTATTATTTGAGAAAGATAAGTGTTATTTAATATGATGTCTGTGCTTTTTGTAAAGAAAATGTGGAAATAATTCAGCATGTATTTAATACTACCTATATGGAATAATCATAGTATGCATACTTATAGAAAAACTTAAAATAAAGTTGGCTTTAATGTTAATAATGTACTATTTTGTAAACTACCACTCAGTGGTCACAACAAAGTTGTTAATTGTATAATTCTGTATTTCAAGCAATACAATTTTAACAAAAAAAAAAATAAAACAAAACAAAAAACCTGAAAATGTTGGTTTGTTACATCATCTTTTATTCAAATATAAAGTTGAAAAATATATAGGTATCAAATCATGTGAGATTACGAAATTTAATTACCTCTGGGGAAAATTGGAAAAACATATTTGAGATATAAGTTTAAACATGGTAAACAACATCTATTTATTTATATATATTTCCCCTTTTTGTTTGCTTTGGAGAGAATGGAGTGTAAAAGGAGGGAAAGAGTGTGAAAGTGAGAATGTCAAAAAAATCCTATTCATGTATTACTTTGATTATGAAATCATATATGATTGTGAAAATGAAAAAAATACGGCGCGTCTTTTTACCACAATGAACCGCAATGAACCACAATGAAACCACAATGAACCACAATGAAACCACAATGAACTTTTATTAAGTAAATACGATCATAATATGTTGGTATAATGATTAAAAAAAATTCTATTGATGGTTTTCACGTAATTGCAGTTCATTTTCATTGACTATGCTTGTATAGTTTTTAATTAAAAGTCGCTACAATAATAAAAGAATATGAGCTGTATTATTTAGAATTTTCTTTTGCTTCCAAACGTGCTTTTATTATGATTCTGCTTATAAATAAACCTTCATAATATACCAAATTAAATCAAAACAATATTTTTTTTATAAAAATTAATATAAAATGGTATTTCTAGCGAAACATTAATGTATTAGACAACAGTAAGACAATAATTTTATTATTTGCTTGTTAGACATGTACTCCTTCATTTATTACCTTTTTTTTGCACAATCCATATTAAACGGATATAAATATATATGCAAAATTAAGTTTGGAAATTATGTAGTTAAATTACTTTTACAACGAAAATTTCCAACGAGAAAATTACAGCACATGCTGGTTTTATTACGTTTATATAACATACATGTGTATCTAATAAATGTAACCCGCATTACGGTATGAGAACTCTGGTTAGAATTCTAGTAAATAATCATTTAAAATTTTTTTTGCACAATCCATATTAAACGGATATAAATATATATGCAAAATTAAGTTTGGAAATTATGTAGTTAAATTACTTTTACAACGAAAATTTCCAACGAGAAAATTACAGCACATGCTGGTTTTATTACGTTTATATAACATACATGTGTATCTAATAAATGTAACCCGCATTACGGTATGAGAACTCTGGTTAGAATTCTAGTAAATAATCAAAGTACATATATGTACAGGTGTATTATCATTCAAATATCATACAAGATATATATAACTTTAACGACCCATTTCATGGCCGTATGGTTACTGGAATAGTAGGCGGAGCCTAATCTAAACAGGTGTTAATTACCTGGAGTGGCCTGGGTCTACCTAGGTGCGCGACACTATACACAGAGAATTACGCAGTAAATGATAGATATCGGAAATCATGACGATTTCCGTTGATTAGACATTCAGAAGTAAAAAAAAACATATAATATGAATTTTAATTTCAAATCATTCAAATAGGTTCAAATATATTTGATGTATTAATCAATTTGACTTGAAATTATTTTAAGGACGTTAACCATCGGCAGGCATGCTCCCGAAACTTTCCTGAGATATGACCCAAGTGTGTTCCTAATATATGACATAGGAGAAAGGTTAGGAACATCCCAAGATCAACTTAGGACATCCCTTAAGATGTAGCTCTACGGTAACTTAGGAACATCCTAACTTAGGATATCCTAACCTACTAAATCATTCTTATTTTTCACATTTATTCGTACAAGTAGAAATTGAGAGACTTTTGCAGGGATAACTCATTTAACTTTAAGAAATAATGTATTAGCAGGCATGTTTACGAAACATTCCTAAGTTATGACCTAAGTGTGTTCCTAAGATATGACTTTAAAAAAAGTAAGGAACATCCAAGATCAACTTAGGACACGTCTTAAGATGTAGCTCGACGGTAACTTAGGAACATTTTAATTAGTTAGGATATTCTAACCTTCTACAGCCATTCTTTTTTTTTACATTTATTTGTACAGATCGAATTTGAAGGACTTGTGTAGGGATTAATCATTCAACATTTTGCCAGAGAAAATGTACGTGTCGGTAGTTAACACAATAGGCCTAAAACCAGTTATTGTAATGTAGTAATTTAAAAAAAAATTACATTTAGTACATAAATATATATCAGTGTCCAAAAACAATTTAGTTTTAAAAAAAAAACAAATAATAATAACAATAATAAAAAACAAACAAAAGAAGAGAAAAAAGAGCCATCTCCCCCAGAAATCCAAATGACTGTTATTTTTTTTTTTTTTAAGAAAATATTTATCGGGACAGAATTGGCTTACAAGCGAATGATTATTTAAACAACACGTGTGCATTCTTTGAGTGTAGATTAACATTTCACAATCTTGTCATTCAAGCAAATCTGTGAGAGAGAGAGAGAGAGAGAGAGAGAGAGAGAGAGAGAGAGAGAAGTTCTACGCTACCCCTAATTAACAACAGTGGGGTTCATATATCCCTCTCCCTCTCCAGTTTGGGATACCCCTAATAAACAAGTGGCTTCACTCGTATACCCCCTGGAATATTCCAAAAGTTTAATGCTAAAGGTAAAGTATCCCCCTCTACATGTCTGCTATATTATGAAAAGTAGCTAAACTCAAGGAAAACACGTTTTATTTCACCATCTTCTTTACTTTATCTGATGTTGATTACGTCACAGGAAATTTGACATTTATTTCTTCAATCGTAAAGTATTGAATAAACTTAATTATATATTGTTCATCCTCAGATATTAAATACCTTCAATAGTGTACAATACTTGTTGGAAGGCAAGGTTTTTTCACACCTGTTGTTATTTACCTGGCCATGAATATACAAGAGCTACATTGGCGTGTGTATACTAAACACAGAACTCAAATAGATGTCATGATTATTGTGAAAGAATTCTTACCTTAAAGATCAAAATTATTTAATCATGCACAACATGTGGGGATCAAGAGGAACCCCTTGCAATATAGAAAAGTAAAACTTATTAAATTCACAAAATAACTCATTTCCCCCATGAGCCCCCCCCCCCCCCCCACCACCCGAAATATGTTTACATTTCTAAAATTTTGAAGGCAGTCAGTGTACAAAAAAGAAAATTCAGTTTAGGAAAAAAAAATAAGGATAAAGTTTTTTTTTCCGTGCAGTGTTTGCATCTATTTCTAAATGTAAAAGAGGGATCGTTCGTTTTACTTTCAATTTTTCTTTTGCGAAAAAGACACGATATATATATATATATATATATATATATATATATATATATATATATATATATATATATATATATATATATATATAACAGCGCAACATTTTACATGATAACTATGTGAAAATGATTCTATTTGCTGTAATTGTAGTTTTCATTATGAAAATGCATTTAATTTTATTTCTTTGAGTGTCCTTAATAAGCTGAGGAAAGAAATATTTGATTTAATTGTATATTTTACTTGGACATACAACATCCAACATAAATCAGACCTATTAATATCTTGTGATAATATTTTTATGATGAAAAGATTATATATGTCAGGAATCAATTCTATGTCATGAAATACTTTAACATAGGTAAACCTTATGACACTCCCATTTTAGTGTATTGCGATCCTCTTCCGGGTATTTCGTAGCGGTAACTTTTTAAAAAGTGGCTAAAAAGGCACTGCGAAAAAATGATATTATTAACTGATTAGTTCTTAATATCTCCCTATTATAGTCTTCAGAAAGTAAAAGAAAATCATTATTTGAATCCATGATATAGCCACCCTATGCATTGCCCGCGCACGCTATTTGGCAACGCACTTTGAAAAAATTACGCACTTTGAAAAATTTTTTCAAAGTGCGTTAAATTTTGGACAAAATCAACGCACTTTGAAAAATTTTTTCAAAGTGCGTTTAATTTTGGACCAAGTTAACCCACTTTGAAATTTTTTTTCAAAGTGCGTTATTAAGGTACATCAACATTTTTTTAGTATCGAGACACTTAACGCACTTTGAAAAAAATATGTATAAATCACAAATTGTAAAATTAAATTCTTAATTTGTTGATAGTATGATGATTTGTTACACTATTGAATTTAATTTACCGTCTGAAAAATCGGGGATAGGGGTGGGAGTGGGGGTTAGCCAAAGATACGGGTCATTTACCAGTGCTTCATTTCATTGATTATGTACAGGAAGGTCCCCTACCCCTTTTTTTTCCTTATAAAACGTGTTTGATATTCAGCAACTTAGAGTAAATGTATAAAATCAAAAAAAAGGAATACGCTTTGTTGTAAATTAAGTACAGTGATATTGAAAAAAAAAACGAGCTGGTCAAACAATTATTTCTCCAATGGTATGTCAAAGAATCTATAAGCGTTTCAACATAAACCCTCTTTTTAAATTCTAATTAAATAAATCACTTCATTTAAAAACAAAACTCCATGTACATTGACAAACATTAAATTATTATAAACTTAAAAACTTATCCTCTAAATGATCATGTTGTTTTTGATAACCATAACTAACGTATCCTTTTTTAAATCATGTTTGTTTAAAAGCACATGCAATTGAAGACAGTTGAAATATGTTATACATTATCTCCATTATCAATAAATAAATTAAATAATTTTCGTTTCTGGCACAGCACAATGTACCAGATAATTAGTAAGTTTGCTGCATACACAAAAAAGGGAAATGCAGTTGCTAAGCGATGCAGTTTATGTCATATTTGGATAATTCAGATCTCCCGAGTTGTTCTTTATGTAAATTGTCGAACGGCGTAAGCTTATGAAAAAAGGGAAAAAAATTCTAATCTAAAAACTGTTAATCAAGTTAGCTGAGAATGCAGTGGGTTCTTTCTAAAGTATATCCCATTAAGCTACACACGGTTAAAACAATTACTTATTGTATCTGAAATTAAATATTATTTCGACTAAGCCCTGAACAATTTTTTTTTTCAAAGTGCGTTAATATCGACGATATCAACGCACTTTGAAAAAAAATATTTTTTTTCAAAGTGCGTTGACTTGGTCCAAAAATTAACGAAGTGCGTTGTAACAACGCTATCAGCTGTAGAAACACGGAGGGAAATGTTCATCAACCAGTAATTATAATCAATCAACACAAAAAAAATATGCGAATTTAATAGCCCAAGCGTTGTACTACCATTGGATTGTATTAAAAAAAAACAATTTAACAAAAAAAAAAAAAAAATTAAACGCATATTTATACAGAAGCGGTCATTGCGTTCACACGTTATTCGAAAAGGGGGGATACAAAATGCAGCCATATTGTCCACATTTTATATGTGCTGTAAAAAATTTACCTTATTTATATTAATTTTTTCACATGTGATTAAATAATCTTGAGTTTACGAGAGGCGACTGATTACTTTAGAATTAAACAGATTACATTACGAGAACCGAGCTAATCATATAAGCTTGAAATAACAATAAGGACCTGATTATATTAAATAATATCAAAATTTCTTTTGTGTATATTAAATTTTTTTCATTACTGATTTTCTTTTTAACATCTATCTACATGTGTATAAAAGTTGTTTTAAACAATTGAATGGGATAAATAAAATAATGAGATATAAGGTTTGTGCATATGCCAAATAAAGAAGACAAATTTTAACATTTAAACATTCTTTTACATATTAAGTATAATTAACTTTAAAAAGGATGTTTTACCTTTTAAATATTAATTTCTCACCCTAGGTAACTTTTATATTAAGGTTCATTGTGATTTCATTGTGGTTCTTTGTGGTTCATTGTGGTTCATTGCGGTTCATTGTGGTAAAAAGACGCGCCCAAAAAATATAAAGAAAAATACTATAAAAACTATTCAGTGTTAGAGGTAAAGATATTTGTTTGAAAAATCTGTAATTGTGTAGGCATACATCTGTAGAGAAAAGTTGATGATTGCTATTGAGCCGGTGAGTTTCATTGTTCCGCATACACCTACCTGTACAAAAAGACAGCGTTTATTCTACATTTGGGATCTTTTTAAAATCTTGAAAAAAGTATATGTTTGTTGATGCTGGAGGTAACTCACACTTTATTAATCTTAAAAATCGTTATGGATTTCCCATCACTTAAAAAAAAAACTTTCCAAATCATGCAGATGTACTTGATCGATATCATTTCAATCTAGGCGGAACAATAGCAATCACAGTCCGTGATGGACAATGGATCTTCAAATGAAATCCACAAAGCTAGTGGAGATGATTTGGGTGGAACGAAGGTAGATGCATTGTTTACAAGCCCCCTGGCTGATATTTTCTGCAACGACGTAATGGAGTCCATCAGTTCTATGAACAGATGCAATTTTTTTCATCTGTGGAAGGACTTCGAAGTAAAGAAGAGAACAATTTGTCCAAATCTTAATGATTTTGTGACATTAACACTCCCAGCCCGCTTGTCAGATACATTTTGCGAAAAGAATCCGTAATATAACACCACGGATGTAGCATTAAAATCTAAACACAGAAGCCAACTGACTTGGAAAGGTGATAACTTCAAATGGAGGCAAAAATCACCAAGAAGCTTTTTGATGGAATTTGCAAACATAAAGTGGATCATCTGAATGAGCATGTCTTGCATACTGCCGTGAAAAATGTGAATCCATCCTAATGGTAGGAGGCTTTTCAGAATCACTCATGTTACAAACGGCTATAAAAGAGGCATTCGATTTGTATGCACACAACGTTGCAGTTCTGAGACCATATCTTTCAAAAAATAAGGATTCAATGCTTAAATATTTACATTTAGTGTATATTTACCCTTCAGTTTGCATTGGAAACATTGACGTTTAATTTTCAATAACACGCCCAACCTTTTCACGGCGGTATGAGCGCAAATTTTTTTCTTACAAATAAACAACAATATAAATATAAGCATTGAATGCTTATTTTTGGATCCTATAACAAACCTATTTCGGCCCTATAACACACCATGCCATGCAGACAAATTATCATACCGCGCTAACGCGGGTATTCAATTTCTGCACGGCCTGGTGTGTTATAGGACCGACGATATCCAAAATAAGCATTTAATGCTTAAAGGGGCATGGTCACGATTTTGGTCAAAATTTATTTTTCCGATTTTAATGTTTACAATGCTTCAATAAGGCATTTCTAATAGTCAACCAAAATTTGAGTGTCATTCCTTGAGTTATAGCTTGAAATTCTTTGCTATGTAAACAAAGCTTTTGTTTACGTTTTGAATGTTGAAGTGAAAATCCCAGTTTTAGACCAAAAACTAATGTTTTTAACGTAAGGAACTGTTTATCTATGATTAAAATGTATAAAAGATAGAACAATCAGCTTGAAAAAGATTTTTAACTGGTATATTGAACCTATGTAAACAAAAACAGGGCACGAGCCTTGTTTACATGACAAAGAATTGTGAGCCCCGTATCTTGCTTATAACTCCATGAATGACTCTCAAATTTCATTTGATCATTAGAAATGCATTTTTAAAGCATTGTAAATAATAAAAACAGAAAAATAGAATTTGTCCAAAATCGTGACCATGCCCCTTTAAATAAGTTATTAGGGTCAATAATAAAATAGCAATGTAAAGTTGCACTTTTTTAAAGAATTAAACAAAGTTAAAAAGTTATTGTGGAATCATGAGATTTCGTGGTGGCTAAATTTTCGTGGTACCTCTCATCCACGAATTAACATCCTTCACGAATTAATAAATTTGGGTTATAAAGTCATATTTCATTTTGTAAGAATAAGAAAATGCACAAAATTACGTCCCTATGAACATATGAAATTTCAGCAATGCACGAAAATTTTAATGATTTTACAGTAACCGAGATATGAATGAAGGACCTCTCAGAAGATTTGATCACGTAACCAAGTTTATACCAGAATGAATTTTGTTTATAACTAAAATTAACGTTAAAGAAAGTAAAATTGTTCAGAATTATAAACATAACCGTGTTTTGTTTTTGTTTTTTTTTTTCGTTGTTATAATGTTATATATGTGTTTTAATCAATTAATTTGTTAATAAATATGTTTGTTTCATTACTTTTGAATTTCAGTACAATATGGTATTTTAAACCTTTGATACTTGCCCTATGTTTATAAATGTATTTGGTTTGTGTTATAATTCTTTTTTGTATCTAAACCTGTTTGGGCAGTATTCTTGTCAGATGACTTTTTTAAGGGAAGTTTTCATGTTTTGAGTGGCATTATTGATTACACTTTGAAGAAGGAAGGAGCATTTATGTATACATAGTATCTGTTTTCATATAGTGGAAGTTGGCTGTTCATAAATAGGTTAGTAATTAAAGTACATCTCTTTTAAACCTAAAATGCTAAATCAGTGTTTAATTAACTTTTAGAATATAATCAAACTTAATAAATATAATCTTAAATTGTGTTAATGAAGTATTTAAAGGTTCCATTCAAGTAAGTAAAGTAGTGTTTTATATTATGACATGTAAAATACATGTGTTATACATAAAATTATATTGAGTGCAAGATAAGTGTGTGTGTGTGTGTGTGTGTGTGTGTGTGTGTGTGTGTGTGTGTGTGTGTGTGTGTGTGTGTGTGTGTGTGTGTGTGTGTGTGTGTGTGTGTGTGTGTGTGTGTGTGTGTGTGTGTGTGTGTGTTTGTGTGTGTGTGTAGTCTTCATCATTCGCCAAGGGCAGCGTGTGTGTGTTCCTATCCCATCCCTGTTCCCTAAGGATCTAGGAGGCAAACTCTCTCTCTCTCTCTCTCTCTCTCTCTCTCTATATATATATATATATATATATATATATATATATATATATATATATATATATAATATTAAATCGGCTTTCTGTTATTTTTTATTACTTATTACTTGTGTGGATTAACTTTACTCATATATAATTAGTATTATTTATGTAATAAGAACATTATGACAATTTTATTGAAAGTTTCAATTTCTATTTCTTTTAACGAGGCATTTATTTATTTGTTTTTTGTATCTCTTATAAAAGTAATTCCTGTAAATTTACAAGATTAGGATTATGTGAAATATATTTATAAAGTGAAATATTCTGAGTTTAATGAATTAAATTCTGAGGAAAAGATTATATGAATGAAGTCCCTTTACTTGTATTTTTGGTATTTGGAAGTCAGATACTTGTTTAGATATTATTTGTGTGACTTGGATATTATGTGTAAATGTGTTTTATTCAAAATTCAAATACCTTAAAACCTTATCAGCAGCGTTGTGTTTTATAACTGACAAGTGCTACAATAATGCAAAATCAAACTATGAGCTCATGTAATGATAATTGTAACGTAAAAAGTATTACCTTTTGAACCGTTAAAAAACGTTTTTACTCTTCTGAAGGAAGTTTTTATAAGAACATGTATTTGCAAATGTAAACATTGTAAAATAATAATTTTCCTTTGCAATAATGGAAATTATAAAATATATCCGCCTACCACAATCAGATTTGACAAAGTTTCCTCAAATAAGTTTTTTGAAAAAAATTTTGTAACGATCGCCTATCAAAAACTTTTACGTAGTTAACAATATAGACACTTCCTACCTGTTCTTAACGACGTTGGTTTCAAAGCGAAACTTCATCAAAAGTAATGAATGATTTAATGTCAAACTCATATTTGTATGTTAAGAGACGTCTGGCAATTTCTCACGAATACCACGGGTTTATTATGAATCAAACTTTAAAACTGTTGGCAAAATTACAATATATATTTTGCTGAATTTACGAATTTGATCTTATAAAATTGACATTGCATGACCTAATTAATTCAAATCTTTGAACGTCACTCATATGTTTGATTTCACTTTACTCAATACCATAAAGTTGATGTGGTATCCTCGTCATTTGGATGTTTAAACACATTTATACAACAATGTTACAATATGCATGCACTTTGCCATAAAAGAGTCAGGGCTCTGAGATATTGTGCACGGCCAATAACTATGTGTACTCAAACGAGTTATTTCAAAATTCTGCTAGTAATTTCACCCTCGTTTTTTTTTGTTTTGCGCGAAGCTATTTATCATTATGATGAACATGGATGAATCTTTGTCGCTCAGTCAAATGATGGACGACAGGGAGATTTCTAAAAGTAATGCAACTGAATGGCATAGCTATTTTTTCAAACCTTTCACAAAAACTAGATTAATGGCACAGGTTCTTTCTGCAAATTTTTTTAACATTGTTCAATAATAACGAATTCAACGTAGGGTAACCGGTAGGTGTCTGGCAGTTGTTTGTCGCTAACAAGTTTTCTCCATAAAAGTCGTGTATCTAATTCCGCATGATACGATTACACTTTGTAAAAACTTTGTAAAAACTTGTGGGCGGAAATATTAGGGTTTGAATAAATTATACTTTAGAAATATTTGTAATAGTAAAATTTCGAGAAACAGATGAGTATTACTCATTAAAATTGTTACTATAGAAAGTAACCGGGTTGTTAAGGTTCATATATATTACATTTTCAAAATTCATAGAATTTTAATATCATATTATTCTAGGCCTGAGCGTATCAAATATAACAAAATTAGAAAATGAATAATGATAAAAAGTGAAATATTGTTACTGTGACCAAAAGTACTTCTGAGGAAAATATAATGGTGTTGTAAATTACACTAACTAATAAACGTTATAAACTATGACCTTGATATGAAGACACGAAGATATTAAGATGCTTACGTAGTAACATCACTAAATCTAACATTGTATATCTTAAGGAAAATATTTTTAAACCATTTTCCTTTATATTTCTATGTTTAACTTTGAAACACTTTGGGGCCCCAGTATCGGGTCAGGGCTCACGATTTGTACAAAATCTACATTATATGAGAATGCTTTGATAATTATATCACAGATTGAAGCACTGTACTTCTTGAGAAGAAACGGAAATATTTTCTATATATATTCATATATTGAACTTTGAATCACTCCTGAATACTGATGATTAGCATGGGGGTAATGATTTGTACAATTTAGAATCTACATTATCAAATGATGCTCGCATGGTAATCTATAAAATTGTAGCATTGAACTTCAAACCCCTATTGGGGTCATGTTATTGCCATTATTTGTACAATTTAGGATCTACACTATCGAAGGATGCAAGCATAGTAATTTCAACAATTTGAAGCGTTGTAGTTCTTGGGAGAGCACTTTAAAACATTTTCCCTATATATTTCTATGTTGAACTTTTAACCTCGCTCTATGCCCCAGTATTAGCCTGGGGAACATTGTTTGTACAATTTAGAATCTACACTATCTGAAAATGCTTGCGAAGTAATATCACACATTGAAGAATTGTAGTTCTTTATTAGAATCTTCACTATATGTATAAGCTTTGATATATAAAACGGCATTTCTGGTGCAGTGGTTCTAAAGTAGAGCTTTTTCATGACATGCATTCTATTATAACTGTTTCGCGATTATCTCTCCTAAGCCATTTATTCTAATAATTTAGAATTCCCTTCCCATAAGGGTGCTTTGTATCAAGACAAGTTGAATTTGGAGAACAAGTAAAATATGTGAAAAGACGGACAGACGGACGAACTGTCGAACAGACGACGGGCAGCAGATGATCAGAAAACCCACTTTACCCTTTGGTTCAGGTGAGCTAATCGGATACTTTATAATCTTCTACTGACGATTGACGAAGACAGACACAAATAGATAGCAACTTGTAACATACTGACCTACAAAACATGAAAAACCTACTTTTGATACATATGAAGGATTTAATTTGTTATATGGAAGATAACATTTTAATTATGTTCCCTCCAAGATTCTGGTATCAGTGAAGAAAAAAATGAAATAAGTAAGCTATTCAACGTTTAAGCAATCCCAAACGGTGTTTTCTTTTTATTTTAATAAATATTGAAAAAGAATTTGAAAAACTAAATACACGTAAGATACTGGCGTTAGTTAGAAAAATTATCATATTTAAAGCACATTTTCTAAAGAGTTCAGTAACCTGCACCATAATATACTTTTCTTGCATGTTGACGTAATTTATCTTGCCTGTCGGCGGCAAAAATGTGCTACCATATTAATAATATGTCTTTCGTCAGAAAAATAATGTCAAACCTCCTAGTGGCGGCGATTGATTTTGGAACCACATTTTCTGGCTATGCGTTTTCTCTTCTACACGAATACAAGAAAGATCCCTTGAAGATCTCAAAGGCTTCATGGACAGCAGGCAGCGGGGGTTTGGTGTCTTTAAAAACCTCGACATGCGTTCTTTTTGATCCAACAGGAAAGTTTTATTCTTTTGGTTATGATGCTGAGGAAAAGTATTCAAACTTGGCCCTTGATGACAATCATCATGGTTGGTATTACTTAATTTAGAAGATTCAAAATGATGCTGTACAATAAGATGGTATGTTTATAATTATTTTTGTTTTACCGATATATACTAAATGTGGTATGCTGAATTTTTTTAAATATATTTTTAAATTTTGCACTACGAATCACCCGATACAGCCTCTCGATAGAGACCGGCAGACGGTCTAATATAACTCTTAAAAAAAGATATTGCAAATTTTTTAACAAACATAGAATTGTAGATTAATTTCATTACCTTTTAGAATATCACCACAGTTACTATTACATTTTTGGAAACAGTATATGCATAGTAAATACTGTACAAAACCAAATGTTTTTAAAATTTCAAGACACTCTGTCTTCTAGACATGTGAAAACATTGGGGGGAAAACTCTATATTTTTATTACCAATACATATGACTTAGTCTGCCCTCCTTAAAATCTTAACATGCCATATCTGTATATATGTATATGTCAATATACTTGTATTTCCTTTTCGTTCTCTAACATGTTACAATGTATAATACGTTCTGAACCTTATATTACTATCTTTAGTATGGTCTAAGTGAATAAACTGAAAGTGAACTTGAACACCTCTCGTAAATTGTACACATTGCAATATTAGTTTCATCGTCGGATACGTATCTATCCGTTGCACTGCTTTCACGGAACCAACTGGTTTCATGTAACAATGCGTTGAAAATCCGTTCCAACGATGTATCAGATTTCCTTGCTCTGATATAAACACAAATGTACATGTATTGTAACAATGCACTTTGAAAAATTATGCACTTCGACGTTTTTTTTCAAAGTGCGTTAAATTTGGGACCAAGTCAACGTAATTTAAAATAATATATTAAAAATGCGTTGATAAGGTAGATATTAATGCACTTTAAAAAGTAATTGTGCAGAACTCGATTGAAATTCCCGAAACTTTAAAAATTTATAGAAAATTATTTTAACATAGCTACCTTAATGGGATTTTGAACAGAGAACCAATGGTGGTTTTAGCTAAACTTATTTAAAGTTCTCTATGTAAAAGTTTTCTCATCAACAATATACACAGAAAGAAAACAATTGAAGGGTTTGGAGAGGTTAGTGCTTTGTTAAAATAGGACATGTACTGCATACATAAACCGCTAACTGTCCCTCTATCTTTTCACTTTGTGTGTACATGTATGGAGCAAAATAACTCAGAACCTGGATCTCTTTTACGGTTTAAAACATTGAAAATGGGCTATGCCAAAACAAAAACAATTTTTTTATGAAGATAAATGTTTGATTAATAAATCATTTAATATTTATTAGTTTGACGAGATATTGGCGCTTCTTATTGGTCGAAAAATTTCTTTGATACCTGCATAAAAAAATGTGTTGCCGGATCTACTTTTCTCTACTGTTCTGGATTAAAAAATATTTATAGAAAGGGAATTTCCAAAATAAACACTGTCAACAAAATGTAAAGATGTGTCTGTTTAATTGTAAGCAAACAAAATACAGCTTTATAAATTTTATATAAATAATTAAAAGTTTTAACTTCTAAAAAAATAAACAATACACATTATTTCATTCACCAAATTCTTACAATTTTGTCTACTTGCGATCAACTATCAACATTTATGGCGAGGCTGGCTGTTCCAATTCGAGGAATAATTATAACGGACATATAGGCTTTTACACTCTCACTGTAACACTGCTGTTCAAATTTGGTAACCATTAGTTTTAAATTAGCCTAACATACGTACATGATCGGTCATCAGAATAAGGATTGTAAAGCAAAGGTATGAAAAGTGCATCAACTCCTTCGGCGTATTCCAAGCGGCAGATATATCATTTAATTACCTCACTGGCTATCTATTTACAACACCATTTACAGAAGTCGCACATACATACTATTATTTGTCGACACATCAACTATTTTCGTCCACGATACCGTCTCCTTGCATGGTTATGCCCAGTTGCATATTCCAGCACGCGCATTGATGAAGTTTTCCGGTCAATTTTTCCTTTGATACGTCTATCAATAGAAAATTTATTAAATTCATTTCTTAATTCAAAGGGCATTAATTCGAAATCATTTCACTTTAATCTATAAAATTAAAAGACAATAGTGTAAAATCTACACTTAATTGATAAAGTTTTATACTTTTATCTGTTTATTACACTTTTACTTGTAAAATTCAGGCAAAATCTGTATAAGTAACACTTTAATCTTTAAAACTTGCAGATAAAAGAAAAAGGTCAATTCCTTAATCTATAAAATTTATTGTTCAATCTATAATTTTGCACCTTAATCTATAAATTGTTCACTTTGATTTGTAAAATTTATACATTAATCTGTAAAGACGCCAGACAAAATATGATTAGAATCGCATTCACATTAGCGACTAATGACTAAAGAAATTTCAGAACGTTTAATCTTAATTTACTTCGAACCAATTGACCCCCCTCCCTTTTTTGTAACAGGATTTAACAAGAGAAACCCTTATTGAAGATGATAAAGGAAAGAAAATGGTAGCAAGAAAAGTATTTTCTACTGCGATTGGTTATCTTAAAGATCAAATGTTGACCAACTGCAAAAAGCAGGTAACTGGCTTAGAAGATTCTGATATAACGTGGGTTTTAACAATGCCAGCCATTTGGGACGACAAATCGAAACAATTCATGAGAGAAGCCGCGGAAGAGGTTTAATTTTTTCTTTCTAATTTACTCTTTGAGTAATGCTTTGTAAGATTGTGTAATAGTGTTATCTTCATAAACCCATACAACTTTTTACTGAATAGATACCTTTCTAGGCTGGTATATGCAGAGATAAGTTGGTGCTTGCCCTTGAACCTGAAGCTGCTTCGTTATACTGCATGTACCTGCCAATACATAAAGACGGTGATAATTCTACATTTGGGGTCTTTGAATCTGGAGGAAAATACATAGTTGTTGATGCTGGAGGTATAATAACGTCATTAAATTTTCTATCCCTTAAAACTTTCAAAGTATTTGATTTCAAGGCATTTGATTATTTCAATTTAGGTGGTACAATAGACATCACTGTCCATGAAATCAGGGAAAATGGATCTGTAAAGGAACTCCACAAAGCCAACGGGGGTGATTGGGGTGGAACCAAGGTTGATGAATTATTTTTAAATCTCTTGGTTAATATTGTCGGCAAAGACGTTATGGAGGCATTCAGTTCTGATAACAAGTATGATTTTCTTGATCTAATGAGGGATTTCGAAATAAAGAAGAGGACAATCAGTCCCGATTCAAATGATAAAGTGACTATTAAAGTCCCAATCAGTTTGTCAGACACTTTTCGCAAAAAGAATCCGGCAATGAACATTACAGACGTTACATTAAACTCCGAGTACAGAGAACAACTGACTTGGAAAGGCGATAAGATTCGAATAGAGGCACCTCTTGTAAAGTCTCTATTTGATGGAAGTTGCAAACAAATAGTAAATCATCTGAAGGAGCTATTCAGACACCCTGCAGTGAAAGATGTGGTATCCATTTTACTGGTAGGAGGATTTGCAGAATCACTCATGTTACAATCGGCCATAAGAGAGGCATTTAAAAACAAAAAAGTCATTATACCACAAGAAGCTGGGTTGGCAGTTTTAAAGGGAGCGGTATTATTTGGACACCAACCTCAAAAGATTTCAGGGAGAGTTTGCAAATATACGTACGGAGTTGAAGTAGTTACACAATTTGATAAAACCATACATCCTAAATTTAAAAAGATCCTACGTAATAACACAGAATATTGTGACGACATCTTCAGTATTCATGTCTGTGTAGGACAAATGGTTGAGGTTGGGGAACCACAAGTGAAACAAACATACGTAGTGACAGAACCAGATCAGAAGAGTATCAGATTTCAAATTTACACTTCAAATAACAAAGAACCAACTTATACGACTGATGAAGGTTGTACATATCTTGGCACGCTTACGATTGACATGTCAGACACAACCAAGGGACTAGATCGTGGAGCCATTGTCTACATGACGTTCAGCGGAACTGAAATTGCTGTCACGGCAGTTGATAAAGATAACCCCGAGAGAGCTGTAACGACCAAAGTTGACTTCCTTGGCTAATTTGAGAAGCCAATCTCCAAGTCACGTTCAGTAAAACTGAAATTATTATGACTGTCCTACCAGAACAAGATAATACTGAGAAGTAGTTGATGATTTTAAAAATAAACTTCTAAATAAAACAAAACAACTTGGTGTTTACAGTTGAATTGAATGAATTATATTCCTGTTGTTTTTTTTTTTATCAGCGGCAAAACAAAAGTTATTTCTAGTAACTTTATTTATATTCAATAACCGTTGTTTTTTTTGTGGGTTGTATTTTTTATACTTTGATTTTCAATACTGTATGGAAGTCCTACACACCATGGGGTGTAGAGGATGATGATGGAATACTGAAATATTTTACTTGTTCTCATTATGATACATGCTTTGTAGATATTCAAAACGATAAAGGGAATAAAAGGGGATTAATATTAAAAAAAAAAAGATGATTGAATTTTAAAAGAAATATCTGTACCGGTAATTTTCACGAACGGACGCGTGCAATTTAAATATTTTTTAAATATCTTAATTATATATGTTACTAATAAAAGTTAATTTCTTGGACTTTTCAATATTATTTGCGAACGCAGGCAATTCAAAGTGTTTACATTTTACTAACTTTTTACAGAGAGTGCAACAAAAAGAAAAGAAAAACATTTTATTTATACTTTAAAACTTTGCCTCAACAGACTGCTATAATTTAATTTAACTTCATGTGTATTATAGATATTTCATTAAATACCGTTATAAATTACGCGGTAAAATCCCTCTATAACTATATGGTCATTGTATTGTAGACGTCACCAAGGAACGTTATTGTTATTTTAAAACGTCTGAAGATTTTATGAAAGCGCTTACGTTTTACTCTGTGTTGTTTGGGATAAATATAAATAAAAATGCGGATTGAATTTTAAAAGAAATAATTATGATGTAAGCAGTAAATTTACAAAAGATAGAATTTTATTACAGAGTAGCAATTTTACCAACAACTCTAGGTTTTGAAGTTATTAAATTGGTTTTTACTCGGTATAGGAAAGGCATAACCCCCTCCCCCCTTTTTTTCAAGATTTAAGCAACTTACAAGATTTAATCATTCCCACTGCAAATGACACGTACATAAAATTGTTAGGCTCGCTCATGCTTTCTTCTAACAAAGACCCTTTTTAATTTGACATAGTGAAAAACAATAGACCACCCCCCCCCCCCCAAAAAAATTATTTGGTAAAATCCATGTTACTGTAGTAAAAAATGTAATCAAATGTGAACTTTCTGTATTTATCATATGCAGTGTGTGCTTTTTAATTCTTTGATATTGTTATCATGAATATAATTCTGTTATTTCATGTACAACATAATTTATAGATGTAACAAGCATGATTATATAATAAAGGTTTACCCCCAGTTTGTTATTTTCATACTATTGAGGTATACTGACGTCTTTCATAAAAACAAGGGAGTGTTAGAGATGCCATATGATTATATGAATAAGCAGCGTTGTAAAACATGTACAACATAATTTATAGATGTAACAAGCATGATTATATACTAGCGGAAAAAAGAAACTGTGCATTATAAAATTTAGTATAATTTTTCTATATCTATTGTTTGTATTTATAAAATTTAAACAATCGATAATGGTATTGTTTTTGACAATATCGGATGGTAACCGTCCGGGTGCACGGACTTTTTCATGGTAAGTGAGCACCTGTTGTTTATTGAAGAATTTGTACGCACGAGTTTTACGGGCCAATACTGTTTGGAATAAGAACTGTAAAGGATTTGTTTAAACTTTTTTGTTAAGGAAATCACTTTAGTTTCAACAAAATTTACCCCTATGTCATGCCACGACTCAACGAAAACCAACGTAATCGTGTTGTTGGGATGCTGCAAGCTGGAATGGCACAAAATACTGTAGCAAGACACTTTGGAGTTCATCGGAACACCATCCAGTCATTATGGAGACGTTTTCAATAATCTGGCAACACCCAGGATCGACCGCGCTCTGGGCGACCTCGTGTGACGTCACGTCAACAGGACAACCACATTAGACTTGTGCATCTGAGAAATCGTTTCCAGACAGCAAGTTTGACTGCCCGTAGCATTCCAGGGCTTCGACCAATTAGTCCAAGAACTGTGCTTAATCGTCTGCGCGAGCAAAACATCAGACCAAGACGTCCAGCGTTGCGCCCAGTACTGCTTCAACGTCATCGTATCGCCAGACTAGCGTGGTGCACACGACATCTGCGATCCAGAATACAGGACTGGGCCAATATTCTGTTCACTGATGAATCCAGATTTCATTTGGATAGCAGTGACCACCGTTGTAGGGTGTATCGTCGCGTTGGGGAGCGTTACCAGGACGCTTGTGTTGTGCAACGTCGACAATTTGGTGGAGGTAGCGTTATGGTGTGGGGTGGAATATCAGCACGTGGAAGGATCCCTATACAAATTGTCAATGGAAATCTCACCGGCGTACGCTATCGAGATGAAATTATTCAGCGTCATGTGATACCCTTCATACAGAGACATCAAAATCACATCACTCTGCAGCAAGACAACGCAAGGCCACACGTTGCACGTGTAGTCAGGAACTTGTTTGTTCAACAGAATGTCGATGTCTTGCCTTGGCCAGCTGTTTCCCCCGATTTGTTGCCGATCGAGCACGTCTGGGATGAAATGGAAAGACGTTTACGCCGTTTACCAAATCAGCCAGTGACATTGTCTGATTTAGGCCAGGCTTTAACCAACATCTGGAACAACATCCCTCAAGCATTTCTAAACACTTTAGTGGCATCAATGAGGCGTCGCTGTCAAGCATGCGTGAACGCAAATGGTGGTCACACGCGTTATTTAATTTTGTTAATTCAATTTAAAATAACAGTGACTTTCGAGTGTGCTGAAATTGACGTTATTCGACGTTGACATTAATGTGTTGTTACGAATACATGTGTTAACAGTATTACAAAAAATAAAATTTGTTCATTGTAATTTTTAAATGTTTTTTCATATATTAAATAATGCACAGTTTCTTTTTTCCGCTAGTATATAATAAAGGTTTACCCCCAGTTTGTTATTTTCATACTATTGAGGTATACTGACGTCTTTCATAAAAACAAGGGAGTGTTAAAGATGCCATATGATTATATGAATAAGCAGCGTTATAAAACATACTACACTTACACCAGCAACGATAATATACAATTATGGACTTCATTGTAGGTCGATATGTGGTTATATGGACCCATGTCAAGTGATATCGACCGAAGACACAGAAAGTGATATCGACCGAGCTTGAAGTCCATAATAGTTATATTATATAATCACTCGCAGCACAATTATGTCTGTCAATAACTCCGTTTAGACAAAAAAGTAAGGGAATTGTACATTATGACGTCAAATTAATCTGCTATCCTTTAAAATACTCAACGCATCTTTTGCCAATTCAAGCTATTCCTATTTTAATAATTATATACTGCTAACATAATTATGACATTATTTACAACGCCGTCATTTTTTAAAAAGCCTACAGTACTGAATAAAGAAGCGAGAGGCCGATCTCGCTGCATGGCTTACTATGACGTCATTTACCTCTTGATGACGTACTACATTAACGGAGAGTTTAAAACAATAGAAAACTAGTGATTATAGATAAAGGGAATGATATAGAAGAATTTTTCGCAAAATATTGTTTTTAATATTCTGTACTTAAAATTCCCGTTGGTACAAAGTCTTTACAATACCTATTTTTGTTGATACTGCCGAGTAGTACGATATCATATTCCGCGGACGCGCTTTCAAGTCGATATCGGAAAAGGACGAATGTCACGTGATGTACTTTCAGCCAATGGAAATGACGAAAATTATTGTCTTATATAATATTCAATAATATTATTCATGAACACAGTTTAATATATTAATCATAAAAGTATAGATAATTAAAGTAATTTATAATCAAAGCGCTGCATTTTTCATATCGGAAATGTTTATTGCAAAACAGTAAGTTTTCTTTGCAATGACAAAAATGATAATGGTGCATAAAAGCTAATCAGAGACTTATAATAAAGCATTTGTATCGTTCTGTACAAACATTGCAATGTAATATACGAGGGTTGATCCAAAAGTAATGTCACAGATGCGATAAAATCGTGAAATATCCGCGCGCGTAAAGTGATAAAAACTTGTGCATTGAGATATCTATTTCAATTCAGATCTGAAAATTTTGATGCATTATATATTGTATAACATAGTACAGCAATATTTCTCCTGTTAAAATGGGAAAATTGTTTCAATCTTATTTTTATCATAAAGATTTTACAGCAAACCAAGTTTTAGAAAAATGCAGCTCATATTGCTTTAAAATTTCTAAAATGAATATGTTTAAAATACTAATAAAGTGATTCTCATGGACTGTAATAATAGCGTTTTCGATCACTGCGATTTTTAATTAACCGACGCATTATATCTCTATATTTGTACATGTCTTGTTTTGATTCACCTCATTCAGAACCAAATTAGCTTATGTAGCATAAGAAGTAATACTAGTAATCTATAAATATAGTAAATGCTATAGATGTAAATATATTTTGGATACAAATTCATTTAACTGAAGACATGTGACATAGTGCTATGTTTACAAACCTGAAGAATGATTTAATACCCGTTTTGGGTAACTTCATTTAAGAAAGTGTTTCCAAACATCAGTGAAGCTTCTCCCATAGATTTTTGAGAGAATATTAGCATTCCTCATTATATTGTTTCTGGTTTGTAAATAATAAATGTTGAATGCATTTATGCTGCAATACACCACAGATTAAAATTATATGATGTAAAAATTAGACAGCCAACTACACTGCATCTAGGATACTTAGCATCGTTTTTCAAAGTAAAGAGTCCAGAATAAAAGTAAAGGAACCAATTATCTTGTTCTTTTATTCTATTATGAACACAAATAAGGGGAATTTTTTTTTTAAAAAAAGACTGGAGGGACCAGCTCCCCACTCTACCCCCTCTCCCCGGATGCTTTTTGTCTGATCGCTATGCTGAATATGGAGATCATGGTGTCAAAGGTTAAAAATTAATAATAAATGCAATACACTGGTTGATAATACTACATATTATATGTTTTAACTCTATTTTAATGAAGTATAGACAAAACGTTTGAAAACAAATTATCCAAAACTACTTCATACTATTTTCTACTTCTGAATAAATTGAATTGAAACATTTAAAAATTTTACAACCAGTTTCCCATACTTACTTGCTTTGCACTATTTCATTGAACATTCCTCGTTTTATTCTCATATCACCAATGAGATAGCATAACTCTTTATTTTTCGGTTTAAAAACAAAGATGGTTTCATAAAAACACGTTGCTGTTCATAGATGCATGCGTAAGGGTTATCGCGATTGGCGATATTTTCTGAACGAAATTGTGAAGAAGACAATCATAATAGTGCATGAATATTCATGGAGACAAGAAAAAATCAGCGAGTTTCCATTGATGCAATCCTGATGCAATCCGATATATACATTGAAGCTCCGAGTCTGCAGCCTTGTTGTTAATTTTTGCATACTATCCTATGACTTAAGGAGGTTGGGTGGTCAACAATTGACCATCAGATCTACCTTAAAATTTGAGACGCGATTTCTTTAACCATACCAAACTATTATTAAGTAAAGATTAATATTTCAGATTTAAAATTTGAATATTTTTCTTTATCTTTATACAAATACCGGTATTAAGCTCTTCTTCTAAAAAAAAGAAAATCTAGTCTAAAAATGGCCACAACATTTAGTACATCCAGCCCTCTGAAAGCTCTATGGTATATATCAGTTTGTAGCATTACTTTTGTCGATGCTTTTAGAAAACAGTTAAACAGACAATATTTCAAACAAAAAATTTCAACTCTCATAGTAAAACATTAGAAAAATAATGGCTACATTTAGGATAAAGAACATTGGACCACCCTCACTATAACATAATTATACTTTTAAAACTTTGTATAGTCTCCATATGCATTTTCAAAAACTTTTTAAATGGTTAAAGTTCAATAACTTAAAACAGAACATGTTCAGAACTTGTGTTCGAACATTTGTTTCTCATCCAATAAACACAAATTATGTTTAAAAAACACTTTAAGTATCACTTCAGAGAGATTAAATTGGTCTTTTTGTTCATCACCTCCGAGGACGTAAAAAAATCACCCCACAAAAGTATTAGCATATGCATCTATATTCTGTAGATAATTAGAAAAAGTAATCTTGATTACCTTTTTATTTTCATACATGTACATTGCAATATAAACAGACTTTCAATTTTTATGTTAAGATATTAAGCTAAGCGTTATACAAAAAATGTACAAAATAAGAAAGTTTCATAATTGTGTAATAAGTATGTAAGTCAGATTGATTTTCTTTTTAAGGGTCTCTTATTTCTAAACAAATGAAATAGTCAAAGGGGCACTTATATACCGTTTTCTTTACATCAAATTGCAAAATGCAACACAATAAATTAACAATTCAAAAAGAAGGTTACTATACCATTTTTCTACCGGAGATACTTTTTCTAGTTTGATCTAGTTTGAGATATTTTAACAATATACATATATATGTATAAATATTTGTCCTTTTGAATATACAATAAAATAAAAAAAAAGATAGACTAGTTTATGGCACTATATAAAATAATATTGACACCAACAAATAATAGAAACACAAAATGAAGTATAGAGTACATGAAGCAAGCCACTACCTGACCGCATGATTGGTGATGTTGAGGGTACAAGTACCAGAGAAAGAAGATGAAGACAGCGTATATCCAGGCCTGTCTGTTATAGGCACTTGTTTCTGTAATAAAAGTTTTTAAAAAAAATTCACTCTATATAGTCTGTAATAAAACTTCACCCTATTTAGTATCATAATAGTTACACGTATTAATAATTATACTATAGGGTGAACTTTTATTATAGAAACTTCACCCTATTTAGTATAATAATAGTTACATGTATTATTATACTATAGGGTGAACTTTTATTACAGAAACAAGCGCCAGTGCTGTCTGCAGCAGCAGATCAGAGGTGTAAAGGACTGGGGGTGCTCAAATCTTCCTGAAATACTGCATATTTAGGTTTTTCTTGCGTCAAAAAATTTGCAAAAATAGGGTAAATATGTTAACTATTTTTTTTACTTGCGTCAGTAATTTTTTACAATAAAAAAAAATGAATAGAAAAGAATACAGGATATATATTTTTGCATATTGTATATTTTGCAATGTGAAAGTGAAAAAACAAACAACAGCTAGATCACAGCGAAAATTACTAGTACTAAAAATGTACTACAGGCCTATATCAGTTAAAGCGTTATTCCCTGGGCTTTAGTTTAGGATATTATTATAACGAACTTGAATATTTAGGAATTTTTGGCCCACTTGCTTTGTTCTAAAACCAATAAAATTTGAGGTACCCTTCAAGAACTATTCCTTTTTAAAGAAAATATTTCCTATTTATTGGAAAGCCACGCTAACATTGGTTTAAATTCACACAGAGGATTCGGAGAAACAAAAAAAATGTTTCTATAAGATTTTAAACACAAGGTACATGTATAATCACCTGATATGGACTCAGATGATTAAATAAGGGGATTATATAGAGAAATATTGAAAACATACTATCTAAATCTAAAAAAAAAAATAACATCTCAATGCATTGCCAAATGAAAATAAGAATAGAAGGGCAAAAAATGAATAAATGACAATATGCATCTAATAAGCAATGTATCTCAATTGTTACCCAGTTTTTACATGTTGCATTTTACATAATATGAGTGAAAAGCATTGGCAGATTAATAAAAAAAAAATCCCACCATCTCAATTTTTCTTACATGTACAACATGCTTCTACATATGTAAGCTCATACACTGGCTGCAAACAGACATACAGGCATACAGATAATGAGACAATTTGTTCTCATGCACAGATATAGAAGTTGGGGGTCTTATTATTTAATAACCTATTAATAGGGCTCGATGGTCGTGTCCATTTTTAGACTGTATTTATCTTCTTAATATAAAAGAGCTCTGTATAAAATTAAAGGAAAAAAACCCCCAAATTTACAGTAAAATATATGGATATTTTTCTTTACTAAATAATATTTAATAGCTAAACAAATTATATATCTTAAATCTCAGGGTAGATCTGATGGTTGATTTGTTGACCATCCAGCCTCCTTAAACTTAACGAGGCCGGGTCTAATTTGTTCTCTGCCCTAGATTTTTTAATGAAATTTTTTACATGAATTTTTATCGATATAATTATTATTTTAAGATAAAAAAATCAGATATTTACCACATCGTTTGTTTTGGGGGTCATCTTAAAATTTATTAATTTTTAACATAGGACCCTATGGGATTTTGCTTGAATGTATCAATTTTGCATTTTTTTTCAAAACTTCTGCCCTAGGGATTTCTTTTTCTGTTCTATATATCGAAGTTATTACTAAATGGCATCAAATGGTCAAATAAAAAAACCTTTTACCTCCTGGTTTGTTCTAGGGGTCTTATCAAAGTTGTTCTTTTTGTATGCCCAATTTCCCAGATTTGTCAGATAATGGCTATTTTTTATTTGACAAAGGAGGAAATGGTGATCTTTATAGTATTATCAAAACATTCAGACATATTTAAGTAATAAATAAATATATAACATCACATATTAAGGGTCATTAATATAAAATACATGGTTACTGTCTTGAAATACATGTATTTAGCTATATTTAGGCGGGGAAAGAAAACATGACAGAGGGCAAGGTTTGCTAAACTCTCTTCACATTTTCAACCCGAGCCCAAATGTAGCTTATACTTCAACAAAATTTATGTTTATTCTACAATATAATATCAATTTTACGCTTCAAACGAGCTATTTTCGACAAATTTCACTGAATATATCTGCAGTTGAAACCATAACGCAGTGACGTCAACCAAGCAAAACAATGACGTCACAATGCAAATGAAATTCTGCGCGTAAGCGTGTGTACTCGAACTGTACTCGGCCTCGTTAAGTTACTTTAAATAGGTCTTGGCCTGAGCCCCCCCCCCAACCTACAATCCAATTTAAACTTTTTCTCAGATCCCCCTCCTGAGAAAATTTCTGTATCTGTGCATGGTCTTACAATTCTGCATGCTTTTGAACCACATTGAAGAAATCATAAATACTTATTTCGTAATGTCATAATATCGGACTTATGACAAAATTATACATTCAGAACTCAGAACTTACAGTAAACTTCTAGATACATGTATCTGAAGATTCGAGATATCAAGGTTACATTTTAAACATTTTTCTTATAACTTTGTTTTTGTTTTGGGATTTTTTTTGGGGGGGGGGGGGGGCAGGGCAGAAATGCTTTATACCTTGATATCACAAAATAAAATTATCACCATGTCAACTAAATTTTCTTCAGGAGAAATTTATAGAGAATGAGATGGAATTCCTCTGGTTTGTTTATCCATGCAGCATGCCCAGCTCCTTTTATCATGTGGACTTCATGGTCAGGCAAGTTCTTCAAATTGGTTGTGGATTCCGGACCAATAGACTTATCATTTTCCCCATACACAATAGCTGTTGGAATCTAATAAAAGAAAAAAGAAAAAATTCAAACTAAGTTTAACTTCATCTAGAGTATCGTGATAAAATCATAAAAAAGTGTCATTTTATATCTTAATTAATGGCAAGGTGATATATGATGTAGCTTTATATGAAAATTTGTAATTTTAATGTGATGATAAAAATCGGCACATACTGTAACTTTATCAGTTATTTACCAATACATATTTCAACAATAAACAAATGGGTGAATAATATGTATACTTACATTTAGACTCTTGTACTTCTCTTGCGTGTAACTACTCGTCTGAACTGGAGCTATGGGTACAAATCCCGCAGAACGCTTCAATACATTTGCGGGGTCCGTGAAGAGGAAGGGCAGTGAGTAGCTCCCACTCATGGAAGGACTGACAATGACGGGAGTTCTCAGATCCAGAGCAGTGATCAACTTCTCCAGGAAAAGTCCCTTGTCTCCGACATCAACCTTCTGACTTTTTGTGCTTTTACCTGTAGAAAATTTTTAATTAATCATTCAATGACACGTAAAATTATAATTAATCTGACATAAAAAAAATCACTCGGAATTCAGTTCTGGATTAACTATTAAAGATCACTGCTCACAACCACATCAACTCGGTTATTAACTAGTGATATCTACAATTATTAAAGACAGTGCATTGTTTAAATCCAGTTGGAATTCCTCATAAAATTTGATAGTCAGTGACATAGGACCACTCTGAGCTAGCCTGCAGTCACCATTACATTCGGTGGTTTAAAATCATCCAAACTGTGTGTTTAACTGCTGCAGCTGACAGGGAAGCAAATGCTCCCTAGCTCAGTTCTATACTGTAAATTCCTAACTAAATGTGAGGAAATAACATTAATGCATACAATTGCGAGAAGCATCCCTCACAGAATTTAAGATCTCCCTATTATATCTTTGAGAATTGTACGTGAGCTAAATGAACTTATGAAAAGAAGATAAACATTCACAGTTTCACATTCCTGTAATTGATAAAAAACATCCGAATCACAGAATTAAATCAAAAATCTACAGTATTCAGACTCTTATTATTTCCAATTAAAGTATAAAGTACATGTACATGTATTAACAATCTCACATTCTTGGTTCTTGTAAAACTTCTTTATGAAACTACTGACCTTCTGGTAAATCCACTGCCACCGGTTGGTACCCTAGAGCAGAAAAGATGGCCAAGGTGTTTGTTTTTTCCCAGTCTTCAGAAGAGAATGCTTGTCCATGAAGAAACAGAATATCCCTGCTCCCAAGCTTGGGTAAAACATCCCGGTAAACTATCTCAACACTCTACAAAGCACATCAAAGACTTTGACAAAGTACATCTATGCACACTGTTAATGTATGATCATGTTCAATGTACAGAGAGGCATGCAGGGACTGTGGTTTCATTAATATTTGTGGGTATCAATTTTCGTGGATTCAATGAAAATCAGTTTCAAGGATACGTGAATTCGTGGCCAATGATTCTATATTCAATACAAAATGTTAGAATGAACATTTAATTTCGTGGATAAACTTAACAACGAAATCAACGAAAACTGGTATTCAACGACTATTGATGAAACCACAGTACTGTGTTTCAGAATGACTAGAAATATTGCATGGGAATTAATACTTGCAAGTACATGTATATTAATGTGATAAGATTTAATCTAAGCAGCTTTACCTATTATCAGATAAATCTTACTATGGGGACTTAGTATCTAGTATCTTTTTTGATTGATTTTTCAACCCACATAAATCTCATACAAATTGAATGACTTTGTTTGACATATATGCTTGTATCAGTATGTAACAGTACTGATCAGACCCAACCTAACACCAGAGTAAACCCCAACTAAACCCCGGGTTTTCTTTTGGGGTTCACTTGGGGTTTACTCCGAGTTTACTTTTTGAAAATTTAGGTCCACTCGGGGTTTACTTTGGGTTTACCTGGGTTTACTTTGGGTTTACTTGGAAATTGCCTTTGAGGTCAACTGTATACAGAGAAGTGTGAAGCAGACCTGTCTTTTATCTTACCATCTTTCTTTCTGTAATTTCTGCCCCTTGTATATTTCGAATACACAGTTAGCGTCTGCTTTCAGGGGTATACTTCTGATCGATTTTACTCTCTGTGTCCACTTTGGGTTTACTTTGGGTTTACTCTGGGTCCACTCTAGTAAACCCGGAGTAAACCCAGAGTAAACCCAGAAAGTAAACCCAGGGTTTAATTGGGGTTTACTTCTGTTAGGTTGGGTCTGATCGGAACTGTACTTCTCATTGAAGGTATTTAAACACAAAAAAGAACCCAAATCCAAGGTTTTTTTATAGGTAAAGGCCAAGACGATACGGTGGATGATAATAAAGTGTGTGTGTGTTGAGGGGATTGTAAGTTGTAATTGTAAAGTACATTTTGTAACCTTTTACCAAGTGGTAAGAATTATATAAACAAACCTACATGTAGACTTTAATAATCAATTAAACATCTATTCTGTTTGTAAGGAGGTGAATTTTGTTTGATGGCAATCACATAATTACATACCTGTTCATCTTTTATCTTCACCTTTATTTTGTGAGTTTTAACTTCTAGAGTTTTAGCCTTGTCTAGGACAGCCCGAGATATCTCAATCATCTCAACCTCTGTATTCTTCTTCGTCAGGAATGTGTTGAAATATTTGTAGTTGTTAAATACGATAATCCCGACCGTGATAGCCAAGATAACCAGGACCACTGTTTTGTTGACATGTATGCCGGAGGGACTCATTTACATATTATCTGAAGAAGATAACGCATGCAGTGTCACAAAATGTAGGCACAATGACCCTCTTACAAGGGAGATAACTCTAAATGAAATTAATTGTGAGATTCTTTCCAACACATCATATTATACAATATTCTATGATATGATGCAATATTAATATTGTTATATGATAGTGTGATACTATATTGTATCATATCATACAATATTGATTCTTTCATATGCATCATCCACCCAAGTTTTTGTAATGTAATTAAAAGATAACTTGGATATAGCCATCAAAAGGCACTTGCTTCAAAAACCTTAAGCTCTTCCAACATCTGAATCCTATGGCTCAGATTCAGCATTGAAGCCTGTTGAGTGCATCAGTGCATTAGCATCACAAGATGCATCATCCATCTATGTTTGGTGAAGATAGAACCAAAAATAACTTAGATATGGTGCCATCAAAGAGCACCTGCTCCAAAAACCTTAACCTCCTTCAGCATCCGAAACCTAAGGCTCAGAATCAGCATTCAATTGCCTGTCAGGTTTATATGTATCATAAGATGCACAATCCTTGAAAGTTTGGTGAAGATATATGACCAGTAATAACTTAGATATGGCCATCAAAGGGCAACTGCTCCAAAAACTTTAACCTGCTCCAAAAAAACTCAACCTCCTCTGGCATCTGTAAATTAATAAAGCTCAGATTTAGCATCCAAGTCTGGTAAGTTCATCGATTTGCCAAAATGTACCATCCATGCAAGTTTTATGAAGACAAGACCAGTAATAAGTTATATACAGGACTTTAACCAGGTCCGGATGCCGACACTGACGCCTGCTCCAAGGTTATAGCATAAGCTCCCCTTGACTTCATCCTGCTGAAATTATAACTTATATTCCCACACCTGGAACGCCCTATATAAGACACAACCAGGAACCTGTTACGTAGCTTCAATGAATTAGCAAGAAAAATGAGATGTAGAATATTATTCCATACAGATGATAATGACACAAAACTACATCCCTTATATATTAATACAAACTACAACCCTGGCAACATATCAAATACAGCCTTGGAAAATTATCTCTATGCAACCAGACTGGAGCAGCTTAAAATTTACTTCCACAAGTTTAGAGACAATTTTTCTCAAACAGAAGGAGCTGCCTTGATCAGTCTCCGCAATAAGCCAAGTATTACCATAAAAAAGGCGGACAAATCTACCACTGTCGTGGTTCAGAACCAATTATGTAGCCGAAGTACTCGGGCAATTAAATGACAGCATTCATTATGCTGAAATCCATAGGGACAAAACACAAGATATACATAGCCTGGCCCCACTGTCACCAACTTTCCTCAAGTTAATACTCAGCCTCAAGTCTGAGTTTTTACCTCAAATCATGCCCTTTTCTTTCAAGGATTTGAGTTGAGATTTGAAAATTTTGGTGACAGTGGGGCCAGGTCTGCCTGGTCATCATGGTGGTAAGTGAAATGCATATCAATTCTAACATCGATAGAATTACTCACAAATACCTCTCACAGCCACTTAAATTCCGCTCAGGCTGGTTGTATCTACTACCTAAAATACATAAAATCAGCATCCTGGATATTGAAAAGTTCAAAGAGTGTGAAGCCCTGCAGCGTGATTTGCTTGTTCCTGGGAGACCAATCATATCTCAATGCTCCTCCCCTACAATGCTGATCGGCCACTTTGTAGATCATTTTTTTGGTGCCTCTAGTACAAACACAGTACACTTATGTGAGAGACACTAAAGACTTTATTAACAAAATAGAATCAATTCATTTCGAACCTGATACATGGCTTATTACTTATGACGTAACTTTCATGTATACCAATATGACAGCCATGAAACTCGTCCAATCTGTTGCAAAACACTCACAAAATTGAAACAAAATGAGGTTACCAAAGAAAAAACCAAGATCGAATACTGAAAATTCTGCTCGAGAATAATGAATTTGAATTTAATGGCCACCTCTATAAACAAATAATATTTTTACGGTGTTACTGTTGTGGCGAGCGCAGCAAGAATTACACATACCTTGCATCATTGTCAACTTCGTGATATTTTGACAGTTATCAACTAACATCAAAGAATTTATTTATTTATTGAGAGAGAGACAGAGAGAAAGAGACAGAGAGAGAGAGAAAATCATATAATATTTCTAAGTTTAAAAAAATTCTTACAAAATACATAGACTTGTTTCCTCTAAAACCGTTCTTTACTTTTGGAGAAAATTGATCAGTCTGTACCCAAAAAGGATAAAGACGGAACTAATTTATAAAACTGGAGGCCTATATCCCTTCTAAATTTTGACTACCGGTAAATTAGTGGCAAAGGTGATAGCTAACCGTCGAATCATTGACATTTTACCAAAATTAATTGATCCTGATCAAACAGGTTATATAAAAGAAAGGTTTATTGGTGAAAATATCAGAACTATTTCAGACCTTGTTGCATATACAAATTTGAAAAATATCCCAGGCTTGATTTGTCAAAATTTTATATACTGATATTTCTAGCTGGATACACCTCAAATTTTTTCAATATGAGTAGAGGAGTAAGAAAAGGCTGCTAGCCCTCCATACTTATTTGTATTATGTGTTGAAATTCTAGCAATAGCAATAAGACAAAACAAAAGCATAAGAGGTATCAAAATAGGTGAAACTGAATTTAAAATCAGTCAACTTGCTGATATGACACAACTTGTTTCCTTAGTGATGAAGAGTCAGGTTATGAAGTTCTCAACATAATGCAAAGGTTTTATAAATTATCTGGACTAAAAATAAATTTGAATAAAACAGAAGCAATCTGGATAGGATCAAAAAGAAATTATATTAAGCCAGGCACTCTGCCAGTAAAATGGTCCAGAGGGGAATTTTTCACTTTAATTAGTGTTTGGTTCAATAGTGAAAATGAAAATAACTCTATATACATCATAGATATTTCCAGTGTAGAAGCATACAAATTCTCTGGAAAGATTTAATATATTGGTGGCAACAACATATAGAAAATGTCAATCACTTAACCATGCAAGATGTCATATTTGGTATCTACAAAGTAAAAAATGTTCCTCTAAATAATTGCATTTTACTTGGAAAATGCTTTATACATCTAATTCATTCAAAATCTCCTGGCAAACAAATTGAGTTCATTGCTTTTAAAAATTTTCTAAGAAACAAGCTTCATGCGAAAGAAAATTACCTCTGTTCGAAGAACCAAATGCACATTTTTATAAATTATGGCAGCCAATATTAGCTAACTTGTAAACTGTGGTCTTTTAGTAATATATTGATTGTCTTGATTGTATGAAGTTTGCTGATTAATGCTTTTTACTATGTTAAAACTAAGATACATGTATATTTTAGCTCCATGTCAATATTTTAGCTCCATGTCCAAGGTACTCGACATATATTGATCTGTCTGAATGCCATTTATTCTATTTTGAAACGTTTTGAATTGTGTTCTAAAAATATATGTACCATAATTGTTGAGCCAATAAAACATTCACCACACTTAAAAAAAAAAAAAAATTAGCCTAACTCTTGCTTGTATATATTATTATATAATCTCTTTATCAACAAAAAAAAAACCACACTAAAAACCCCACAAATCATCTAAGGCAGGTAGTGAAGTTTATACTGAAATAACTATAGTACACGCATTTGGTCCACCTCTAAATTTATCATGTGAAATCTAGCGCGAGATCACTGTGATGTCACACATTCAAATCTATATTCATTTGTAAAGTTTACATTTCACGACTCAATACAAAGGAATGGAAGCATGTCAAAGATCTCTTGGGTCTCACCAAAGCTTTTGCGCTACTCAAAACATGTCTTCAAACCTCAGGCACTGTTAATTACGAGTTAAATGTTAGCCATTATTGGCATAGCACAACGGGAGAAAACATTAGAAAGCACTATGGGACGTAGACAAAAAATATTTGTTGATGAATCTGTAGGTTTAGTTTGTTCTTTTTCCTGCGCGCACTGGTTCTAAGAGCACGCTTCACTCGCTTTTAGGTGCCAGCATGTTCCCTCCCCCAAGGTATTTGACCCCGACTCTTTGATATTCTTGAGAATATCATAAAAAAGTACAAACATAAAAACAAAATTGTGGCTCACTTTAGGTATAGGGACGACGGATTTATGGCGATGAAGGCCAGAGAAACTGAAATAATGCAGTTCTTTAAACTTGCAAACCTTGAGCATAAATACATGTACCTCAAATTCACTTATAATATTCACATGAATGAAGCTGTGTTCTTGGACACAAAAGTACTCAAAGGACAGAAATTTAACCAGATAGGAGTCTTAGACTTTGAAACCTTTATAAAACCCACCGAAACTTTTATGTACCTTAATTAATCAGTGCGCACCCGAATGCTACATTCAAAGGATTTATCAAGGGTGAAATCATCTGGTACAAGAGAAACACCTCTGATCCACAGAAAGCAAAACAATTTATCTTACAGTTTAAGAAACAAAACATATGAAAGGATACTCTGAGTCGGAAATTGACAACATTGTTTTAGAGACAGAATCAATCAACAAACATGATCTGTTAATAAATAGCAAGACCAAATCAAATAGACTCCCATCAGTGTTTGTTACCAAATACAACCCAGCTGTTAAAAGACACCGGAGAATACTGCGCAATCACTGGGATATTATAAATCAAAGTACTGATAGTACTGAAAAGCGCTAACCTAGCTTGGTTCTAAAGGAAATTTACTTTGTGCAAGCTTAGTTAAAAAGAATCGATTTGATTTTTCTATATTTCAGCTTCTGTATGCACACTATATTTCCTAATCACTGCGTGGCAGCCCCTGCAATGATGTACGTAAGCCCCGCACATTAGATTCACAATAGCTTGTACATTATTTAGATACATAATACCCTGTACAATTATGTGCGTAAACCCCTGAAACTGGTTCTCTAACCAGTTTAAATGATGTATATTGCTGCTCATAGGGGGCGGTTATTCGATGCACCGGAAGTAGAAGTCTAACGACAATAAAGCGCTGAGCTATGCTTAGCGCTTTAAAAAAGATAAGCATTGCTCCGTAATATTCCCGACACCTCTTATCATTGGATATAAGCGACACACAGAAATCTAAAGGAGCTCATAAACACTCGGGAGAATACTGCGCAAACACTGGGATATTATAAAAAAAAATATAAGGATTGCTCTGTAAAATTCCCGACACCACCTATCATTGGATATTAGTGACACAGAAATCTAAACGAGCTCTTAAACTCGTCTTAGAGTCAAAATGAGGGAGCTTCATACCGAGCATATATGAAACACATTATCTTACACCAAGAGCGTTAACTCACCCTTTTCATTAATTCAAGTGTGTTGATGTGATGTATCGCCCCGTCTGCACATGGCAGTTCTATAAAAAGGCTGCATGCTTATGTCAACTCGTGATACAAAACAAGACGAGCAAATACTCTACTAGCTCGACACACATTAGAGAATATTATCTCTCCAAGACAAAATATACTGTCTTACTTATTGTCTTGAATTCGTTAAAAGCATACAACTTCGGATAAATTCACAGAGCCTTTAATGAACATGTTGTATTACTTGATAATTAATACATAAAGCATTATGCTGCAGTTCTTATACCGATCGGTTCGGACTGATGTACATTTTACTATGTAAAATTAAAAACAAAAACCCGGGTTGGACCTCTGATCCTGGAATATCTCCAAAATGTGCCCGAAACACCGATTCAGGTGTCAGGTCCTCATCCGTCGGCACACGTGGTGCCAGGTGGCAATTATTATTTTTACGCTATTATAAATAAAATACAAACCTAACGTTATCAATCTAATATGGTATGATTTATAAAAATGTGATACATATGTATAATCTGCTATGAAGCTAAAAAGCTATTATACATATGATACAAAGCTATTGTACGTCCCTAATTTAAAAAATGTTTCCGACATAGTAAAGTTAAATGCATAAGATATAGCAAGAATATGTGCTATTCTTGAATCTCTACTTTCACTTTCATTTAATTTGAATAAGTCCATCTTTGAGGTTATTGTACTCTGGATACAAAAGAAACAACATTAAATGCTGTACCAATTTCCTGTCATCTCATACATGCATGACATAGGTAAATAAGAGACTAACCTGTGGCTGAAACCAACGTAATTACGTGTAATCGTGTGTTACGGAGTGCAAATAAAACCCGATGCATTCCGATAGACGTTCGGATATTTTCCAACTTTACCCAGTTTACACCATATGACGAAGATGGTGATAGTTTAATATTTTAAGTCTGAAGTGCAAGAAAAAATGGAAACAGCATCGGAAGGTACATTGTAATTGTGTATTTATACACGTGACATGGGTTTACAACATGTTTGCAAAATATGGACAGCCAGAATTTCCTCGATAAGTTGCTAAAATCTTTTAAAATTGATATTGCGTAATTAATAGACTTTGCAATTTTTTCACAAGCTCAGACCAAAGGGGAAAACGACACCCAAACTGATACACCCCAAACAGAAACCACAAAAACAGCAGAGCAGACTCGGGACAGCACAGAAAGCTCTACTCAGTACAAAGTCCCCACCAAAGAGATATATGAGCCTCAAGATCTAAAAAATTGGGAGGAATCAGAGGTATACTACTGAGATAAGACAATTACTACAGTACTGTGTGATATGTATTGCTCGACATTTCTTTGTGAAGATTTTGAATCGTTGAACAATGGAAAAATTACAAATTAAGGATAATTGAAAAAGTATTAAACTGTTATTATCATCTTCGCCAGCCAAGCTAGGGTTTACAATTTACTCCACTACTCTGGGCCTGAGTAGATCGTAAATCCTTGGCTAGCGAAGATGGTTAATATGTGTATAGTTGCAAATGTACTTGTTTGCCTAGATACTACATGCAAGGGTTGATTCAAAAGTAATTTGTCACACATATTAATGCACCATGCTTCTCAATAGACCCCTTCACGAGAAATGCGGTACTGCTCTCTAGCAGGGCAAATTGATATACTTTGCCGAAGTTTTAGTAGCTAGGTAATGAAATGACGTATTAAATGAAACAATTTCTATAGACCCCTTCGTGGTAACTGTGATACTGCTCTTTTGCAGGGCAAATTAAATGACTTATTTTGGTGAAAAATGACATAAAATTGTTTTCTTGATGTCATTTAATTATCTATGTACTACTGTATACAGGGAAATATTCGCCCCCCGTTTTATTTTAGCCCCTTTCGCCCTCGATAGTTGTCAGTGGGCAAATTTAAGACTGCATGGTCAAATTCAAATGTCTCATATTATCTCTCTTTAAACACAACTGTGTCTGGGCGAATTCAAGATGGGGCAAAACTGTTTGCAAGTGTAAAAGGGCTAAAATTATACGGGGCGAAAAGAAAATAACCCTGTATACAGTATCTGTTCCAAAAGATTTATGCCACATTATCAAATTTTATTCTTTAAATCTCCATCAATCTCAGTGGATATGATCTTGTTGACTTATTGTACAGGCTTACAGAGACTTGGTAGGCTTCATCACAGCCATCAACGATGCTGTCAAAGGGAAGAAAATATCAGACTCTTATCCTGTCTCGCAGGTAAAATTATTATATACCAATAAAATCAGTCCTAAGTATATGCAAGAAGGTCCTATTTTGGAGCTATTCACCATACTAAATACCGTTTTTATTTAAATTCCTATCATTCAAATTCCATGAAAAACTATCATATAAATTGTTGGAAAATGTAGATAATATTATGTAAATACCAAAACAATTCCACCACTAGATATTTTTAAAAAGAAGTTTAAACCTCCCTCCCCCACTTTGTTACACAGTATTATTTGAACAGTTCTTGCACGGCGTGACGTCATAATAAGACGTTTAAAACATGACGTACGTCATTTATTTGTTTCTCGTAAACTTTTGACTTGCGCGAGGATTTCCGAAGTGTTTGTTTTTCGGATACTGTTTTGTACTTCCTTAATGGACAATGTAAATTTTAATCCATACACACAGGTTCCATTTAATATTTTTTAATAAGGAAGAAACGGAAAGTACATATGTTTTAAATACCGGTACTGGTTTTAGAGAAACTGTAGGCATTCTGGGTATACAGTATTTCATTTGTAATACACGGAAAAAAACTCTTGAGATTTGTACCTGATTTCCTTCATATTTCCAAGAAAATAAACATTAAAAACACAATGGTTCATTGCATTTACCAGGTACATAAAAATTATGAATCTTTAGGTTCCTTTTATTTACTTTTAAGTGCCAAATGACACATTTACCGACAACCAATTACATATATTTACATTTTACTGTGTTTTTCCATTAAATTCTGTGATCTTCAAATGCCTCTAAATGCAACAAGTAGTCAAAGGTTAAAATGAAGAGTTTTATAATGACGTCACAAACATTGAACACTGTAAACTGCAACGTCACAAGCAAAAATCAAAGTTCACGCTTGTGGCTGTTACTGTGGCTCTTCCATTAATATTAACTTACCCTTAGGATAAGATAGGAATTTTAAGGTATGAATCACATTTGCAGACAAGGCAAGAAGTTAAAAAAATGTAAATATAAGCATTAAATCATGATTTTTTTAAGTATACACTCTCATAACTGCAGCGGTGCGTGCATACAAATTTTCATAACGCGCTAACGCTCGTTACTCAATTTGTATGCACACACCGCTGCAGTTATGAGAGTGTATACTTCAAAAAATCATGATTCAATGCTATAGTATACGTACCTTGAGCGGGAATTTCTTGCATGTATATATATTTTATGTTTTATGATTGTAGACTATAGAAAATTTGGTAGCTATGTTGGACAAAATGTCAAATTGGATCGACGAAATTCCTCCAATTGATCAGCCCCAGAGATTTGGAAACAAAGCTTTTAGGGATTATTTTAAAAGAGTTAAAGAGGTACTTACTACATGTACCAGCTGGTACTTCTGATATTAAACAACAGATGCTCCTTAAAATAATTTAAAATTCTATAGAAATCCAATTCATATATATTGTATAAGTATATAATTATGTATCTTTTTATATACAAAAAATAGAAATTCTTATTTGAAATTCTTTATGATTCTTTATGACTCTTTAAATGTGGATCAAGTAATTGAATCATTGAGTTGTGTACCTGTGCATTTACATGTGTGTGTGTGTTTATAACAATCAGCAAACATTTCTACTAAAGATACCAGTAGTATGTGAATAAGTGAAATTCCTTAGTAGGAGCGCATTGTCAGAAACCCATAGTCACATTCTTACAGATTTTAGGCCAACTCACTGAATTTTTCTAGATCCTATGATAATGAATTATTCATGCAAATATTCAAATACTGTAGCTCCTTCACACTTTTTTTGAAGGAAATATTGTAAAAATAATTTACAGGTAAATGCAAATGCATGCATCTGTAAAGAATTGTATAATATATTACATGTATTATATAATACATGTATTAATTATAATATAATCGTTATCATACCTTCAAAAAAAAGAGTTCAGTTCTCTATTTGGTGGATATATTATCATATATTCATAAAAAGAAAAAAAGATTAATGAGTTAATTGGCCTACCACAGACGTACTAATGGATGTGGGTTTCCTTCAATGGTTTTAAAAGAGCAGTACTTTGTATTTCCAATGATAATACATCAAATATTATTTAAGTCAGTACATGCAGTGAAGGTAGATTTTTATGACAGAATGCAGAAACTCTGGTTAGAGAAGTTGTTGGAGACAAGTTTGAAGCCTGTATTCCAGAAATCTCTACATATCTAGTCGAGTCTATAGGAAACGACACAAGAATAGACTATGGCTCAGGTAAGAAATAGATCATAAAGACCGAATAGCTAGGAGATGGATGTTTCACAAGGCTGTCAGAATTTACTGTGGAATCATTTAATTTCGTGAGGGCCAATTTTCGTGGATTGTGGGTTTTTTGCTTGTTCGTGGGGATGTAATTTCTTGGATGAGTCAGTTTTCAGTTTCAGTAGGTAAACAAAACTTTTATAATTAGTTTTCGTTGAGGATGTAAATTCGTGGGCGAGGGCCACCCATGAATACCACGAAAATGGAGCCACCACGAATTCTAATGATTCCACAGTATTTTTATTGGTACATGTACTTGTATTAAAGTTAGATTAGAATTTTTGAAACATGTACTGGTATTTCCTTTTGAATGCACAAGACAACACTTACTACGTACAGTATATAATGAAGTCGCATAGTACACTGTATGAAGTCACATACACTGCATGTACTTGTGTGAAAAACTTTCTTGATTGCAACAATGAATAGTTCCCTTAATGCGCCTGCTGATGATTTTAAAACCAAAAAGCAATTACCTGTATGTATACATATGTATACTGTATACAGGGAAATATTCGCCCCCGTTTTATTTTCGTCCTTGTTGTCAATGGGCGAATTTAAGACTGGGCGAATTCTAATATCTTAAAGTATATCTCTTTTAACACAACTATGTCTGGGCGAATTCAAAAAGGGGCGAAACTGTTTGCAAATCAAGAAGGGCGAAAATAACACAAGGCAAAATTAACCAGGCCTGTATACTGGTCTGTAACGGTGAAGGTGAATTAGAATATCCTTAGTTTAATCAGGGATGTACCATTTCAAGTATTGCACTGATCCTTATTGTGTACATATACAATTGAACTCTGGTTATTTAAACAATGATACTTGTATTTCAATTGCAATGGATTTGTCAAAGTGTTTTGAAGTCCCAACCATGCACTTACTCTATACATTTTTTTGTAAGTATTGATACCTCGTTATAAATAATCCTGCTCCCATCAAGGTTTTTTTCTTGGTCTCATAATGATGATTGACAGTATTTATTCAAGGTTAACATGCTGGTTTTTCAGGCCATGAGCTGGCGTTTGCTGCCTTTCTATGCTGTTTGTTTAAAGTGGAAGCTCTGACAGAGCAGGATGCCCCTGCTGCAGCACTGAAGGTCTTTGAAAGGTGAGAGCAAGGTAGTATTGTAGTGGATTTACATGTACATGTATTAAGGAAAATAAGTTTAAGGTTAATATACTCTCTCAAAGTACAAATTTTTCATAATTTTCATCATAAAAATCAAAGTTCCAGTATGGAGAAGGATACAAGGAATCATATGGTTAAAATTTATATATTGTTGTGAGGACATTTCTATGATCTAACAACTTAAGGGAGACTGACCTTCTGACATGAGAGATTTCTCTGACTTGGAGATATCGTAGTTTAGTGCTTTATAAAATCGTCAAATTAAAAAGCAGTTTCTGTCATAGCACAAGTTTTCATTGCAGGGTTTGCCTTTGTTTTTACATACCAATTTGTTCAGACACTGGTACATTGTAGTTATGTTTGTAAAATACATAGCAAGATAGAAATTCATTTAACTTTTCAGTTGACTTAGTCGGATCAATCACATGCATATTTGTATTTGTAGGTACCTACATTTTGTCAGGAAGTTACAGACCGTGTACAGAATGGAGCCGGCCGGGAGCCATGGAGTCTGGAGTCTGGATGACTTCCAGTTCCTCCCCTTTATGTGGGGCAGTTCTCAACTTATAGGTACCAGTTTATCTTTCAACAGTATTGTTTACATATTGTTGTGTACACATTTTACCTTTTTAAATTGTGATATTTTAACTAGTTATTGATTGAAATATTCATGTACTGTATATGATTTTTGGCTTTTTGGACTATTCTTTTTGAAAACTTCTAATTTCTAGTAATACACGTATATAGTCTATAAGAGCAGAAAATCCATAAAAGTTTTCACCTGATGTGGAATAAGTTTCTCTCTTTGCAGGTCATAAAAGGATACTTCCAAAGTCTTTTGTAAATCCTGACATTTATGAACACTTTGCGAAAGAATACATGTTTCTAGCATGTATAAAATATATTACCCAGGTAGGATACCTGAAAAATTTGAAAGCGTTGCATATTCATATTCTCTCAATATTTTCTCTCAACATACAAAAATGAAGAAATTTATATTAACTGCTGAAAATTTGGTATTTATTTGAAAATAATCGTGGGCAATAATCATGATAATAGGTCAAAACTGGCCCTTTTGCTGAGCACTCAAATCAACTGTGGAACATCAGTGGTGTACCAAACTGGGAGAAGGTGAATTCAGGCTTCATCAAGATGTATAAAGTAGAGGTAAACTTTCAAATATTTTACTTAGAAAATAAACCTCTTATGACATACATGTAAATTTAGTTTTTTGCCTTCATCAATCCAAGTGCAACTCTGAGTACATATACTCAAGCAACTTTAAAATCATATATTTTTTTTTTTTTTATATATTTTCACTTGCCTCCAGGTGTGTCTATGGGTTGCCATATATTCAACTGCTTCCAAATGGCTTATTGTATAATGTTCAAACTGACAGTAAAATGACAGTAAAAGTCAGAAATTACTAATTTTATTTTGTAGATGCCTGGTATATTGAGGTCAAATAATATATTTGTAATTATGTATAGGCATTAGGTTATCGTGAGATCACCCATAATATTTATTACCAGTAATCAGACTTTGACTATCTACTTATAAATTTTGTTTTGCAGGTGCTTGGTAAATGTCCAGTGATTCAGCATTTCCTGTTCGGCAGTTTATTGTCCATCAACCCAGCCACTGGTACGTGATGGGCGTGTACAGACTGAATTTCTACTAGATAATTGTGTGTGTAATTATAGTGTTCGTAAAACAAACAGCAGTTTGTCATCAAGCCTATAGTTGGATTCAATCAAATGGCAACAATAATATGCCCAGACGATCAAGAACATGTACATGTTCCCTAAATTGTATCTAAAAATTATGATTCTGTTTGATTCAGCAAGCACTGGCCTGCACAAATGCAATTGTGGTTAAGCATATGAGGCATTACAAATGTCATGACATTGTGACATCATGTGCAATATCATCTGTTTAATATGTTATATATAGTTTACAAGACAAAAAGTGTCATTCTATCCTATTTTAAAGCACACTTGGAAATGTATATGTACCAATATATACTGTGGAATCATTAGAATTCATGGTGGCTCAATTTTTGTGGTATTCGTGGGTAGCCAAACCCCACGAATACCACATCCTCCACGAAAACACATTTTAAATAGTTTTTTTTCTTATTTAAACTGAAAACCCACGCATCCACGAAATTGCATCCTCACGAATAAGCAAAAAAAACTACACTCCACGAAAATTGGTCCCGACAAATTTAAATGATTTCACAGTATTAAATTGAACATGATTTTGGAGTCTTACAAATTCAACATATGGAAAAGATTCAAGATGTGATTGTATACATACACAGGTAAATGTATTTGATATTGAATATACTTATCAAGAATGCTTATAAATAAATATATTTATATTGCTCATAATCGGTCTTCTTTGTTGTACGTAAAAATCAACAACATACGGTACAATATTAAATAAAATTTAAAATCTTGAAAATGGGATATACATGTATCTACTTTTATACATGTATTTCCAATATTCTATTCACAAAGAGGACTGCAATAAACAGATGATATGATTTCAATTTGTATCATACTGCAAGATATTATACTATTTATAATTTATCAAAAAGTGGACATGGACAAAGTTTTGAAGATAGTAATATTTACGTAACCACCACAAATAATAAATATACAAAGTCATTTTGTATTTCTTTATTAAATAAAATTGTTAGAAAAAAATGCATCAATTATTAAGCTTTAATTTCTTTACTCCTCTTCATAGCTAGATCTGTAATTTTATCAGTATAGATCTTTACCTTGGCATTTATCTGAAAAAAGAAAAAAAATAATAAAAAAAGGAAGTATTTTATGTTACTTTATGATTAGAATTTTACATTCCTTTACATGGCTATTTGTGTTTCTTCTTTTAATCTTCAATGGGTTTTGTGAAATGCCAATTAATGCATAATATGTAATTTTAATATTAAATTTATTTTAAGTTGTTCATTAAAAAAAATTACAAAGCCTTAACAGTTTACACAACTGTTTGATAAACATGTACAGCATAGGTGTGTAGCAATATAAGGCCATTTATTTGTTTAAAATTGTTTTTCAAGACCGACTAACCCAAATTTTCAAGAATTTTAATAATTTTTTTTTAAAACTGTGGAATCATGTGAACAAATTTAGCCAAGGCATCATATTATTTATTTGAAAAAATTAGATTTTACAATTAAAAATGAGATTTCAACAAGCTTTAAAAGAGGAAATTTTCTAAGGATATGTTTTCAATCTTTTTGGGTAGAGAAGAGGGTGGTTGGCAGTACATGTACGTATTACTTTTACATCGATCTATAAATTTATGTGAAAATGAGGAGGTTTACGCCTAATAATATATAATTAGCATCAAATATTCCAAGTCTAATACCTTATTGGTATATTCAAAAATTGCATCTTCTGATTCCTCATCTTTGTACGAGTTCAGAACTTTGACATACTTGGAACGTATATGCCGTATAACCTCTTTGGAATTCTCCGCTATCTTTTTCACCCGTTCTACCATTTCATTTCTATATTCTTTGGTGATTCTGGAAGACAATGAATCAAAACTTTTACATGTATATTGACCCGGACTACTTGAAAAAAAAAAAATGGCCATGTGAAAAAAATGTACAGTAAAACATGTTTAGTATGAACATGGATACAGTGAAATATAGGATACAGCCAAGTTTTGTTTAGTCCCTGGCAAAACTATGACCTAATCATTGTAAAGTTTTATGCTTATTAAAACCCAATAAAAAAAAAATTGACATACTGAATGAATTTATCTCCAATTAATCCTTCAATTTGCAACCCAATTATTTTTATTTCCCCAAAGAAGGTATTTTATTTTATGTCTAAGAGTAAGTTAGCAGAAATGTGAGTCATGAGTAAGAAAATATGTACAAATGTATAAAGCAAATTCGCTATACTTATTATATAAATTACATTTTTTTAATACAGAAATTACGAATTACTGTACAGCAAAGTAAATCCATTGGTCCTTAAGACTTAGCTATAACAAAGTTTAACTGTTCTGTCATTCTCCTTTTCATTCTTTCATGGCCAAAAATCTTTATATTAATTGATCTAACATTACTGTACATTATCAAATTTATGATTTACAAAGATGTAAGTATAATATTTTTTAAAAAATGATTTCAGAATTAAAAATTTTTGCTCTAAAACTAAAATTTACAAGTAGAATTAACTTTACTCTTACAAGATAAAAATGGCTTACTTTGGTACAGGTATTGTTAGCATAGCTCCATTGATTTGGGGATTTAAATTCAATTCTTTTCTCATTGCATCATCCACATCTTTAATGTACTGCAAAATACAGAATGCAAGATGTTACACACTTGCCACAAAAAAAACCCCACACAATTGTATAGTTAAACTTTGTTATTATTTTATATTCTTTTGACTTGGTCAACATGAATTTGTAGCAAGGGCATATTGTTTCAAAGTCCAGTACCTGTGGGGAGGCAGACATGTTTATGATGACCACTGGTCCTTGGATCGCAATCTGCGATAACTGGTTTAAAGGGAATTTTCCATCTGGAGTCTGGATGTTTAAATCTTCATATACAGCTACAATGAAAATTCAAAATATATTACATTGGACCCCGCTTAATATAATAGTTATTTTGTCAGGAAAAATTATTATATTATCTGGACTATAATAATAACTGAACCCAGCTAAATTCAATGTGTAAAGTATGCTATGTGCCTATTCACGTCATGTTTTATTACTCTATATTTCTATACAAAGTAAACATGTATGTACTCTGAAAAAACACTTGTCTAAACAATATAATTTACTAGATTAAAAACATATAGCGTAAAAAGACATATAAATCAGTACGTTTCCATGTGCAGATCTAGAGGGGGGTGTGACCCCTCATCCACTGGAAAATGAAAATTTATTAAATTTACATAGTAAAATTGTCGCAAATATGCCTTGGACCCCTCTGACAAACACAATTATCCTTCAGACCCCCCCCCCCCCCCTTGGAAAAATTTTCTGGATCCGCACATGGATCTCTTTGCTTCCGGTGAGAGTCACGCATGTAAGTTACCTCACCTGTTGAAGGCCTTAAGGTAACGTTCTTGGTCAACTCTATCTGCATGTGTTTTATCGCCTCTTCCATTTCCTGTTTTAGTAATTCCATATCCACCAGGTCTTCCACGTGGTGTTCATCCTCATCAGAATCCTCTTCATCAACCTCCCTACCCTTTTTCGACTGTGGCCTTTTATTATTGACTTTTCTGTTCACTTTCTTCATGCCTGTAAAATACCACTTTTTTTTTTATTTGTTTTGATATAAAATTATAATAGAGAAATATTTGATTACAAGCTAGTTTAGGAAATTTGTATTCCCTCTTAAAGAGGAGCTCTATACATCAACATATTATTTAATGTAGGTGTGTTGAGCCACCTTAAGGAAAAAAGACGAGAGTGCAAGACCAGAAAAAAAGGTTATGGGAAAGAATAAAACATTAACATTGACCTTTAAACTTCTGGCCTAAAAATTGATACTTTTCTTTTTAAAAAGAGACTACATATTTATATAAAGTTTTATTGCAAAAGCTGATCAGAATGAGATTGAATGTTTATATCTGGGATCCCTTTTAAGCAGTAAACAGTACTCTAGGTGACTTGATCTTTGATTTTTCACCTTAAAAAAATCAAGAGGGGTCTGCTTTAAGTCATAGGAAGTTATGTTTTAAAATATCACTGCAAAATGTAAACGGCTTTTTATCATAAAGGTATTGTCAAGAAACAAAAGTATTCATACAGACAGAATGTATTCATTCATAACCTTGACCTTTGACTTAAAAATCAAAAGGGATATATTCTTTAATTAGACCATAGGGAGTTGTGATATTATATTTTGCTGAAAAAAACTGTCAAAGAAAACTCAAATTGATATAGAAACTAGCTGTTATGTACTATGTATAGATTTCTGACATTGACCTTCATGTTCTGACCTTAATAAAAATTGTTTTCCTTTTATGCCAGAAGATATTCTGATTTCATTTATTGTTTCATTGCAAAAGCTTAAAGGCTTTTTAAAGATATATTGCTTAGAAACCTAAGTGTTACACACAGAGAAAATGAATGAATTTATGACTTTGAACCTTTAACATAGGTCAAATGTGGTCAAAGGTCAAAGTCATAAATTCATACATTCTGTCTGTGTTTAACACATAAGTTTCTCAATAGCAGTCTTCTTGAGGCCATAGCAATATGCTATGTAAAAGGTTTTAAACTGGGTTTTCCAAAGGAAAAATCTGACCAGTTATTGAAATGGTGAAAATGGCGGGTGGGCGGGTAACTCCTCCTACGGTTTTAGGAATAAGAAGTTGTTGTTTTGCAGATCAATTGTACATATATCAGAGGTGTGCATATTGCTAGGATTTTGATTTCTGATAATTTATGAAAAAATACCAGCTGTTGAACTTTGTCATTTTTTGACAAAATATTCCACATTCCCCCCCCCCCCCCCCAAGTATCTAGACCCCTGGGACATTACTTATTTTTTTCTTTAGATTACATGTATCTTTTTAAGACATATTTACAATCTAATCTATACATTCATTGAACAAAATTACTTTAAACAAACATTTTGAAAAAAAAAATATCCCCCTATATACATGTATAATACAACTATAGAGGGGATATGATTTTTTTTCAAAATGTTTGATTTAAGTAATTTTGTTCAATGAATGTATACATTAGATTGTAAATATGTCTTAAAAAGATAATCCAAAGAAAAAAATGAGTTAAGTCCCGGGGGTCTAGATACTTGGGGGTGGGGGGATAGGGGGGCGGTCCTGTCCTCAAGCACCTGTGAAATATTGCATATAGAGTACCCCTGGATAGGTAGTGTTCATCAATTCAGGATTGACAAATGGATTATGGATACTGTTCACACAAAAGAAAACCCAGTTTGCTGTCACATTGACAGCTTTACTCTTGTTGAAATATTGTTTGAAAATAAAAGCGAATCACACAGAATGAAATACATACGGACGAATTGACAGACCTAGTTGATACTGACAATTTATAAATTTGATCAATATCACTGAAAGCAGGCAAAAAATGATAATTTCTGTAAGTACACCGTAAAACATAGAAGAAAAAGTAAATAGCTATACTAACATTGTGTAGTGAGTGAGAATGGCTTAATATCTACCCAGCAGCCTGCTCCATTCTGTAACCCGGGTCCCGCTCCGGGAACTTGACATAATGAATTCACCGCAACAACCATTCTTTTACTAGCAAAGTGTGATTTCACAGCCCCACTGGGTACAATTCTACATAATCTAGCAAAACGGGACATGTCTTTGCAAATAACCTATGAGAAAAAAACACTGTTATTAGACATCGTTTCAAGATAGGAAGTGAATTATACACACACACAAATAATATGTCAACATCTATATCATCATTGTATGAGTCAAAAAATTTCCAATCAAATTACAGTATGAAAGATTCGATTCAGCCCAAGTTCAGATATTGACCTAGATTTGGTATCATGACATGACATACATGTACTTGAAAACCACACAAGGTGTACAGTACTGTTCTATTTATCATAATTACTTTTGAAATATTGTTTTTAGTTACACCCTTATTGATAATTGTCAAACTGATTATGGAATATGTAGCTATACCTATTTCAAATTTAGTTTCAAATGAAATTTACGTACATGTAAACCTGATTGCCTATTTAATTAGCTTAAAGCAGTAAACAGGTAAAAAGACACTTGACTTTCAATAACAGCACACAGAATTTAGAATCTTCACATCTCTTATTGATCAGTTGATTCCAATAATGGTCATTTTTCAAAGACATATAAAATAGCAATATGAAAATAACTGTTTAACAGATTCCACTTAAATAGTACCTATGTACGTACTCAAAATATTCCGAAGATCATAACATCACGAACATGCGACATTGAAAAACAAAATTTAGTCAATGTTTGTAGTGTTTTTATGAGATCATCGGTTTATTCACTATCCTTAAAACTCTTTATTGATTAAGATGACAGTGCTGGGTAAAAGTAGAATTTTTAATAAAAGATATTTTAATTTTACACACTTTATTGTAATAATTTTTGCATACTTTTGCTAAACTTTTTTTAAAAGGCTTGATTCATTCAAATTGTACGTGCCTTTTACAGCACATGTAGTAGTTTCAATATTGTTTCCTATTTTACCCAAATCTGAGTGAAAGTGAAAATAGATACCCGTAGACCTCAGGCTCACTAGTATTGAAGTTTTCTGCGCATGGAGAAAATGAAACGGTAAGCATTACATGGAATAGCAACATCATAAAGGTAAAAGAAAAATAGGGAAACAAACTGACATAACCTTCGGTGAAGGCTAAAAAAAAAAAGAGATTAACTCGACCAGGGACGTAAAACCTATTTTATTACACATGTTACACTGTATTGTTGTTGCATTCATTTTTTAAATTTTCATCTTGAAACAGCTAAAGTACAATGTATATCAGTATATTAATTAATACACGATGCTACATCCAGTATTCATTGATACTGAATAGGTTCATTTACAGCAATCTGAGGGAAAAAAATTGTGTCGGCATTCAAATACTTTTCAAATAAATTTTAAAGAATGTGTATTAAGCTAGGTCTAGTTGTTAGCTCCAAACATGACAATTTATATACATGACTCATGTTGAGCAGTCATGTCATATCGTGTATTAATTAATATACTGATATGTCTTCAAATCATGTCTTCAAATAACTATACTACATTAAGAAAAATGTGTTTCTTTATTTCAAAAATTAAACTGTTTGTTCACCCCATTTACTTTCTTGACCTTTACAACTATATCGTATATACGCAAATATGTTATTTTTTCTTTATTTACCTCATGTACCATTATATGGTGTTGAGTGAAAATAAACTGAAACTAAAAACTATACACTGTACGCTAGCTGTTTCAAGATGAAATTTTAAAAAATGAATGCAACAACAATCAGAGTTTCCAAAAACTATCGGTCCTACCAGCAAAACCAATAGAAAATCGAAATGTCCGATAACATTTCATATATTACCAGTTCGTGTGACCGGAAAGTTTCCACTTTCACAATCCGGAAATTTTCTGTTTCTACGCACCTTTTTTGTCTTTTAGTAGTAATCTCTTAAACGCTTTAGGGAGTGTTTAAGTTTCTTCTAAGCGCTTATCTTACACTGATATAGCATTATGTCGTGATCGCGGTTCATCACTTTTCTGTTTGTACGAGGCTAAAAGCTATGCGAGGATTGAGAATAAAGAAAAGTATGAAGATAGTTTAAACCAGAACAGCAGGAAATTGTTGAAATGTAGCGAGGTTTATAATGGCATGACTTGTTCCGTATAATAGAGAAGGGTCAATCATGACCGTTTCATCAATCAACTCTCACTTTTGATTCCATTAATTTTCGATTGTCTATGATCATGAAAAATCATGTGTTTGTTTAAATTTAATGAAAATTATCCAGTCCGGTACAGCGGCTAACAATCTTGAGTTTGTGGCACATACACTACTCATTTGTATATCTGAAATGGAGCAGAATAAAAACGAGGAGAGAATAAAATAAATTGTAAAAAAGTCATCAATAGAAACAAAGCAAAAATAAATTAAAGACTGCATATTTTGGCGTTTTTTTTTAGAAACAGAACAGAAATTAATTCTAGATTATATAATTTGGAGTTTTTTTTAGTAATAATTGAAAGCTTTTAATATTTTGTTTAGTAGTTACATAACACTGAACAACTACTGTAGCACTAATATCTGTTTTATTCGGACTGATAAAATTTGCTTCGGACTGGCAGAACATGCTAAGTCATCAGTCCGAATGACTGATAGAATTTTCTGGTTTTCGGAAACTCTGACAATACTGTGACATTGTAATACTAATAGGTTTTACAGTCAACCATAGGGGCATGTAATTATATGTAATTAGATACAACTTGGTACATCAGTATCATTATGATATGATATTAATTAAGAAATTTATTAAAGTCTGCCCCAAGATATTTATGCAGCACATTTGGACGATTTTTAATAAAAATACTTATAGGAGCCTACCTGTGAAAGAAATGCAATTGAAATTGATGAAAGGGAAAATATCCAAGATATCTTCTTTGTAGCATTATCATTTTTCAATCGTAAAAGTTCAAGGAATGAAAACATGCAGATTTCTTACGGAGATTTATAATGGGAAATGTTGACATTGTTTCTTCATTCAGAAGTCACTTGCAATACCTCACACAATTTTTCAACGTTATTCGGTTATTTTCATCTGGCTTGTAATGCCTAATCCTAATATATAGATAGAATGTTCTGACTATTGTTAAAATGACAGATGTCCTACAGACCGGTTTAACAATAGAATTCGTCCCATATACTCGCTTCATAGCAAATTAAACAAATATATCGCGCTGTGTCTCGCCTAAATTGGTCTCAAATACCTACAATGTTGCTCTTTTATAATCCCATTTTACCACAGTAACTGTTTTTGCAACTAAACCACCCAGACACTGCCACTTTTAACATCACATTTGAAAATTCGCTGTTTACAGTCACCATATGTTATTGATAAAATCCAAGACATTCCGAGTGCGATTTCCGACAAAATGGCTGGCAAATTCAAACGTGTATATTAACAAAATGCCTTGGTAAGACCCATTAAATGGATATTTTGTGGACTTAACTACATATGCATGTTCAAAAAGGTTTGTAATGTATAAAAATGTATTTTTTCCCTGCAGATTATTTTTAACAGACTTACAATTGACGTGAAGCAGATCCGCTTCGCAGCTGCTAAATTGCAAGTATATGAGACAAATTCTTATGGTGACCTGAGCATAGCCTGGTTACGATAAGATTATTCTTCCTATGCCAAATCCCCTTGACTTGGTGTAAAAAAGTGTACTGGCCAGAACGCTACTTGTGTACATGCAGGTGTAGACTTTATAGGAAAATCATGCGCACCCATAATACCTATTATTAATATTTATGCTCCTGTATACATGTATATGCAATAGCACAAGATTTTGATATGTACAAGGTCTTTGAATCATGGCTGATTCACACTGAATGAGGTTTTAATCATTCCAAAATTGGCAGAAGTTTTTGTGCATTGTAAATTGCTCATTAAAAGCCAGCAGTTATACTCATAAGGGCAATGAAACAAATAATCTTTAGTTTGAAATTAGTCTTGAACTTTTTAACATGTAAGAAACTGTACTTGCGATCTCATTTTTTCAGACCATCGCCAGGAGCTGTAGACTTGCAGCTACTTGAATGACAAGGAATTTGAAAGAGTGTTCAATCCATTCAATTCAAGAATTCATAACTTGTGAAACACAAATTTCAGTTGAGAACAGTTCTCATGCAATCTGCATCTTAATTAATATTGAAACACTTTTTGAACAAAGAAAAAAAATTGTTGGTTAAATTGCATATAAAATACATGTATGAAATTGGATTATTCCCCTTTTCAAATCTTGCAATGAAATGAAAATGAAAATTTAAATACCTGTCTGCTGCATTATATTAATTTTGAATTATTTCGTTTTATTTTGTTTTATTGGCCTTATGAGTATAACCGCTGGCTTTTAATGAGTACTTTTCATTTTTAAAGGGGCATGGTCACGATTTTGGTCAAAAATTAGTTTTCCGATTTTAATGTTTACAATGCTTTAGTAAGGCATTTTTAATAGGCAACCAAAATTTGAGTGTCATTCGTTGAGTTATAAGCGAGTTACAGAGCTTACAATTCTTTGCTATGTAAACAAGGCTTTTGTTTACATTTTGAATGTTGAAGTGAAAATTCCAGTTTTAGACCTAAAATCAATGTGTTAAATGTTAGGAACTGTTTATTTATGCTTAAAATGAAAACGAAGATAGACAAATCAGCTTGAACAAGATTTTTTAGAGGTATGTTGAACCTATGTAAACAAAAACAGGGCACGAGCCTTGTTTACATGACAAATAACTTTGAGCCCTGTATCTTGGTTATAACTCTACGACTGACTCTCTAATTTCATTTGATCATAAGAAATGCATTCCTAAAGCAATTTGTACAATAAAAACAGGAAAATAAAATTTGACCAAAATCGTGACCCTTTAATGCTAATATCTTGAACATTTCATTTTGGTGAATATAATCCTCTAGCTAAAAATCTCTCAACTGCCATATATTACATTGAAACTTGTTTCACTGCTTAATTGTTTATAAAGTTTTAAAGAATTCACTAAATTATTAGACTTGAAAATACTAGTATCACTGAATTTTTTTATTAGTCATTTGCTTAATTTGAGATTTGTCTTTTGACAAATTGAGTATGCACAGCTTAAATTTAAACTTAAAGAATTGCCTAAACCTTGTTGATAGCATTAAGTGTTAATGGAAGATGACTTATATGGGCTTTGAAATAATTAACCATGCAATTCAATACTTAAAAGATATGTTTTATCTGTTTATTTTTTTTTAATATTCACATATCTGTTAATTGGCAAAGTATGGTAGCTAGAGCAAGGTAACTTTTACAAAATTATAGCAATCTGATTTAAACTAATCTAGATGGTCTTCATTATTTATATGTACCGGTACTAGCCATGAGGATTTGAATCTTAAAAGCATTGTTTATTTTTAGTAAAAGCATTTTGCAAGGATTTTAATGAGATTTTAATCAGATCTAAAATTATAGCAACATTTTATTAATAAAGGTTGTACATAATTTCCCAATTGATTGATGATAAATTTCAACGTAAGCTTAGGGATTTATAATCTTGAAAAAGCTATACATATAATGCAAGAAAATTGATGTTGCATGAATTGAAAAAGGTGTTACACATTAAGCCACCCACTCCCTTGCTGTTTTTCTTTCTAAGAATTTGTTTTCTAGGTGTATTTCTAGGTGTATACACTTGTTGACAAACACTTGTACAAAGGTTTGCATGAGTCAGGCCCCATCATCTACCTGTCTCGGAGGAGATGGTAGATAATTAATAACGGACAGGTCAAGTGAAGTTTGTGAGAGACGGAATGCCCACGGGAGTTTGGTGTACTGATGGAGACTTGACTAATGGTCCACATGGGTCTTATGACCCCCTCTGGCTCCACGGCTTCATTTTGATGTGTTTTGATCTGTTTACTTCTGTTAGCTTCCAGAAGGTTTCATACGGATATATAAGAGGTGCACGCTGCATCTTGGAAACAGCCTTTGTACTATAAGAGAAGAGTTGAGAAAAAGAGATTTCAGTGACACTTACTGTTTATCAGTGTTAGAGACGCATTGATTTGAGGATAACCAAGTTTTTAATAACTGTATAAAGAAGAACAGGTGTATAATCATGTATAGCCGTCATATTCCAATCTACCATGATGACTGGAATTCTAGATGGTCATCCTTCCACCATAGTCCTTTGTATTCCAGTAGGGTGTCGAGGTTTCCAGAGCTGTCTCCTAGATATGATCCAGAGCCATTCTTTGACAGAGCACCAATGCCGTTTCCAGATTACGATCGACGAGAGGTCGTACCTCGGACTGATCCAGGATGGGCGTACTCCTCGACAGTAGCCCCGACAATGGAGAATGAAATGCGTAAAATGACCCAGGAAATGAACAACATGGCTAGGAACTTCCAGAGATCTGGACCAGCTAGCGGACTGAAGACCGTGGAAGATCTTCGACTGATGGAGGATTTCAATGTTAACAATCCTGTCCAGGAGGATGTTTATGGAAATAGAATGTTCCAGCTGGGATTTGATGTGCGCCAATTCAGACCGGAGGAAATCCACATTAAAACATGTGGAAATCAGCTCTCAGTGCATTGTAAGCACGAGGAAAAGGAAAACGGAAAATCAGTGTTCCGGGAATATAACCGTCAGTTCATTTTACCCAAAGAAGTGAATCCAGAGCATCTTACATCTAAGCTGTCAGCAGACGGGTCTCTGAAGATTTCGGCCCCTCTCCCAGCGCTTCCTGGCAGCAGGGACAGACTCATACCCATCGACAAGAAATAGAGGCATAGAGACAGCTGTCCAACAGTACTTGATAGAACAGGTGGCTTGTAGAATATGGATAAAAATTCCATGATCTTTGTGTGCTTCCATTCTCAGTGAAGTTGAACATTGTACCTTTTGATATCTGAAGTTTTTGTGAATGAATATACATATGTTCATCAAATTTATTTATTTAAAACAAAGTTATGTTTCTTTTAAGGTGTAAATTATATTCAATAATAAAAGCAGTTTGAAATCAAATATGGTTTGTTTTGCACGTCGCTAATGGTATTCAAGAAATTCTTCTGGAAATAATAGAACTCCAGATACTACTATTGGCCAATGAAATATTAATTAATGATACATGTTCTTAAAAAACTCATGAACTGGTACATGCATACAAGTGCACATAGGCTGAATATGGGATTGCACAAAAAGTGTCTTACATCCTAATGATTTTGGGCATTTCGGCATTGAAAAAGATTATATCCTTATCATTATGCATGTAGGTACAATATTATTATTGATACCAGTAATTATCAATTTTTGACTTTGATAGCATACAAATTAAGTAGCTTATATACTGGTTACATTACTGTGAGGGTGTTCTCTTGTTTAGCCATTCATGACAATCATCTGCTGCCTGCAGCCATCTTGACCTACAGTCCTACACATAGCATGGTACTAGTATATTCTGTACAGATAATGTCATCAGAACATGGATTATCTCTTGTTTCACACCTGTGGGGGTTGGACCAAAGGGCAGAGTAAGGTGTATTCATGCATGAAAGATGTTGACCATTTATTATGTTTTACATCACTCACTGTACTGATATCTTCAACCTGTACATTTTATTATTTGCCCGTACAATCATAGTTGTTAAAAGAAATAAAATTGCTCCATAATCTTCATTCCTGGCCTCTTTGCAGAACTTGTGTTTAATTGAAAATAAAGGGAGTACATGAAAATATCAGTCCAAATTTCTGTATAAAAGGTAATGAAGTTGTGTTTAACAATTTAATTAACCATTTTGAATTACCTTCATTTTAATTAAATTGCCCACTAACATCAGCTATCTTATTTATGATAGACGAAAATAAAGTGCTTGTTAAGGATGTGAAAATTTCCTTGCGTATGTTATATATACAGTAAGTTTACAAAATGATCATTTATAAACATCTGAAATATTATATATCAATCTGATTAAAATCAGATCTATTGATCTGCTCAATGTAGATCCTTACTATTGTTGATTAATCTGATGTCTTTCGTCTCTGCTGTCTTTTTATGACCAAATTAAACTTAAATTTCCTTATAGCATTTTACAGTCTTGATCTCTATTAACATTCTAGACTATTTAATTATGGACATTACTTAAAAAGGGAGTTATTTGCCCATTGTATTGGGATTTGCCCTTTTTGATAATTAGTTTGTTCTGCAGAATGTTCGAATTCTATATACCGGTATCCAATACGACCCAAAATTCAAAAGTTGGTGTCTTACAAGCTTAGCACTATAATATAGCTTGGACTCCATCTAAAAAGTGAACCTGACCTTTTACAGTTTGTCTTCTGGGGATCCCCTGGAGTTAGTACTGGTATACATGTATATTCTCATATAAATTTTAAAGTTTATATACATCAAAATTGAAATATGTGAAGACAAACGGAGAGAAACAAGTTGCAGATTACATTCTAAATATTCTGTATTATATAGATAAGAGATAACTAGCAGTATAATTATGTAAAATTCTACCATTAAAAAGATTTTCAAATCATTTCTTATTTTAAATCTACAATATAAAGACTAATAAAATTAACAGATTTTAAAATTTTTTTCACTGCAGAAAAAGTTATAGAAAGATGCAGGCAAGGGTTCAGTAGATCCTTTGGTTTAAGCAGACGTGGTGTGAATTTCTGGTAATACAGTATACACAGCGGCTAGAGGATGACGGACCCCCTACCTGTCCCACAGGATTCCTCACCAGAGTCTGATTATCGCTTGTGGATCGGAAACCTGGACTCCAGGTTAACAGAGTAAGTATATATAATTTGTGTGAAGTTGCAACATCTGTAATTTAAGCATGCAAGTGCATTCTAACAGGTTGAACATTGTGCTGTGGGGCTATGAACCTTTGATGTTGTCACTTCACTTTGACAAAAAGAAAAATACATGTATATGTATTAAAAAAGTGAGACAAATAGATATAAAGTGAGATTATCCAAGTTTTATGGTACCCCCTCCCCAATATCAGAAAATTGGAATTGTTAGATTATAGATTAACCTTTGATTTTTCTTTTTTTTTGGGGGGGGGGGGGGGGTGTTGAAGAGTTAAACAACTGCTTTTAACTATAATGACAATTTCTCGTCTTGCCATGACAGGTTCAGCATACTGAAGATTCTACAGAAGTTTGGATCCTTAAAAAAGTTTGACTTCCTGTACCACAAATCCGGCCCAGACCAAGGAAAATCTAGAGGCTATTGCTTTGCCAGTTATGACAATAAAGCAGTAAGTTTCAAAGCATGCACGGATCCAGAAAATTTTTCCAGGGGGGTCCGAGGGATAATTTCTGTGGTCATTGATAGGAAATCTTTTACCAATGCATTGAGAGAAAAAAAATTGCACTATTGTATCATAGGATCATTAATATGGAAGTCATAAACTCATGTACCTTTGTTTGTAGAATGCTGAGCTTGCCATGGCCAAAATGAATGGAAAACTAGCTTTGTCGAAACGGCTGATTGTGAAGTGGGCCAATAAAGATGTATCTACTGAGCAGGTAAATTGCCATTTATTCAATTCAAATTACATGTAATTTTGACCACATTATGAAGACTATAAAATTAAGGAGAAGAATATCAATTTCAGGAAAAACCCAAGATGACTAATGCAGGAAACAAAACAGAAGAAGAAGCTATCAGGTAAACCCCTTACTTTGACGTAACATGCACCCTTTAGAGTCAGAGGCTGAGATGAGTTTTTCTTACCAAAATTTGTCTGTCGTCTGTCAACGTCATTGGTGTTGGCAGTGTTGTGTTGTCATTGTCAACTTTTCACATTCCTTCTTCTCCAGAACCACTTGGCCAATTTTAACAAAAAAATAGAACAAAGCATCCTTGGATGAAGGCGATTCAAGTTTGTTCCAATGGAGGGCCACACCCTCTTTCAAGGGGGGAGATATTAATTTTTTTAAATTTTTGAAAATTTGGTGGCAGTTTAGAAAAAAAATATCTCAGAAACCTTCTAAACTTTCTGTTCAACTTATGTTGAAGCATCCTCGGGTAGTGTGGAATTTGTTCAAATCACAATCCCCGGGTGTAGGGTGGGGCCACAATGGTGATTGAATTTAACATAGGAATGATTAGAGAAAAATCTCCTCCTCAGAAACTATTTGGCCAGAAATGTATGTATTTGTAGGTACATGTACAACTGTATGGTTTTAGGGAATAAAACTTCATAATAAGAACGCCACAACAAAGTTGCAAAAGGTTTAACGTTTGAGTCAATCAGACGGTCAGTCCTGCTTTTTGTAAGTGTAACTCCTCTGCATATCACAAGAAAATTTTAATTTCATTATTTTTCTGGGAATTTTGGCCCTTTTGAACTTGGAATTTTGGCCATATATTGAATATATTAATAAACAGCACATTGTTATTTAGGGAAACTTTATAGATACTTAATAATTAAGACACAATATGTAGATGTTAATATACCAGAAAATTCTGATTCCATTATTAGGACCCCATTAGGGAAACTTTATAGATACTTAATATTTAGGACACAATATGTAGATGTTAATATACCAGAAAATTCTGATTCCATTATTAGGACCCCACTCTGCGGTGCCCTAGTGATCAGTCTGTCTGTCTGTCCGAAATCGCTTGTCTGGAGCATATCTTCTCTCCCCTTAGCCCAATCTGGCTCATACTTCACCCGCAGAGTCCCTTTGGTTAAAGGGTGTGCAGTGACCTTGAAGCATGTTTCTAGGTCTAAGGTTAAGGTCATTGCAGAATTATATATAAAATCCTTGTCTGGGGCATATTTTCTCTCCCCTTAGTCCAATCTGTCTCATACTTCACTCACATAGTGTCTATGGTCAAAGGGTGTGCAGTGACCTAGAATGAAGTTTGTAGGTCAAGGTCATATCGGACCACACAAAAATCCTTTTTTCAGAGCAAATATACTTTCCACTGAGCCCGATTTGGCTCATACTTCACAGAAACAGAGCTTTTGAGTAAAGGGTGTGTAGTGACCTTGAACCAATTTTCAAGGTCAAATGTGAGATCATAACAGAATTATATGAAAAATTGTTGTCGAGAGCATATTTTCTCTTCCTTTGCTTCAATCTGGCTCATACTTCACTCACATGGTGCCTTTTATCTAAGGGTATACAATGACCTTGAATGATGTTTGTAACTCAATTGTCAAGGTCATATCAGATCACACAAAAATCCTTTTTTTAAGAGCATATATATATATATATATATATATATATATATATATATATATATATATATATATATACACACTCTCCACTTAGCCCTTTTTGGCTAATACTCTTAACTTAAACAGAGCATTTTGGTTAATGGCATGCGGTGACCTTGAACCAAGTCAATGTGAAGGTCATAGCGGATCTCTTTATAATCAGTTTTAGACAGTAGATTATTTCCCATTTGCTTTATCTTGCTCATATTAAACAAAAATGCCTGCATGTAAGGGGTAATGAGATTGAATTAGAAGTTCTATGCCAGCTGGAAAATTTTTAAGTTATAAGTCAGAGCAAAATTCTCTGAAATTCTTTTCATCCTATTGTCCATTATTTAAGCGGTGCCCTTTGAGATGGTCACCATCTCAATGTAGTCTTGTTTTTCTGGGAATTTAAACCCCTTTTGAATTTAGAATTTTTTGTTGTTAAAGACAAAGGAATAGATGTTCATATTTGCAGGAAGTTTCGAGCTGATGATTTTTTTGCAAATTTTATGCCATTTAACAAATTATTTTGTGTATTTAATGTATACCTTGATGTTTATATGAGTAGCATTGTCAAGTAACAGGGAAGTGTAGGGTTTGTTAACTTTTTCTTTCATTAATTTCTGCATGCCTCTATTGCTATGCTTGCATTTACTTTTTGGGGACAACATGACTGCATATTCTATCATTCATTGCTTTAACAAGAGCATCTACAGTGCCAATTGCAAGAAACATCCATGCCTCTATTCATCTCTCCTGGCAGCAAGTATTCATATAATCCATATATTATTAAATAATACACCTTTAATATGTTTTTACAGCCCTCAGAGCAAAATACAAGCAATAGAAGCCAAGTTGCAGAAAATGCAAGACAGAAATTCCTCCATGGACCTGAAACCTGTGCCTGGTAGCAGCCAGCTGAGTGTGGTTCAGAGAGAGGCCCGGCTCAAACAGCTGGAGCTGATCAATGCCAAAAATCAGTCCAGAAAGCCATACAAGAGGTGATCAGTCACAGCATTGCTTCCAAACACAAGAGAATCCCAATCTGACTGAATGAAAGCCTCCGACCCATGGTCTACCACTATTGGCCAAAATGGACACCTGGTCATGCTGTTGACCTGATTAAGTTGTACACAATTTTAATCATGGATGTGTTGTTGGATTTTGTCAGCATTGTAACTGATTTTAAACAGATTCCATTTTGTTTATAACAAACTTCAAACTGTGTCAAAAATTAAGAACAATAAATCATGGTTTGTGCAAATTTATTTTGAAGTCTTTTAAATATATATAACAGTCATTGTTGACATAAATCAAAGAAATAGAACATTGAAAACAAAAAAGAATTTTTAGAATGCCATAGCTCCTGTCTAAATGAAGTTAAAAACAGAGGTTGCTTTCAAACAAAGAATATTGAATTTTTTTTTTTTTTTTTTTTTTTTTTTTTTTTACCAATTGCGTAACTTTAAGTATTCTACACTGCATGCCTACAAGCTTTAGACAAACATTATTTTTTTATTTTTTTTATTTTGAAAACAAAACAAGTTTCTTCAGACTTGCAACATTAAAAAAAAACTTTCAAAAATAAAGAACAGTGATTATTATGAGCATTGCATTTTTTCAGGTTTTTTTCCCTCCTGAATAAAAAAACAAGGTACACATTAATATGTACAAGTTTCTTGCAAAAGAAACAAAAATAAAGCCTTTTAAATCAAAGGACAATGATTATGAATTTTGTCCATTACATATTTTTTTTTTTTTTGAGGCTTTTTTTCCCCATATTTTGAATAACAAACATGATATAAATGTACAAGTGTATAAGCACAAAATGTTCACCTACAGCACTTCATACAAAATATGGCACAAAATTAAATGTCTCCAGCTGAAGTCATGCTGTATACTAAAGACTTCTCTTGACATCTACAGGTTTGTGTACAACAACAATCATGCATGCATTCAGCACCATTAGAAAGTTATAAATGCATGGTTGCAACTTTAATAATGCTATCAATGATCCTAATTACAGGTGGAGAAAAATAAAGGTAAATGGTCTAACAACGAAAAGCAAAGCAGGTATCAAATAATATAAATACATACACAGTGGTGTAAAATGTTAACAGCATTGTGCCAAATACATGTATATCAAACACGTGTCCTAGTGAACTAAAATGTAACATTTATCATTATCATATGATAATAATTATTATATAATGCAAGCAAAAATGTGCACCAATGAGTAATCTGCATGATTGAACAACCCAATGAAACAAGACCCAGTAATACATATACCGGTACTCTGTCTGCTTATACAGACCTTGATCAACGCAGACTGGGGTGTGATCAGTTGTTTTTAACATTAACTTGGTAGGGGCGAAGTGAAAGAAAAGAAAAAAAAATCATTTCTTCAGACTTCTTCTGCTACAGAAACCTAGAAATGACATACAGGACCATGTCCCCGGTACATATCTGCACTAAGCTATACTTCTTTGGATGACCAAAAGAAAATCAATTGAGAATAATCCAAATATTATACATTACCACAAAAAAAAAAAAATATTTACATGTTCAGCTAATTTATAATTAGCCTATTAAATATAAACTTTGAGTATTTTTGTTTTGTCTATAGTTTTTGAGAGCCCAGCTCTTGAAATAAAAAAAACATTGTCTATATGCCATTAATAATTTATAATATCAAGAATGAAATATTATTTCCATGCAGTGAAATAATATCACTGAATGTCTACATTTTATTTACAGATTTAATAATTCAGGTAAATTTACACCTTTTTATCACTTTGCATGGGGACATAACATTGCTGATTCTGTGGGTGTGTTAGTGGGTTAGTATTTTAAAAAGCCTGCGACAAGATTAAAAGGTAACCCTATCACTTGGATCCCTTAAACTTTACTTGATACTTTATTTGTAAGCATAGTAATAAGTTAAACTATTAATATTCATTTCTAAAGTTATCTGTGAATATAATTTCTCAATATATCTGATATTATTGAGTATTACTGTACATCTACTTAATACAAATTAAATTTTATGTACCAAATAACAACAGCTAGAATACATTTAACAAATGAGTTACCGGTAACTTGATTCCAAAAATATTTCCTTTTGTGAAGGGATGCTCTGCTTGGTGGTGCTCTTGTTACTTTTGTTGGACAAAGGAATAATAAAAATACAGTCAAACTTCGTTATCACAAAGTCGATGGGACTGTTTAAAAAAACTTCGAGATATCCAAGTATTCGAGATAACAAGGGTAAAATAATAAGTGGTTGGGACTTACAAATCAATTTGACAATTGTATTTGAGATATCAGTGTTTGAGATATCGAAGTTCAACTGTATAATTTTACCCTTCTTTGAACTATAGTCACAACATACTACCGTACATGAAAAAAAAAAACCCCATTCAAGATAGAATATTACATATTTGATCCTTATTCAAGCATTTCAGTTCAATCTCCGAATTAATAATTATAATAATTGTGGTCTCAAATTTTTCCCAATGTATTGGGTGATTAGATATCACAAATACATAGTTTTTGCAGGTATATATTTGACATTCCATTCATCCTCTTGATTTATACAGTGCTGATTGTGAGATGGTTTTTCAACCACCTTGAAATATCTTATTTCTCATCGTAAGAGTAATTGACCCTACAATTCAGTTTTTTTTTTTTAAAAACTTCACTTAAAAAATTCTTTAAAATTTCTTAAAGTGTTAGAGAGACGGTTTTTTAAACACCTTGAAATATTTCATTTTTCATTGTACATGTAATAGAATCTTCAGTTAAACTTGCCTTGTTATAAATTTTTGAAAAACAGATGAAAATGTTAGCACAATATTACTGTCAGATGATTTAGACTTTGAACAGGTGAGTTATTAAACAGTGGATGGATAAACAAGTAAATTGCAAAATAATGAAGATCAGCAAGCTTTATGAAGAAATGGACAGCAAACTTTTCCTCAAGGAAATTAATCTACCAAAAAGCAAAATCTTGCAAGCAACTGATGACTATCCAGTTTCTGAACAGGATTTATCTGTAAAATACAATCATTTTATAAACAAAGGCATTCTTACCATCTTACTTATAATTGCCACAGTACAAATAAGATTTTTTAAGCTCAAACAACAAAAACATCTAATTAAAAGCAATATTGCATTTTTTTTTTTACCTTTCAAAAGAGTCTGCCTGCATCAGCAAAATGGTATGCCACTCTGTAAAAGAAAAGTCATCCTATTATGTGGAGGTAGTGAGGAATCAAATCACAAATAAATCTATATGTACTACATTATGATACATGTATTGCCCTCATTTAATAAATGTACACTTTACATGCGCAGATCCAGAATTTTTTTTCCAGGGGGGTCCAAAGGATAATTGGGTTTTCCAGGGGGGGGGGGGTCCAAGGCATATTTGCGATAATTTTACTATGTAAATTTCATAAATTTTCATTTTCCAGGGGGGGGGAGGGGGGTCGGGACCCCTCCACCCCACCCCCCTCTAGATCCGCACATGCTTTATATACTATTATTATGTATTTCAAAGCTAAATCTACCAAGATTTGTTAACATATCATAAGCAGTAACTATCATTTTTAGTTGATTTAATTGAATGGGTGAAAGAGGCCCATGGGCCACATCACTCACCTGAGTGACCATGTCTTAACTTGAGTACAGTGTGAACTATAGCTTTACTATATCAAATACAATGGGAGGAAATCTCACCAATCACCTGAAGGTGAATGTTTGTTTATGAACAGCAGCATGGATTTTTATACTCTACACAACAAGTTGTGGGGGTATAAGTTTTTTATTCCAGCCCTTTAAATTATTTTGTGAATTTAATGCGTACTCTACCATTCATTATACATGTACAATGTATATAGCAATGTCAAGTAATGGGGCATAGGATATGTGAGCTTGCTCACTTTTTCTTTTATTTAAAATGATCTTTGTATTATTTAACATGATCTTTGTATTAATACTTCAAGAAAAATAAATTGTGCTTTCTCCGTGGTGAATTTAAAATAATTTTTTTTATGAAACTAAGAAAATTTCAGCATAATGACTTGAGGTCAGTTTACAAATGCAAAGCTGGCTGTGCGTCTTCTTCAGCACAGATGAGCTTCAAAGAGGGTTTCTTCATTATTTCAAAAATATATAATAAACACTCCCTCTGATAATCACATACCTTAGGCAGGAACTCTACTCCCAGAGTTCTGGAAAGAGGCATTGTTCATCTCTTCAAAAACATTGTGTAAGTTTTGAATGAGCTCTTTCATGTTGGCTGGATCCTTCAATATGGGTTCAACAATTGATGATGCAACACTCCCTGCTGGAGAGGAGACCTCAGAGTACACAGACTGGGAGTATGGAGACTGAACACTGTTAGTCTGGATACTCTCGGCCGGAGACGCTGCAAGAGGAAAAGTTGAGTGTGGCGGGGACTGGAAAGTGGCCGCAGCTTGGGGGGAAAATGCTTGTGAGCCCGACGATGACACGGAGGATTCTGAACTTCCGCCTTTAATCTTGCTCTTTAACTTCTCAAAGAGCAACATCTTTTCTTTCATTTTGGCTAGTTTTTCATCTTCCATCTGTCCATTTGAGTCTTCAGTTGTTGTCGAAGCTGGGGCTATATTCAAAGAAAGATTGATATCTGAGAAAAGCTACCTTGTACAGTAACTTATCCTTTTAATGATTCTGAGCTGTGTTTTGCAAAAATTTCACAACTTTATACTAACTTTTTAAATGCTCATTATTCATTAACTATTGAATGTTTTAACTTATTACCAGTAAGCATACCAACAAAAAATGAAATTGTTTGATATAAATGGTTATGTAAGTAATTGTTTATTATTATAGTGACATTAATTAAGCATATATGACATTTGTAATACAAAGTATATATCAAAAAATTAGTCACCTTATACAATTGTAACTTTAAGCATGCATGATTTCAAATATATTAACCTCTGGACATTGATAAATTACATTTCTGATATACAATACTTTAACACATTTACTTTTGAATATTTTTTTTCCTGAGTTGGTGGGCAGAGTTTATAAAGGGTAACTGCACTTAAGGACATTTAAAAATTGTGATAAATTAAATGTTAAAAATGGGCATATTTCTTTTAATAGTAGGAATTTTCAATGTCCTAACTGCAACTTTATGTAAATACATTAATATGAAGTTAATATTTACAAAGAACGAAGTAGTTTTCATAGGTAGGGGTCATTACATTTTCTTGAATCTGACCATAAGATAATGAGGATGCCCACTTTTTACAGACTTAAATATAGTCAGCACATGTTTGTCTATTGTTCTCCTTTTAATGGAAGTTGTATATTTATACACAATTATAAGCTTATGTTTAAAAGGAGATCAATAGACAAACATGCGCTCATGGTTAAACAGACAAAAAACTGTTACTTCTTGCGCTCGCGTTCTGTATGTTACTGATTAATCTACTTGTTAATTCTTTTCAAACACGTAAATTGTTGACATCAGCTACTGGTTTACGATCATCAATGGCTACTTGTACTGGCCAATATTATATGTTATATACTTTCTTTTGAAACCTTTCAAAAATGGCAACACGCAGAGAGAGAGAGAGAGGCAGAGAGAGAGAGACAGAGAGAATCAATTACATGTATAGTACTGCTTTACTAATTTTAGACCACTCATTACAATATTAGATCAACCCTCCAAACATATTTATGAATCTTATCTTCAATCAGACAAGTCTGAATTCAAAATATTTGCAGAGCAGTAAGGGTAAAACCATTATGACAATAAATTTCTATTTGAAACAGACCAAACTATATTGTGTCTGAGCGAATTCAAGACGGGGGGGAAGTGTTTGCAAGTGTAAAAGTCAGAGCAAAAATTTCATGGTGCAAAAATAACCCTGTATACAGTAATGATCGATGTGATGAAGAATCTGGCACAAGGCTCAGTGGCCATTGAACTTGGCTAGTCAAGCTCAGTTTTAATTAAAGACACACTTTAACAAAAGGAATACAGAGAGAAAAAAAGCCTGAGATCAAAAGTTACCAGTAGCTTGTGTAGGTTTTCTTAGCTGTCTACTTTCAGTTACTAGAACTTTACCATAAAGAACTTTTCACTTAATAAGTTAATCCTGTTAATTAAGAATAGTTAAGAGAGAAGGATGAAGCCATTACCATAAACAATGGATGCCATTGTACCATTTTGTTGGTTGTTGTCTGTACTCTGTAAGGACTGAACAGAATTCGCTGGACTAGACATAAAAGTTTCTGGACTAGGCTGTTGCATGGAATCCATAGAAGGAGCCGGGCTCATTTGATGGTCTTTGCTGTAAACATCATCAGTATTGCTTGGCTGCTGTTCAGGATACCCAAGAAGCTCAGAAAGTCCATGGTCAGATTGAAGGAACAAGAGTGTTTGACCCAGGGCATCTTCATCAATTGTTAAGAAATTGCTGGTATTTGATGAAAGCATTCTTGACAAATTTGGGTGTCTACTGGATAAACTCTCCTCCTCAATGCTGAACTGGACATTGCTAAGCGAAGACGTTTCCATCTTGTCTCGGGTGGAAATGAGAGACTGGCTACCTTGCGACTGTCCCTCTACATGAAGTTCTAGGACGGTCTGAGGAATACCGATACTATACATCTGTGGAGATTCTGGTGGTACAGACATGGGTGATTCAGTTTGTGTGGCTTCTGAGTGCATGCCAGGCTCTGGTTCAGACAAACGCTGAGCTTTAATGACGCCGGACCTGGTTTTGGCGGCCTCTCGTTTCTTTGATGGCCCAACTGCTTTCTTTATTTCTCTTTTTTTTTCTGGAGATGATTCATCATCTAAATTCATATCACTGTGAAAAAAAAAAAAAAACCAAACATACGCACAATAACTCATTCAAATCATTTAGAAGAAACTTGATTTATTTAGTACTTTTGACTGGTATACTAGAATTCAACAGTGAAATATATTTTTGAAGTAGACACCCATGTAAATGTCTAGTATCTATATTTTTTTTTTACATACATGTACATGTACAATTTATTAAACAAAATTATAATTATAATTTTAAAGAAAGAAAAGAATAAGTAAGTTTATTTACTTAAACAATACTAGGATTTCCTCCAACTTCTTATATCTCTCATTTTCTTTTCTGTTTTTGCTCTCTGAAACAACAAAATTGCATGTCTGTGTAACACTATTTCAACATCTCTACAGTTAAAACATTCAAATGTTTTCTTTGATGAATCCTCCAGGAATTAAGGTAGTAAACATTGCATCAAAATACATAACTGCTTTATGTAAAAGATTTTCAGCATTTTATAAATTTTTTTTTTGGACCAGGAGCTACTGACCTACAACTATATTCTAACGCAGACAAATTAATTTAGAAGCCATATAACTGGTAATTGCGATTCCATTTTTGTTAGTAGCAGTTTTCTTAAGAAATACAAGAAATAATTCTCTGGGGATGTAATAACATGCATATATCAATAAAACGATCCTTTACTGTCAATTTAAAGCTATACTCTCATTATTTAGTGTTTCTTTATCCATATTTAGTTTATTTACCAGTGAAATAAGTCTGAAATGCTTCCTCAGTGCTGATGGTTGATGTTGGAGTCTTGTATAACCACTGCAAAAGTTGAACATTGTTACCATCGGGTGCAGGGGCATCTGTGCTTTTCACATACGTGGTTTTCACACACTGGGCAAGAGTCTTCTTCTTGACCTTGAAAGTTTCTGCTTTGAAGGGTTCGGTCGACAGGAATTTCCATTTGCCTGTGATAAAATATTAGAATTTCAGCCTCACTGTCAATTTATTTTACAGTAAAATTTAAAAGTTTGTTAAAGTGGCTGCCACATGATCACTCACACTTTTTCTTTTTTTTTTTTTTTTCTTTTTTTTCTTTTTTTTTTTTTTTTTTTTTTACATTTTTCACCTTTTTTGCTCTTGAAAATGACAGTAGCTGAGATGGCACCACACACGTTTTGACCTTGACAATCTGTGATGACAGTATCAGAGAACCTCAAGAGGTAAGTATAGTCTTTCGTGTTGTGGTTATTGCTCCTCAGTTTTTGTTCTGCTGTCTCTTTCTTGATGAATCCACAGATCAACCTTAAAAAAAGATATTCTCATTGATAAATTAAAGTTAAATAATTTACTGTGAAACTTGTCTAAGAGTGGATCTGTAGATTTCGCTGCATTAGAAAACATTTGATTTGAAGAACATTGTAACTTTTAAAGTCCAAAATCATGCACTTTGTAAACAAAAATTAGGTTTACTGTATATTTACTAGGAATTCAAGCATGCCCTGTAAACTTATCGATATACATTAAAATAAAGCCTTTTTATACCCAAAGAACTATATCTAATAAGTGCCTAAAATGGCCACCTAAAATGAACATCATATTTTTAATGAACTAATAGGTTTTCTTTGTATAGTGTCTATGTGAAGTTTTTATATAATTTTCATTTTGATCCAAATGCCCTTGATTTCAAAATAAGTTGACCTTTTCCCATCACTTCTGCATTAGGTTATTTTTTTTTACAGCAAACATTGAGCACAGGCTTGAACTAACAAATTTTTTTTTATCAATGAATCAGGTTTATCGATTCAAGACTAATAACTGACAGAAAGATTTTGCTTGTTAAAAGCTGTGCTCTATCTATATTTCCCATTCGAAAAAAGATATGTGAAAAATGCAAATTATACATTTGACTGATTTTGATTGATTTCTAAATATAGCATCATTTCTGACATCATATATACTGCCCACAAGTGAAATAAAATGAGATTAATAGATGAAAAATACATTTTATACCAAGTCTTTAAACTACCTACAAAATAACAAGACAATTTGATATACCTGAAACACTTTTAAAAATGTTGAATCATGGGGGCAAAATTGGACTCTACATCATATATTAGTTCTCTTTCAGCTCCTTGAAATCAGCAATCTTAATTTTCTGGATTTTGACCAGTACCGGTAGTAAATATTAATCACTTTTTGGTTTAAAAGTCATTTAATGAGTATCCTATTTAAATTCTTTCTTTCAAATATAAGTTATAATAATCTTTATTAATACAAAGATCTTCTGGTATAACAAAATTAAGAAGATTTATTTTAGATAATTGTAATTTCTTAATTACCGTAAATGAGACAAATTAATCCATGTTAAATTGTGAAAAGTATATTCCTTGCCAATTTTAAAATCTCAGCTTTATTTTTCCGACAGTTGTTAACTACAAGTACATGAGTTTGACGTTTCCGATTTTAAATTCTTGCAATTTGTTACAAAAGGACAGAGTTGTTGAAATTAAGTACTTGTGTTAACTAAAGAATTTATCGTATATCTAGAGTAGGTTCCAAAAAACTGAGCTCTGCTGTACATTTTTTTCACTTAATACTTATTTTTAAAAAAATAAAATTAAAATAAGTTTGTTTATCACTTCTCAAATTTCTAAGTGATTTATTATATAACCACAACATAAAACTAAATATACATGTTGAAATATATATATATATACATGTATAACATACTCATCACTCCAGTAATCTTGGAGATGAAATTTGGTAAGATTAAAAACAGCCAGGAACCACATCCAAAACGTGGCCGATTTCTTCTTGTCATCACCGTCTTTTATGTCCATCATTTTGTCCTAAAAATAACATTTTTAAAACATCAAGACAACCAAACATTTTCTATTTTACACTGTCAATTACATATGCAAAACACAGTAAAAAAAAAAACTCTTATAGCAAAGTGCCTTGGACAATGATTTTGTTTCTTTATAATTGTCATTTGTAACATGGATCCATTAGTTACCGTAATTAAAAGTTTTTCAGACTAAGGAGAATAAAATTGCCTTTGTTTGCTGCAAGTGCCGGTTCATTATGAGCGTGTTTGCTAAAACTGTACTTCACTGTACCTAACATACAATTTACACAGTAATGAATAAGACCATACCACACAGAATTTTCTGAAGGGAATGTCCATCTCATCTGGTATTGGATTTTCAACTGAAATTGATCAACACACTGAGTGTAAAAATACTGTTAATTACCAGCATTTTAAATAAATATTGGCTTAAAAAATTGTGTATTATACACAAGTCATTAATGACGGTAAAATTTTCTACAGAAAACAGTTTGATGACGATGATTAGCCGTCCGCTTTAACATAAAGACATACCCAGCATGAGCCTGCTCCCTAGATGATCCTTCTCATCGTCACATAGGTCCCTTCCTCCCAATGTCCGCATTTTTGCATTCAACATATCAAACACAATGTGCCACTTTAAGGAGCTTGCAGATTCTATTGGCAACTGAAACTGTTTACAAAGAAAAGAAATGTTTGAATTCATGTACACTGCATGGAGCTCCTTCACACCATCAAGACTGCTTATTCCCAGTTGCATTATTTTACTTAAAAGAATTGCATAGCTTGCTGTTTCAAAACAAATACATTCTTGCTAGTACAGTAGTTAATTTCTAACAAATAGTGGTATATGTAATAGCTACCTCATATTAATTAATTAAATTTTACGCGATTTAGAAGGGGCAGAGGGAGTGAAGCGACCGAGCCCCTTCTTAATCACGTAAATTTTACTTAATATGATCTAACATACTTAGAACATAACTCACTTTTTCACTGGCTGATCAAAACATCTGCACCAATCAATATTATCTCTCTTTTGTTTACGGCTCTCTCTTAATGATTAAAAACATCACCTAATAGAAATTTAGCGACTGCTTACTGTAGATTCCTAATTAAACACGAGGAATTAATATCCGTGTAAAATCGCAAGAAATACCCTTTGCGGATTTTAAAATCTCGCAATTAGTTTTTGAGAGTTGAGAATAGTAAGAAATAAGGAAAAAAGTTTCGCGTTCACGATTTTATATTCTCGTGATTTGATACAAAACAGTGGGAACGCGGAATTAAGTACTAGCTTGCGAATTATAAGGAATTTACAGTATTAGATGAAAAAGTGGGTTGTGTTATGTTCTAATTACATGTACAACAGATCAGTATTATGCCCTTATGTTGCAACCTCCTTCTCTTTATTCATAAATTTTTGAGAGGCAGAGAGAAGAAAAATATTAAGATATGGCTTGATGACTAGGGCCATTTTCAGACATACATGTATATATATCTATCTCCTGTAGATGGAGAGCTTTGTTTAAAGATATTGAAAAGTATTTAAATTTTAAAGTAAAATTATATAAAGGAAATTACAAAATAATAATTTTATGGCTAAAAAAAAAACCTGTAAAATTTTAAATATATCTGATGGTTATTGTGTTGACCATTAAACCTACTTAACAGAACACTGCATACCAGTATGCATGTTACACTTACAGCATCTTTGGTGCTAAAGCACTGCCAAAGGAGAGAGCCATGTACATTACAGCTCTGACTGGCTCCTGTTGTTACCACAATGGGCAGAGAAATAGTCTGAAATAAATATTGGTAGGTACTTATTATAATCATGTCTTATTCTTAAGGTGGCTCACTTCATAGATAGATAACTTGAATATGATAGATATCATGATGCATAACAAGTATAGATATGCAAGTCAAATATGTGGAAAAAATATGCAATTTTGGATAAAAAATTATGATTTCAAAAACATGATTCAGTAAATATAAACAAAATCACCAGGCAGATTCGAACTCGTGATCTACTGTCCACATGGCTGATACTTTAACAGCCGAGCGATGATGATATTCAACCAAATTGATTTATACAAACAATTTAGCTAAACATTTAAATCACCATCTTGTGATGTAGTGTCTTAAGCTTGATGTATTGAGGTACTTTAAATCAATTCTAAGTCTTATAAAGGAGTAATATAAGTTTTACATCAAAGTATACTTAAAATTTTAATCAAACAATCGGCAATTATTTACAGATTTAAATTTTTATAAAGAGTAAAATTCATACCGATACAGGAATGTCTTGGTCTGCAATTCTGACTCTAGTGGTGAAAACAATCCTAAATTTATCCTCGCAAACTTGAATATCTTGCTTCCGTTCAAAGTTTTCTATCTCCAGCTTTTTAAAAGTGGCTAAAGCTTTCTTTTCAAATGACGATTCATCTGTTTTGGCCTTCAGCTTTATTTCACATGGACTTTCCCATTCACCACTCTGAAACTTTTCATTGGCTTCTGACTCATTACAAAACTGCGCTTTCACTTTTCCTTTGCAGTCGATATTATCACAAGCTAAAAGTCTGCAAAGTTATATTTACTGTTTAGTATATACTGTGAAATAAAAACAAATACGGGTAATTGCTAAAGAATCACATGTAAACCTTTCACAGTACTGTAAACCAACTTTTATTCGCATGCAAGAAATTTTCACGAGGTTCGCGAGGGCCTCTTCGCGCGTATTTCTCTTGCCGCGTACCAGTTGTAATTTTTATCAATGGTTGTTATAACGATGACGGATCTGGATAAGGCTTGGTCGCGAACATTAGTCGTCACGAACCAGTTTATCGGAAGAAAATTGCGAAATAAAGTCGTCACGAATAAAAGTTGGTTAACAGTAAACTTGAATTTGAGGAATTAAAATTCTTGCATTTTTACAAGATAAGGTTAAACACGCTTAAAACGAAGTGCCAGGGACGGTCGATTTTACGTCGTTATAAGCGTAATTTGTTATATCCGTCACGTTTACAACATGTATTAAAGTCACGGGGAATGAAAATCATTTCGCTGTAAGCATCAATTCATTATAAGCGTGTTTGCTATAACCATGTTTTACTGTATATCTACTCGTACTTACCTGCCTCCTTAATAATGTGACATAAATTTTGTCTTTGTATTGTAATTGTTTCTTGTACAATTTTTTTCAATCATAACAGTACCGTAATTACATATGTCATTGTCATTTCTTTGATAAACATTTACGAAATTTACATAGAGAGAGCTGATTACAAATTTAAAACAATGTTATTTTACAAAAAAATTTAGGAGGGCATGTAAGCGGATGTATTGAAATGACCAGCAACTTAAAATTTTAATGACAACAGATTTGAAAAAGGTTAAAGAAGTGATAAAATTATATTAAAATCAGGATTCAATATGGTGACTTTGTAGCAACAAAGTCATGTTAAAATTACTCTTAAGAAGTTTCTCGTACCGAACAGTAGCATAGAACTTTGGACATCGAAATTTCTGATTGGTTGCTTCCTCTCCATTGCCATCTGCCTCTTTATTACGTTTTTTTGAACCCAGTTCAACTTTTATTATGTGCTTCTGCTGTTCAGTTACAACAAATGAACTGTGAAAGAAAATCATTTATGGTCTTATCTATGGCATATGAACAAAATTTCTATAAGTTAATTTCTTGGAAAATTATTGTTACATATTTCACAAAAATTTTCTTTCAAAAGTTTTCAAAAGTTATCTCAGTCAAAGTATTGAATAGGTACATGTAAATGTACATTAATCATGTGCGTACTAAAGAAGGGAAAATAATATCTGTACCTTTTAAGAAGCCTTTCAAAGCAGCTTCTTAGACTACAAGTAGTGCTTTGTACCATTTGAGATCCTACCAATAATTCTAGCTTGGGCAGATCATATTGCAAATTATCGTACAATATTTTTCCCATCCAGGAATATCTAGAAAAAAAATACTTACAGCTAGTTGTACATTTTTGTAAGCAATACATTTCTGTTTCATGCGATCATATTTAAAAAGAAAACATTTCTTGCACTAACAAAGCTACATTTCAAATCACTATTAAATTTGTTCAAGTAAAGAATTTGAACACTTCAACAAGGTAGTCATTGCATTTAAAGCAAAAACTTGTACATATGTAAAGTTCTAAATAGTCAAACTTCATGATTTCAAACTAGATGGGACTGTTCAAAAACTTCAAGATACTTAAAAAATAAGTGGATGGGACTTGCAAATCACTTCGACATATCCAATGTATTTGATATATCAGTGTTTGAGATATCGAAGTTCAACTGTATACTGAACAAAATAAAGAACTTTTACTAAATAACAGTAAGTAAAAGGTCTATAATACCCAGTATATAGTGTATAATAATCATTTGAGATAAACAGATTACCCTCTCTCCACTTCTGTAGGTATTGGAGGCCTATGATCCACTAAGTCCACATAGAACAATTTTAACTGTTCCTTGTAAGCCATCATCTTCTTTTCAAGAATTGCTTCAGCCTCTTCAGCCTTGGTCTCGATCTTTTGCAGGTGCCTTATTATATCCTGGTGAAGATTTTCAAAAGATATTTAAATCATTCATTATGATTATGTAAGGTAACTAAATGTACAGCAAAACTTGAATTATAAGGAACACATGCATTTAAGGTAGTACAAAACAGTATCCGAAAAACAAACACTTCGGAAATCCTCGCGCAAGTCAAACGTTTACGAGAAACAAATAAATGACGTACGTCACGTTCTAAGTGTCTTATTATGACGTCACGCCGTGCAAGAACTGTTCAAATAATACTTTGTAACAAAGTGGGGAGGGACTGGTTTAAACTTCTTTTTAAAAATATCTAGTGGTGGAATTGTTTTGGTATTTACATAATATTATCTACATATTCCAGCAATTTATATGATAGTTTTTCATGGAATTTGAATGATAGGAATTTAAATAAAAACGGTATTTAGTATGGCGAATAGCTCCAAAATAGGGCCTTCTTGCATATACTTTGAGCTGATTTTATTGGTACAAAAAATTAGCAAAGTCAATGATTATTATTTTTTAACGTTTAACGTGTCTTAGTCTCTTTGTTAATAGATATTTGCCAAAAAAAATATTTTGATAATTTTTTTTCTTGTTAATCATGTATTCTGATTAGCCTAGCCCTTTTCTAACAGGGTGTCGGAAGCCATAGTTGTGACCTAGATTACGAGAAAACTAATGGTGGGATTTTTTTAAAAACTTTGTATATGTATACAGTTTAATATGATTAACATTTGGTGCAATTTTTTAAAAAAAATGAATTATGGGAAAAATTTTCGCTATCTGTTTTGTACTACCTTAATAACACAGGGCAAAAACAACCCTGTATACAGTATAATAATGAAATCTTCTTTTAGACATTACAAACATACAATGTATTAAAACAAACATCCAAAATACTTAACGACTTTAATTAGAATATCATTCTGAAATCACAAAAAATTTTGATCTTGTATGCATGCCTAACATTTCCTGTTGTTAAACAGAATTTTTTGAACAAGAACAGAAAACCTTAAAACTTTGGAAATTGGAGAATTCTCAAATTTTAGGCAGAAATCAGCTTGCTTTTATCAGAAAGCACCAGAAGATGAAATACCTACCGTAAGTAACTGATCTCTTTCCCGTCGGGATCTGATCTGTCTCTTTTGTTGCTCGGACAGATTTATTCCATTGGATCCACCATTCAAATGCTCAAAATCTGACAGAAGAAAAATCATTTGCTCTCTTTTATTCCAATCGTACAAAACAATTTTGCCGATCAAACATTAAAATTTTCTTCTATACTGTAATTCTAAAGGCAAGTGTTGATCAAAATAAACTTTGTATTTTATTAATTCTACATTAGCATCATCACTTTGAATTAAGTTATCTATTTCCTTGTATTTTAAGTGCTTCAACTAAACTTTTTTTATGAGCTGAATGCATCCTTTTGATCCACACCCAAGAACGTGTAATTAGCGTACTTAATGGCTTATGAATTAAATTATGTCACTGGCTCAAGTTCACAGTCACATTCATTCAGAACCAAGGACAATAGAATACACAGTACTTTACAGTAAATGTCTTGCTATAGATACAAATATGCTTATTTCCTATGTAGCTTGTAACACGAGATTTGATTGGCTGGGTGTAAATTTCCGTACATCCGACTTGAGCCAGAGATTAAATGTGACAACACAATGCATTAAATGCGTAAATTGTTTATCTTGAAAGTGTAATACATGTACACCCTTGATTGGACATGGGAAACAGATTTATTTGGTTTATATAGGAAATAAATTTGTTATCCAGGTCCAATCAAAAGGTTTTACGGGGATCTACCCTAAGTAGTAGTCCAAATACCCTTCAGTCTTCCGCCTCAGGGTTATATGGAATCCCCGTACACCCTTGATTGAACCTGGATAACTAATAATATACTTCGAGCTGTAGTAAGAAATACAAACAGACTTAAAACATTCACTCACCAACTTGATTAATCAACTGGTCTTCTAATGATTCTAATTTTTCAATATAGACCTTGACACTCTATAAAAAAAAAGGATTTCCACTCAATTAAATCATGCATTTAATCTATTGAGGCAAATACTGTTATATTTAAATTTTCATCTATGATATGGCAATGAAAAATTTAATAGATTTACCGGTAATTTCATTTTGTTTTGTTTTTTAGGGGGGGGGGGGGGGGGGGGGGAGGGGAGGGGGGATCTTAAAGAAAAGGCACCTTGCTACTTTCATCCATGCATGCAAGAATATGGTCTTGGTCATCATCTGGGCTCACTTCCATGGATTCTGCCTGCAAGATTTTCATAGATTACAAATTGAAACTTAATTCAATACAAAGTAAAAATAAAGCCATTAATTACATAAATAAATACTATCTTATAAATCTGGTAAATCTAACAAATTGTACCTCTGCAGTCATAAACTGTGTCAGTAATCTTTCTTCCTCTTGCAGAAGTCGGCACAAACTGGTTATAAATGGTTTGGGGTTTTCTTCATAACTATTCTGTAAGACAAGATTTCACTGCATATTTTGCTTATTGTATGCATATTCAATGTCGTGCATGAAAATAATTTATCAAACGAATATAAAACTCTTAACTCTTTTTTTTTTTAAAGTAAATCCCCTTCATGCTCTTTAGAAGGCTAAACAAAAGCCACAGACATAGGCCTATTTTTTATTACCTACCGGTAGTTGTTTTTTAAGACCGACTGACCCAAATTTTAGAAATTGGAAAAAAAAATTGTTTGTGGCGTCAGGTGAATGAATTTATCCAAACCATAGTATCCACTAGAAAAATCGGCTTATAAAAAATGAGATTTGAACAATTTTTTAAATAGGAATTTGCATTGGAAATGTTATCAATCTTTTTGGGTGTTGGATGTGAGTCGGTGATGGTTTGGTGATGGTTTTACAGTTAATAATTACAGTTATAGATTTATGGCAAAAATGTCTTTTTAAATTTTTTTTTATCTTGACCAAACAACCCAATTTTTTTGGAGAAGTCTTGATAAACAGCATTATAGAAATAGTGCCTGTTTGGGAGGGTAGCAGTTGAAATTGACACCCCGAGAAAACCATTGTCATTCGACGCAAAGTGGAGATTGACAATGGTTTTCGAGGGGTGTCAAATTCAACTGTTACCCTCCCAAACAGGCACTATTTATTTTATTATACTGAATGTCTTAATTTTAGAGAAAATTTTACTGCTTTTATACAGAAATGACCTGAATTCTATGGCGATCCATACGCACATTATTTACGTGCATGTAACAATTTGTTTTATTATACTTTCATGTTAAATACTAAAATCTGATTGGTTTAGATGCAGTTATAATCCGTTCTATTACCCTCAGCATTTTAGCAACACACTTGGCAATGGGTAACACTATATAAATAGTGCCTGCTTGGGAGGGTACCGGTTGAAATTGACACTCGGTGTCAATTTCAACTGGTACCTTCCCAAGCAGGCACTATTTATATAGTGTTACCCATTGCCAAGTGGGGTGTCAATTTCAACTGGTACCCTCCCAAGCAGGCACTATTTATATAGTGTTACCCATTGCCAAGTGTGTTGCTAAAATGCTGAGGGTAATAGAACGGATTATTAACTGCATCTAATCCAATCATATTTTAGTATTTAACAAGAAAGTATAATTTTAAAAAAAATGGCCTTAGAAAGCTTCTGCTGTTCTGTTGTTACAAAGCAGCATCATGAACAATATAAAAAAATTAACTGCAACATGTACCGTAATAGAGATTTTAGAAGTCAACTTCCAGAAGTAAAGTCAGACATCACTAGCATATTAAATAATATCATTAACATAATATCATTAATGAATTTACATGAACTGCATGAAGCCCAAGACTCATACATGTACTCATAAAAGCAAAATTATGTGTTGCATATGACGATGGTTTTAGTTACCATGGAGATGGCCTTGACCTCTGTATTACCTTGATGTTGTCATACACCACTCTCTGCGACAGCCGCTGTTTTTGGTCTGCCTCCTCGTGCTCAAGTTCATTAAAGTGATCCAAGACCATCCTGAACATGCATCTACAGACCTCTTCATTTTTCGGGTCCGTCTCACCATTTTCAAGGACAAAAAGCTCCAGACTTTCCCTGAAGTTTATTAAAATTAACTGGCATGTGCATTAATGAATGCTTAATATAATTATTTCTTTAAGACTTGATAATTGTTTTATCGGAATAAATTTTTTTTTTTTTATAATGCTTTTTCATAATGGGGAATGAAAAATGAGATGGTAAATATATGTGTGTGAATCACAGATAATAGATAACTGTTTTCAGATAAAAATGCCAACCTAATAGTCTACCTGAAATCAAGAAATAAAATAATTACCAAGCTTCAGAGAGAAAGAGATCTTGGCAATTCAAACGCGCATCTCTTATATGTTGGTCACCGAGTTTGAATATGTTCTGCCATCGTTCACGGAATCTAGGATTTGCCAAACAGTAACTAATCACATCAGGACGAGTTTGTAATTCACTTGTAGCCATTTCCATGTCTCTGATTTTGCTGATTTTCAATACTCCTGAAACAAATTGCATATCTTTTCTATAGGCTTATACATTTCAAATAAAAGTGAACATTCATATTCTGACATCTCTTTTTTGTTGTACATTTTTTTTTTTAATTCTGGTTCAGAAATATTTTTCTAACCATTTTCACAAACCAATTTCTGGGTTTTCCAATCTGTTTAACAATAGGATTGCAAATCACTGACTAGCAATGATAATTTCTACTGTCTAAAATCACAAAATGTAAAAATTTAAAAGATAAAATTTTTAATATATGTTTAAAACTGGCCTTAATTTCAAAAGGTTTTTTCCCCAGCTATTTTGAAACACCACCGTCACCCCATCTTAACCACAGGCCCGGGTATTGTTTTTGAACAAGCTTATACCTGCATAACTATACCGGCCAAAGACAAATTCTTACCAAGTACCAGTTCTCGCCATCACATAATATTTAATGTATATACATGTATGTCTTGATACTGTGACATTTACAAAGCACTGGCGAGAAATGGACATCCTATACACAAGTACTGGTACAACATCTATGCTTAAATTAAAAACTTTTCTAATAAGACTCATTTGCTTCTTTATTTATTTCAGAAAACACTGAGTCTTAAACTAATCCAAGACACATGCTTATCTAAAGTCCATATCAGGAGAAAAGTCTTGAATTATGATCCAACCAATTTTCATCATTAAATTTCTTCCATCTCCCTATGTAAGAGATACGCTGTTGTGAAATATACTCGTGGGATAAGGCAAACATGACATCTCTGCAACATTGCATCAACAACTTTGTACAAGACTTCACCAGCAGACCTACTCTTCCATCGATACCCACTGGGAACTCTTCAGAGACACCACACGAAACATCATGAACCACCATGTTCCTCTAAAGGAATTGGTAACGGAGCTTATACACCAGCTTTGACCTTCTTTTTTCAAATGTCACTGAACAGTGGATGCGTGCGACTGCCAGAGGATTGGAAGATGGCCCATGTTGTCCCCATCTTTAAGAAAAGAGATGAGTACAGCAGCCAACTATTGTCCTTTATCCCTCACGGCGATTTGCTCAAAGATCCTGGAACACATCCTTGGACCTCCATTCTAACATTGTGGACCACTTTGAAAGAAACTCCATCCTTACACCAGCACAGCATGGATTTCGCAGTAAACGCTCATGTGAGACTCAACTGATTTCCACTGTACAAGACCTGGCTAGTAGCTATCGAATGGCAACTAGATCCATTTCATCTTATTAGATTTTACCAAAGCATTCAATAAGGTACTACCACACCGAAGGGATGTTCTCCAACATTGCAGATGTGAACTCTGGAGTACCCAAAGGCACAGTAATGGGTCCCCTATTATTTGTTGCCTACTTTAATGACCTTCTGGATGTGGTAACATCTAACGTTAAATTATTTGCAGAGGACTGTTTCATTTATAAGACAATCCAATCAATCAATGACACAGTCCAACTCCAACAGGCCTTAATGATCTCTGATCCTCAGCAAAGTTCGATAACTCTAAATTATCCGGATTTCTTTTATTCGTACCATAAATCTGACTTTTATACAGACAATTTTAATTTAGTATTCTACTGCTAGTATAACCATCAGTCACACAACTACATGCTTGGCGTAGTGGATCCACGGAGATATCCCACTTATATACATCTGGGTATAGAGTTTGAGCCATCGATGCACCGGAACTTTTTTTTTTAACTCAATTTGTTTCTTTATTCCATTATATCCATCATAGGCAAATTTGCAATAACTTTGTAAAATGCATGGATACCCTCTAAAAATTTCATTTTTATATCATTTCATTTATAAACGTTGAAAGAAAAATATCATTCTTATGATGAAAAAAATACTTTGAGGCTGAGGATCGGAGAACCTTAAGTGCTCGAGAAGTGGGAAAAGGACTGGCAGATAGCATTTCACTCTCAGAAGTGTACCACCATCCACATTTCTAAGAAACGCCATCTAATGATAATCAAAGTACCGGTATCTTACTAACTGCATTGTCATACCCTGGAAAATGTCCCAAGTGGTAAATTCCTTGGAATCACAATCAGTAGTGACCTGTCATGGCGCGAGCATATCAATTCAACTTCTGCCGAGGCCATGGGAACAATTGGATTTTTATGAAGTTGTTCGCAGGCTATCAGGAGCCTGACATACACGGCCCTAGTACGCCCAGTACTGGAGTACGCATCAGTAGTTTGGGATCCTTATCAACATCTAATCCAACCCTCAGAAGATGCTCAGCGCTAAGCAGCAAGGACTTTGCCACTGACAATTACTCATCAAGGAATCCAGAGTGTGTCCATCATGTTACATCAACTCGGCTGGAAACCACTGGAACACATGAGAGCCTGGCACTGAGTGATCATGTTCTACAAAAATTTACCATCATATTGTAGAAGTTACAGTTCATCATCTGCTACACGTACGTCACCAATAGCAGAACCAGTGGCTCAATCCAATTTGGCAAACAAAATCCGCCAAATCAGCACCAGAGTTGATGTCTACAAGTATTCATTTTTCCAGCAACTATCATAGCATGGAACAACATACCAGCCACAATATTGAGAATGACCATATAGACAGGCTATACAAACCATCAGCGTGTCTAAAACCCTACGTATACACCACTAAACTAGTGTCAAGTTTTAAATTTAAATTTTTAGCCCGTTTAGTTAGAGGTTTTTAACTGTTCACCATTGAATTACTGGAGTATCGACACTCATTTTGAGTCCACTCCTTAAAGGGAAAGAAGAAGTAAGGGGATCCCTTGTGTAAATATTAGAAATATTATTGTGACTACTGTTTTTATTTGCCTATAATTATAAATTTTATAATTTTTTGGTTTCTTTCAATTATATTTTTATAACAAATCATATAATAGAAAAGTAAACATACCTTAGTTAATGTAAAATATGAACCTTTTAACATGTTTAATGTAATTTTTCGACTCACTTTTAGGACTGTTACCCCCCGCCTTAACCTCAGCGAGATTTGTCGAGACTGAAAAATTTTTGAAGGAAGAGACGTCCGTTAAAAATTTTCAGTCTCAACGAATCTCGCCGAAATTACCCCCGCCTCCCCCCCCCCTTCTGATATTCCTCTCCCCTGCATGACACGGCCGGGAAATATGATTCAGCGGAATCACAGATAACTCCCTCCCCTGTTCCAATATTTCGTGAGATTGAATTTTTGCATTGATATGGGCAGTCACTGAGCCACGGTCTTGTATTGCAGTTCCTATATAGTGGGTGCGTTCATAGTTCTGCCGTTGGTAGACAAAAGTTGCTGTTGGTAAATTTAAGTACCATTGGCATGCCATTAATTGGTACCAATGTTTTTTGCCAATGGTATATTTTACTGCAGACGATCTAGAGTGTGGGAAGTATTGGTAAATGATGTCACAACTCATTATAGACGTGGCGGCGAAAATCAAGACATTAGTTCCCGGTTTTGGGAAAGCGATTTTCGCTCTATGCATGATAATTGGGGTGCAATATATGATGAAAATGTTGAAGTTGTATAATTTGGGCTATAAAAAGATGTTTGTTGTTCGACATGTTTAGAAAACTGTAATCAAATTTACTAATGTTTCCAATGGACCCCCATTGGTAACATTGGTAAAATCAGTGACATTTGTATGCCATTATTAACAAAACTGTTCAGGGTTTATTGGTACCATTGTCATCCAACTGCAACAATGGTTATTTGAAAGTTGGTACCACTGGTAAAACTATGAACGCTCCCATTTTATATATATATTTGCATTGTTGTATTTAAAAATACACTCGATTTCTAATTTTCTACAATTATTCCATGCATAATTAAGTCGTAAAGTTATAATATTAACACGTAGGCCTACATTGTAAATCAATTTTAAAAAATCTTGTACTAAAATAAAACTAAATACATGTTATAATACTTACTGTTTCACAGAGAAACAATTAACGACATTGTCACTGTTGTGAAAAATTCTATGAAAATATGTCGCCTTTCCAAACCATTTCCCGAAAATCAGTATTTACATTTTTAGTGTACCTAATGAAAAGTCCCGAAACAACTTCGCTCTCGGAGCTCCTCTTTATTTACGGGTGCGGATCATATAGTTACATGTTCATGTATACATGTGTATGTAGAATCTCTCTTTTAGAAATTTCTCTCTAATAACTATAATCTTGTATGCCCTCTGGGCCCAAAATTGGAAATAAACTATTATTATTATTATATAGAAGTCAGAAGTTTTGAGTTCCATTTTATTTTTGTCAATTTTATGGGTATATCAAGCGTTTTTACTATTTTTTTTTATAGATAAAACTTAATGTGTAAAATAGGTTACTTAAAGAGGTTCGCTCCTTAGGTTTTGGGTATCCATTTTGGGTCACCTCTAGTCTGAAAATCCTGCGGATCACTGAGAAACCGCTGGCGAAGATAGATTTTTAATTGTTATATCAATTTGATATAACAAATCATTAATTTGTTATAACAGATTATTAACTTGTTAAGTAGTTTGTTAAAACAAATTAACAATTCGTTACAACAGATTATTAATTTGTTATAAAAGATTATCAATATGTTATTCTGTTATAACAGAAAATCTGTTATAACATATTTACTATAAAAAAAAATAATTTGTTATAACAAATTGATAATTTGTTATAACAAATTAAAGAGGTTCGCTCCTTAGGTTTTGGGTAGCCATTTTGGGTCACCTCTAGTCTGAAAATTCTGCATCACATATTATAGTTCTAGTAGTATATTTATATTTTACAATGCCAAATAAACTACATTGAGTAAATTTGTTTTTAAAAAATTACATTTTTACAGAGTTTAGTAAGGGGCTATATTTAAACTTTGACTTAGATTTTACTTATATAGTCACTACATGTGTTCAACTTCATACTGTATTAAAATCATAACTAAATAATAGTTCAAACTATAAATATTTGTTTGATTTCTTCAAATAATCAATTTCCATCACAAATTTTAGCAAAATTTTCAGGAAAATTATCATTTCTGTTTGGGGCCCTATATTTCCAAAAAATGGCATGTGACATGGGTCACAAATAAAATTAATGAACATGATAGGTCCCCATCTTTATATCCAAGTGGTTTTTCGGATGATTGACATTACACCCCTGCGAATGTTATTGTCATTTAAATTTAGACCACGTGGTTTTAGTTGACCGTAAAAATCGAGCCTCGTGTTTATAGTCTATTTCCTAGAATCTAGGTACTTGTAATCAAATATAAACTTTAGACGTTTATTGATTTTAAACTTTATCTTCATTAATTGGTCGATAAAATGAGTTCTAGAAATAAATGTGACAATAGATAATATACGTTTTTTTTCTGATGTTGCAACAATTAACATGCTTAGTAGCGATCTGCTCTATGGATTAATTTTCGATCCGCGCCTGACCTAGTAATAGCATCAATAGTAAAACACACTATACTATTTTATGCAGAATGTTACTTGAAAATGACTCGATATACTAAGTTTTTATACAAAACAGACACCAATTCTTTTTTTAAAAAGCATGGTATTGCACACTAAAAGCATAACACATGGCTATGATTTTATCAAGCAACCCAATGTTTACATTTTCAACCACGTGTAGAGTTGTTGAACACGAACGATAACTCTTTTCTGAATATCATCGTTTAGTTAAAATAACCGCTAGATGATGAAATAAGACATATATCTTAATAGATTTTCATGTTTTAACATAAATCGAAGTAAGATATGAAATGAAAAACGGCCAGTACTTACGTATTTTGAGAATATTATCCGAACACTTATACTTCCGCTCGAATTTTCACAGGAACTGAACAAATCTCGGCGAAGTCTCGTGAACTTTTATTCGAGCACCTCTGGATTTATTACATACTTTGCAACGATAAAGAAAACATTCCGAACACATTCGCAGGGGTGATTAATTACTATTATTTCAGGTGCCAACCTCCTTAATAAAAAATATAATACTGCTGCAGCCTGCATACGCTTCCGTATAAAATGGAGGTGATTATACATGATATCTCTGACTGGTGTATATTTTATCCGCGACTCCTCTTTTTTTTTTTTTTTTTTTTGTGTGTGAATTAAAATTTCGAATTGACTCCTTTTATTTTATATTATCCGACGTTGAATAATTAATGTGGGTTTTTTTTTTTTTTTTTTTTTTTTTTGTTTATTTATTTTAGAGATAAAACGCACAGGTATTCCAGGAAAGGGAGGACTGGCTCTAAACACTAAATTGTTGATTGTTGTAGTAGCTTGTACAGGAACTCTATAGTAACCCAAAATGCAATGTTAATGCAAATACTCCCAACAACGGGACAACAAACTTTCTATAACCACTTTCCAGGACTTCAACTGAGAGAGAGAGAGAGAGAGAGAGAGAGAGAGAGAGAGATAACGATAATACAATGTTCGTGTATAATAATGAATTTTGAGAATACCAAAGATCTTCTACGGTATCTTTATGATATCTATATATTGCCAATCTAATCATAATAAGACGTTAGATGCGTTCACTCAATCGTTTGTGAAGCGATCAAGCGAGCGGATCCAACATCTAATTCTAATTAGAATGCATATAATGCAATACTGTACATAATGCTCTCTCTCTCTCTCTCTCTCAAATTAAAAGAGCTCAGTTATAATAAAATTATGATGATATATTTATATGATTGAATTCTAGATTACAAAACAAGTTAAGAATGCTTAACTTTTGGGATAAACACACAAGTATTTGATGTTTATATATTTTTTTTTTTTTTTGTTCAAAATAAAAAAATATATATATACCCCCTATACCTATAATTAACAATACACGTGATCATAAAGGAGGGGTATATATTTTTATTTAATAAAAGCATCACATCCGCTGGGTGTCTGTGGACAAACGCCAAGTTTTACCATTGGAGCGAATGGTGCAAACAGGATATTGATAAATTTCATATGGCCGCGAAAATGCATTATAAAGTTCTTATAATATTGTGAAAATTTAAACCCCACTCGGTAAATATTTTGCAAGACATCGATTGGCTTTAATATTGAAAATAACCAATATGCACTGAATTGATTTTATCACTGATTTACGACCCAAACCTTTTGTTTCCGAAATATTAAGGTTTTATTTTGGGTTTTTTTTTTTTTGGTCACACGTACATCCTTGATTTGAAAAAAAAAACAAAAAACAAACCACGATGCTAAATATACAATTCACACATTTTTCTTTGTGTTGCTAAAATAACTTTTATCCACTGTTTTTCCTTTGAGATAATTTTAAGAACCCTTCGTGTCTCAGTTAAAAGGTACGGAAGCCCATTTAGGACCCCATTTCAATAAATATCGATGACAAGAGAGACATCTGTGTACGAACCACATTTCTATAAATATCGATGACAAGAGACATCTATACACAGACCACATTTCTATAAATATCGGTGACAAGGAACCTCTATACAGGCGTCCATGACAACCCCCCTTTTTATAAAACTTGATATTAATACAACACATTTTACAATCTGTGCAGATGCGAGCTAGACTTCATTAAATGGCTGTCTAGCCGATACTTATTTTAATGGGAAGCGACTCCATTATAAATCCGTTATCACGAAATGTAATCTGTGATAACAAATAAATCAATTTGTTATCACAAATTATACAATTGTTATTTCAATTTCCAATCCGATATAACGAATTTAACTATCTAGGCGATATCGTTATTTTAAATTTAATTTGTTAAAACAGATTTCAAAATTTGTAAAAACGAATTCATAAAATTTGTTATAACAGATTAAATTCGTTATAACGAATTCCTAAAATTTGTTATAACAAATTTAATTCGTTAAAACGAATTCAACAATTTAACAATTTGTTAAAACGATTTAAATTCGTTTTAACAATTTCAAGAATTCGTTATATCAAATTCAAAAATATTTTTTGATAGGTCCTAAATGGGCTTCCGTAAAAAGGCGCTAAAAAGGCTGGAAAAGAAAGTGAGCGATTAAGATGTAAATTCGGCAGGAATCTGGGCGCACAAGGAGAATTGAAATTTCATCAATTAATTTTGCACATTTTCCGAATTATAACCGTTATTTGGTTTTTGCTGGACGTGAAATGTGTAATGCAAAAGGTTTTATCATAATATGGGTCTAAATATAGCAACACGATGCAATTCATGCAAAATCATACTTATTTACAGCCGTTTTTAAATGATTTTATTGTCGATCTCTGGGTCTTCTCTCCGTGCAAAGATGACATATTTCAACATTAAAGATGTCGCTTTTTAAAAAAAGATGGAGAGATGACCCAGAGATGACTAATTATGTACTTTTTCAAAATATTTTTGGGAGGATAAAAAACAAAGTCCATGGATATGACAATGTTGTTTTAAACACTACTTTATACCGCATATTGTAAAGTCACGCATGGCTCAATGGTTTCGTCCTGGATTAGAGAATATACATACATGCGGTGTTTGGGGTTTAAAATCCTACCCGCGACTCCTTTTTCATTTTATTTTTTTAACCTTTTTTGTTTTTAAATGTATGTTGATATAACATTATGTTGAATTATAGAGCTATTGAAAACTCTACCGGTATTTTGTAATTCGCTGTAAATCAAGTTATGAACTCGATCGATGTGTAAATAACTCCAACGGTCGATTTTTCCTTTTGCCTGCTTTGATATGAACCGATACCTTTTCTTACAATTATTTTATTCTCTTGATTGAAATAAAGAAAAACAGACCACAGTTTTTCGCATTTATTGTCAAATCAGCTTATTCTTAAATAGGTCTAAACTTATTTAACAAAATTCAAAGAAACAAATATGTGAGAGAGAAAAAGAAAAAGAAACGAACACTTAATATTAAAACAATGTAATAAATGGTAATAAAATTCAACATAAAATGCCCTCCTGTGTGAACTAGTTATAATTTTAATACATTGCTCGCCAGAATGCTGTCTGAGGATATTGAATAAAAGTTCGCTTATAATTATTTTGATATAGTTTTCTTCAAGCATGTGGCAAGCAGAGATAACATATATATATATACTAACTTTTGGATGCACATAAACAAAAATAAATCCAAGAGAGAGAGAGAGAGAGGGGGGGGGGCGGTAGTAATGGATTTTGCCCATTGTTATCTTTAAGCATTTCCCCTATTCATGCAGGGATAGCATTAATTTCCATTCATATTAGCATGCGCAGATCTAGAGTGGGGTGGGGGTTCTTTAAATTTCTTATATACACATATAGTAAAATTGCCGAAAATAGGCCTTGGACTTCCGGAAAAATTTCTGGATCCGCGCATGTATAGGGAATGGTTAAAATGTATGCATAGTAAAATTGAGCCATTAATAGTTTTGCTGCAGCACTTCGTACAAAATATGGCACAATAACAAAAGCATTTTATATATTATGAAAACATGACAAAAAATCCTTAAGCATACCCTTCACATGAAAAACCAGAAAATCAAATTCACTAAGAACACAATATGACACAATACCTCTAATACGCGCAATGTTTTATTGTAAATGTGCAATTTGGAGATCACACATTTTGTGCACAAAAAAGAGAAATAAGTCAAAACTTGGTTTGCATAGAGAAGCTAAACAAGTGCTTAATATTCAAAACATAACCGCATGTACCTGCAATTACATGTAAGTTTAACTGGAGCACTAAGCTATTATAACTTAACTACATGCAAATTCAGCAAAACTCAATTCAAGAGACATCTCTTTAGAGAAGGCTTATATATAGGCAATGCCTGCTGCCCAATCCGTGCAGTTACATTTATTAACATAATAAAACATATTCAAATTGAAATTGAGATACATCTTATTGCATAGAGCGATATAACAATGACCAAAAACAGCCTGGCATGTCGCAGGAGTTTTGGGAACAATCAGCATATAATAATCATAATCAGTAATCTCACAAACAGCGTAACCTTCTGACATTAGCTAGGATGTCAATTAATTGCAATTACATGTAGTGTGGTTTCATCAATATTCATTATTGTGTAACAATTTTTGTGAATTGAATTTCGTTGATAAGTTAATCCACGAATTTAAGTGATCATCGAAGTGCAGTTTTTAAATAACATACTGTATTGGTAATGATCATTGTCCATGAATTAAAGTATCCTTGAAACTGATTTTTCGTTAAATCCACAAAAATTGGTGCCCACAAATATTGATGAAACCACAGTAACTAAATTATTACAGTTTCATAAAAATAAGATCACATTGTCCAACTTTCTAGAGAAACCAAATAAAAAGCAAGCCTAGATTACTATAAACATTTGTCACATATTTGCAATAGCAAGCAAAGAATATATACAATATTTTGTACAAAAAATTATATATACATGCTCTGTTAATTTAAAGTAGGTCTATATACAAACTAATGCACATTTTAAGTAATTCCTTGTGTGTGTGCCAGATAAACACGAGTACTGAGTATTTAGTTTTTTGTAGTTGAAGCAAATCCAGACTCTCCATTTAATTCTACCTTGTTTACAAAGTCAATCAAATTCAACGTTACACAACATCCCATGATACAACTACATTTAATTTCTAACCTTGCAAATTTAGATTATTCTCAGTCTTTACATAAAGAACTATATATGATATTAGTCAAATTTGGCCCCCATAATTTGCCATTTTTTAAAGTGTTTCAGGTACATTAAATTGTTGTGTTATTTTTTAGAAGAGTTGATATAAACTATATTTTTCACCTATTTATTTGATTAATTTGCACGCACTGGCAGTATATGACGTCAGAAGTGACGCTATTTTTATAATTCAATCAAAATCAGTCATTATTTGACATTTTTCTTATCTTTTTTCGAATGCGAAATGTAGAGCGACGCTTTGAACAAGAACAAAATTTTTGTCATTTATAAGTTCTGACTAGATACATCTTTGGTGAAAATATTTTGTTTGTTCAAGGAATCGCTCAATGTTTTCTTAAAGAAAAACTGCTTGAAAACCAGCCGTTTTACGCTAAAAATGCAAAAATGGCGGGAAAAAGTAAACTTTATGATGTCATATTTTTAAATTGTGGGCACTTTATTCAAAATAAAAATTATGAATAAACTTCAAATGTATACCTGTACAAAGAAAACAAAGAATTACAGTAAAATGATGATGTTCATTTTAGGGGGCCATTTTAGGCTCAAACCATATATAGTCCTTTGCAATTTTTCTTGGATCAAAGTCTACAACATGCTGATTATATGAAAATATACGGTAATTTGTGTTGAACATTGTTTAGTTGCGAGTACTTGCTTCAAATCAGTTTGATAAAAGGAAAAAAAAATTACCAGTAACAAACAAGCAAATAAAGAAAAAAAAAAACTCATGCAAATGAGTAAACTATACACAAGTTGGTAATAAAACTGATAAAAACAGAAGTCCGTAAAAATGTCAGGCATATTTATGAGACATGAAAATTGAACTGTTACTCTGTATTAGCTAAACTAAATATTTGATAATGTTGTGTATTGCAAAATTTCAATAATGCATGTACATTACAAAATGACTTTATATTTTAAAACACATTTACTGTATATTCTTTTGCAGTACTGGTGTATAACGTTTTATTCCCAAGATTAATACTTTAAGCTTTTTTAAATATTTTTCATGAACGAATAAAAAGCTAGATATACATGTAAATGCAGTTTTGCATAAAGTTACGTAATAAGAAACTTTTCACCCAAAAAGCAAAACCATTTTTGACTTTAAGAATACACAAACATTAACAAATACCTACCTTTAATTTTTTTTTGCAATGTAGTTTTTATATAGTAAATAATACCTATAACTGGTAATGTATATCAAATATATTCCATAAGACTTCTTTCAATCATGTTCATGCCTCACTCTGCTGAATTATATGCCTAACTTTTTACGGACCACCTTTAAAAAATGTGAAAAAAAATTAAATAAAAATATGAAAAATCAATTTCACAAATTATTCTAAACTAAAAATAAACTTGCAATCTATAAAATTTAAATACGAAATTTAAGCAGGTAAAACAAAAGACTAAAAATGTGGAAAAATCTTGCAAAGGGACCCATGCATTCATCTGGTGTTTTTGAACTGTTTTATCTGTAAAATAAAAGAATAAAAAGAGCATGTTATTAAAGATATGAATTATACCATTTTCATGCTGGTGAACTAATGAGAATTTGAAAGTCATAGAAGACTGAACAATATAGAGGAAAATCCTTTTTAAAAAATCTCAAGTTTTGTGGGAACAACCTTATGGATTAGTACACATACGTAGACAAACACCCTTTAAAGCAGTCCTGTTCAATTTTTACCTGTCAGAATAGTTCTGCATGCATCAACTAAAGGACATACTGTTCTGTAAAATATAATTCACCATATTATGTTGAAGCAGTAAAGTTAGTTTTAATATAGTTGTGCACACACAAACGCAAGTTTTCTATACATGTACATGGATACCTTGGAAATACATGTACCATCACACAATTCTTGCCATGCATCTTTTCACAAGCTCTACAAACTACACCAATAATGTATAAATTTATCTGTGATTAAATTAATTGCATACAATTAAAACCTACCATGTTAAAGATTAATTGTTACATCCTTGACATAACATGCAGCTTGATTCTTAACTTACAGAAGCACAATGGAGCATCAGATGAAATCATCATGCTACTTGACACCAGTTTATACCATCAAGTGTGAAAGTGCAGATTCTCCGGAAATGTTCCTTCACCCCCGATCAAAAGATTTCTCAGCCTTCATGCGGGTAAAATATGAAGCATCATTGTAGAATAATTACAATAACTTTAAAACATTACATACCTTTGACAGGAACTATGCCTCCAGAGAAGAATTGAGCACCTTGAAAACGTTTTCATAGTTTTCAATGAGCTCATTCTTGTTGGTTGGATCATTCAAGATGGCCTCTACGCTGTCTATCATGGGTTCGTAGACGACTGATGATGCAACACTCCCCGCTGGAGAGGAAGCCTCGGAGTACACAGACTGGGAGTATGGAGACTGAACACTGTTAGTCTGGATACTCCCAGCCGGAGACGCTGCAAGAGGAAAAGTTGAGTGTGGTGGGGACTGCAGTGTGGCCGCAGCTTGGGGGGAAAATGCTTGAGAACATGGTGGTGACAACGCAGAGGACTCTGAGCTGCCACCTCCAATTTTGCTTTTTAATTTTTGAAAGAGCATCATCTGTTCTTCTAATGAAGCTGGTGATTTCTTAGGCTCCTGTCCAGATGATCCTTCTGATATTGTCGTAGCTGGGGCTATATTCAAACAAAGATTTAAGGTCTGAGAATTTAACTACCTGGTGGGAGTCCTTTAAAATGTGCAGGAGTGACTACAGACTACTACTTGTGAACTAACAGAACGATAATTGCTGTTTAGAAGAGTTTATCATGAAGGCTGTAGCCATTACCATAAACATTCGAAGCCATGGTAACAAACTGTGTGGTGTGGTCTGGGCTCTGTAAGGAATGAACCGAGTTTGCTGGACTGGGCTGTTGCATGGAATACATGGAAGGTGCTGGGCTCACTTGCTGCTGGTTGCTGTACATGGCAGCAGAATGACTCGTCTGTTGCTGAGGATAAACTTGCATTTCAGGATATCCATGGTTAACGTCTGGGGGCAGGTAAGTCTGGCCGAGAGCATTTTCGTCAATTGTTGAGAAATTGTTGGCATTTTGTGAAACCAACATTCCTGACAGTGTTGGGTGTGTACTGGAGAGACTTTCGTTAATACTAAATGACTGGGCATTGCTGAACGTAGATGGGTCCATGATGACTTGCTGTGAGTTCTGCATGTACGGAACCCGTTGATACAGGGTGGTAGTGTGAGGCTGGCCAGCCATACTATCTTGTGACTCACCCCCGCTGAAATCTAAAACCGTCTGAGGAATGCTGTGTATCTGTGGAGAGCCTGGTGGCAAGGACATTGGTGAATAAGAGGGGTGTGTGCCATCAGAATACATGACGGGCTCTGGCTGGGGTTCGGACAAACGCTTAGATTTAATGACTCCAGGCCTGTTTTTAGCAGCCTCTCGTTTCTTTGACGGCGCAACAGCTTTCTTTATATCTCTTTTTCTGTCTTGAGACGATTCTTCATCTAAATTCATATCACTGAAAAAAAATGCAATGTTTCTCATAACTCGTTATAAAGAAACTCGATTAGTGTGTCATATTTAAATTGACATGAAATTACTAGAGGAATATAAAGTTCAAATAAGAGTTTTTATTATAAATTGATGTTAATTTTTTTTCAAACATTCTATTCTTAAATTTTAATGATTTTAGAAGAAAATAAATTGCCAGACTTTGAGTTTTTCAAATGAAAAAAGATCTTTACTTTAAGGAAACAATAAGAATTTCCTCAAACTTCTTGTAACCTTGATTTTCTCCCTTGCTTCTGCTCTCTACAACAAAGTGCATTTACAAGTATTACAAACTTCAGGTGTCAGTCTGTTGTTTTCTTTAATTTCAAATTCACAAACAATTCGTGTTTTTTAAATATCCATACAAACAGACAGATTACCAGTATTGTACAGTTGAAAAGCCTCCTCTGTCCTGATAGAAGATGTCGGAGATTTGTACAACCATTGCAAGAGGTGAACTTTCGTATCACCGGGAATGCACGTGTTCTTCACACATTGAGCAAGAGTCTTCTTCTTGAAGGTATCTGCTTTAAATGGGTCTGTTGGAAAGCATTTCCATAGGCCTAAGATAAAAAGATAAATTCAACAGTAATATCAAAATACAGTATACCTGTATATAAATATATACATTAGTGTTCTAAAAATGAGAACCAACCAAACACATAACTTTTATTACATGTACCTTTTTTGTTCTTGTACAAGACTGTAGCAGATATGGCTCCACAAAGATTTTGACCTTGACCATCTGTAATGACCTTGTCCGAGAATCTCAAAAGGTAAGTATACTCTTGCATGGGTTGAATGTTATTCTTCAGTCTTTGTTCTGCTGTCTCCTTCTTGATGAAACCTGCGATCAGCCTACAATATTCTACCTTTTATTAACCTACATATTAATGATCTATTTACTGCAATAATAATTTTTGATTATTAATTTGTATAAACATGATAAAAGCATGTTGCAACGGTATGCATACTGTGTTTCTTTTAAAGGAAGTGAACATGAAAAAAATAATTGTTGCTTAATAAATTCTAAAAGACTTTTAAAACTTAGAAATGAGGACTGTAACCTTTTTGTTTATTTCTATCATGAGATTTTATCAATTTAACACTCTCAGTGAAAGGTTTATGGAGGTTATCCATTTTTTCCCAGCATGCATCTGTTCTCTGACGTAGATAAGCCACATTGCTGCTGGTGACTGGGTCAATGATAAAACTGGGTCAATGTTTATGCAGAGTTGATAAAAGTTACAAAGAAAAATTATGCCTGGATGTGCAGCAAAATTTTGTACTGTCATGAGAGGACAAGGATTCAGTATACTTCTTTAACTGAACCTTAGGTAACTACACATGATTTGTGCAAAAATAAAAATAGATAATTTGTGAAATATGAGACCATGGCATTCCAGATGTTTGTACGGAGATGTGGCAGTCAGTGTTTACATAAATAAAATGCTCTTTGTAGATGTTAAATAAATGTAAAAATGTAATTTCATTTTCTTTGTGGGGTTTCTTACCGTTACTTTTATTTAAATGCTCTAGAAATCTTCCTTATCTTAATTAGATTAAATCTTGATGATACGTATGCCGGTTCCGTTTAGGCTGTCATAAGAATAACAGAACTAAGTCACATTTTAAAAATCAGGATGCTGAGCAATGCACCTTGTGTGCTCATTTATGTAGCACACATAATGTTCAAACTCATAACATCAAATTAAGAAATTCCCGAGTGCAAGAAAAATAGGTCACAGTAACACTGATCCAGGGACATTCCATTCTAGTTAAATGTCACATTAACTGCAGTGCTGGTGCCTGGTGGGAATGCATCATTCTGAGATCTAAAATCTTCCTCCATAAACCTTGTTTCAAAATGACAACTCTTTACATTCATTTCAAGTTTCAATTCACATTTTGATGATGACATTTTATCTCTGTTACTAAGCATGTGTAATGATGCAATGTGTCTCACTGACGTCAGCATCAGTGCTGCCCTCTCTTAGATGCTTAGAGATAACCCAGCAGGGAGGTAATGATTTTAACAATATGGCAGCCTTCATGGATTGCAAGAATTAGTTATTCTAAGTGATATATCTTCTTACTGAGGAAAGCTATGTCTAAATGGTTTTCAGATATCATTATATACATCAAACAGACAAATTTGAGCCCATGATAATTTTTTCATGTTCACTTCCTTTAACAAGTACTGTAAACTTAAGAGTTTTTGTACTAGCTCACACAAAAATACCATGTCACATTTGCATTGTTTCATAATTATATACTGTACTATAGGATTCACATAATTCAAAAACTTTTTGTACATGAAACATGAATGATAAGCAGATATTGTACATACCCATCATTCCAATAATCTTTGAGATGAGATTTGGTTAGATTAAAAACAGCCAGGAACCACATCCAAAACGTGGCTGATTTCTTCTTGTCATCTCCTTCTTTAATATCCATCATTTTTTCCTGTATACAATTTTTTTCACGAAAAATAAAAAAATGTTTATATAGATAAAAAAACAAATTTTGAAATAATCATACTTGATGTACAAGATAGGTTACAATGTACATGTATATGTTAACAAAAGTGAAGATCAGTGAAAGTTAATTGGTAAACCTTAGTTACTAAATACATGTACAAAAGCTGTACATGAAATTCATGGTAAAAAAGAAATCTTTTCCCTAATGACTTTATCATATACCATCATTACATCATCTTTGATACGTTCCACTGGGACGGGAGATTGTTTTGTAACTTTGATTGAATTAAAAAGAAAATTTCATTTCTTTGAACATGTTCTGAATTGATTTATCAAAATCCGGTAATTAAATCACGATATAAAACTACTTCATTCTTTTAATAATTGAAAATGTTGAGGAGTGAAGCAACATTTGACACTCAAACACACTTCACTATCATTTGACATGCACAGTACATATGTACATGAATAATTTTTCATTTGATACCTACAATCCATGCCTTATTATTTCATGACGTGTTAGGGTTTCACAAAATACTATAAAGTACTTGATATAAACATACCACACAAAATCTCCTAAATGGAATGTCCATCTCATCTGGTATTGGGTTATCCTCTGAAAATTCATATACATATATAAGACTGTACCGTTTTATAACAGCTAAAGTATGGTACTGATTACATGTATGCATTTGAATTATTGTAAATTGGATGGCATTCTCAACATATTATTTAGATATGAGAAAATCTATTACATTTAAATAATAATTCCTTTTAAAGATAAAATTTATAAGTTTAGATAATGCAATTACTTAATCATCTATGCCATATATACCATTAATTGATATTGACTTTTAATTTTTTAAATTGTTGGCCTGGTGGGTCCAGTTTGTTTAACTTGCACGTAATCTGTTTAACTTACATGTAATTTCAACTGTTGGTCAACTATAGTGGGGGGGGGGGGGGGGGGGGGAGTGTTTGGTTATATAGAGAATAGGTAATGGGAATGTTCTATTTTGGGGCATTTGATTTAATAACAATTAAGTCTTAGACCTGCTTTATAGGAGTCAAGAAAAGTGAGGAGACATACCCAGCATGAGCCTGCTCCCTAGATGATCCTTCTCATCAATACATAGGTCCCTTCCTCCTAACGTCAACATCTTCCTGTTCAACATATCAAACACAATGTGCCACTTCAAGGAGTTGGCTGTTTCTATCGGCAACTGAAACTGTTTGCAAAGAACAAGTTATATTTACTGATTAAACACAAGTTTTGTCTCAGGTAAAGTATGCAGACCAAATTCTGCATGCTCTCTCTCTCTCTCTCTCTCTCTGCTTAATTTAGTATTCTCTCTCTCTCTCTCTCTCTCTCTCTCTCTCTCTGTTAAATACATGTACTTACAGCATCGTTGGTGCTAAAGCACTGCCAAAGGAGAGAGCCATGTACATTACAACTCTGACTGGCTCCTGTTGTTACCACAATGGGCAGAGAAATAGTCTGCAATAAATAAATATCATATCTTATGAATTGGAAGATATTATTCAAAACTGTGTAAGACATTTTCTATATATACTTGGTTATATAAATTATAGTTAAACTGCTTACATAAATAACATCTATACATGTATCTACAATGAATGTACTACTTACAGCTACAAGAATTTCCTGGTCAGCAATTTTGACCCTTGTTGTGAATACAATTCTAAATTTATCCTCGCAAACTTGAACATCTGGTTTCCTTTCAAACTTTTCAATCTCCATTTTCTTAAAAGAAGCTAAAGCTTTCTTCTTCTCAAAGGTTGATTCATCCGTTTTGGCCTTCAGCTTAATATCACATGGACTTTCCCAATTGCGACTGTGATATTTTTCGTTGACTTCTGACTCGTGACAAAACTGCGCTTTCACTTTCCCTTTGCAATCAATATTATCGCAGGCTAGGAGTCTAAAATATATTGAAAGTTCTACATGTATTCAAAATTTACACTCTACAAAAATGTGTGAACAGTTGGGTTAATGATGATTGGGCAGCCTAAGGAATATAATTCAACAACTGATAATTTATAAGAGTTAAATATGATTTAGCACATATCACATTTTTTTTAACATATTTAATTCAGCTTCAAAGTAATAAAAATACCAAGCCCACAAATAAACGACTTGTATCCATATATTATGCTGGAAAAATTGTATTTTGTGGTCTAACTTTATCAGGCCATAATGTATCACACTTATATGCTTGAAATGGATATTTGTTAAACTTTGAATTGTCTGTTAGATGTACCTGACAACGGCAAAGAACTTTGGACAACGAAACTTCTGATTGGCTGCTTCCTCTCCATTGCCATCTGCCTCTTTATTACGTTTTTTTGATCCCAGTTCAACTTTTATTATGTGCTTCTGCTGTTCAGTTACAACAAATGAACTGTTGGGGGAATAAACAATTTCAAATATGAAAAACTTTCATATATCTCATCTCTACATGTTTATGAATTAATTCATTTGGAATTGAATGCAACTTTTTTGTACAGACAACTGAAAATTAAAAAAACACCATAAATTATTGAGTACATGAGCATTTTATAATTATATGACTTTTTAAAGAAAACTATCTTTTTTATATACCTTATAAGAAGTTTTTCAAAGCAGTTTCTTAGACTGCAGGTTGTTTTTTGTACCATTTCAAATCCTGCCAATAATTCTAGTTTTGGCAAGGCATATTGCAGATTATCATACAATATTTGTCCCAACCACGAAAATCTGAAAAAAAAAATATTTTGCTTATTTTATTAAAACAATTTTAAACCACATTTAAAATACATGCAATAAACTTAGTTTTTTAACTAAAGAAATAAGTTAAGCTCATTTTTGTGAATTGGATTTGCCATACAGGAACTAAGAATCTTAAGAGTGCATTCTCATTGTTCTTGTTGTTCTTGAGTATTGATAGTATATTTATGAACACCCAGAATATGTGCGTACGAACAAGCTTACGTAAAGATACCTGAACGCCAGGAACACACCGGAAGTTATGTTGTTGACACTTTGTAGGCAAATTAGTAAAACGACGATGGAGGGAAGTTTAATTTAAAAGTATTAATAATTCATGAACAGAAATTATGTAAGTTGTTCACTGAAATTACAGAGAATTGTATTCAGTGATATGGTATTCTTTTTCGCGCCATCTTGTTCTCGTTTCACACTACCTAGTGTGAATTCTTGAACCTCAAACCCGTATTGTGCAGTGTTCAAGTCGTTCAGAAATTGAGAATTTTCGCACGAACGCGTACTCGGATCAAAAACAGTGGTTTTAAATGCACTCTTATGGTTAACATTTTGGCTGCCAATAGTAAATTTATTGATGGACTATACCCCGATACACCATTAATAATGTGAACTGTGGATACTTGATTAACAATTTACCCTCTCTCCACTTCTGTAGGGATAGGGGGCCTATGATCCACTAGGTCCACGTAAAACAACTGCAACTGTTTCTTGTAAGCCGACATCTTCCTGACAAGTATCGCCTCAGCCTCCACAGCCTTGTTCTCAATTTCTGATAGGAAATATTTGATGTCCTGGTGAAGATTCTGAAATATTTTTTTTACAGTAACTGTTGCATTCTGAGTTAGTACTTTAAAAAAAAGTTGTTGCAAGAGAAGTTGAAGGTATTGGAATATTTTACACAGTCACTCTTACATACATGTACTTTGTTAAACACAAGTACTAGTACATGTATTGGTATTAAGACAAAAAAGGAGTTGGGATTGGATTATTTAAGAAATACCGGTAGTTACAAATACATATGCAGATATAGAAAGTTTTTCCAGAAGGGGTCCAAGGGATTATTTTATAAGCTGGCTTTGGGGGGGGGGGGGTATTTTAAACAAATAAACAAATTACATGTGGTATTAGAACATAATAGCAAATTCCTATCCATTATACATGTACATTTAGTATTTTGTGATTTCCAAAGCTTAAGTAAAGAAGCAAGTATAATGTATCCAGGAAATTTAATGTTTTTCTTTGACATACATGTATATCTGTTGTGCAAATTTTAGAACAATTAAAATTACATGTATATTTTCTTTTCTGTGAGTAAATGTAAATCAACAAAATCAATATTTTCAAACAGGAAGGTGAAAAGTTCTCTTAAGGATATTCAGGAAAGCAGTTGTACTACACATCGGAAAAATCAACTTTTGAAAATCATCCGTCACTTGAGAGAAAACTTATCTTACAAGTATCAAGAACAGGCATGCCACAAATATAACAGGAAATGCTGGTTATCTGCACTTCACAGGTTGAAGAGTTCTCAAATTAAATTGGAATTTTAACCAGAAAATTGTGGTGCACATATCAGGGAAGAAAATAATCAAATGATGAAACACTTACAGCAAGTAACTGAATTTTTTTCTGATGGGATTCAATCTGTTTCCTCTGCTGCTCCGATGCGTTTATTCCATTGTATCCACCACCCAAGTGATCAAAACCTAGCAGTCAGAGAAAGTCATTTGCTATTTAACATTCAAGAAAAAAAAACATAATGAAATTTTAACCTGCAACACAAAAAAGACAATGAGAATGACCAGAGTTAATTAATTTGAGCAAAGTAGCAGTAGTCATTTGATTTATTTCACACAGAAATTATCACTAGTCTGTGAAAAAAAAATATTCATGTGCAGAGGCTGCTCGTAAATCTCATGGATGTATTTATTGTAAGCATATTGGTGTACAGTAATTACTGTGGAATCATCATTGTTCGTGGGGGACCAATGTTTGTGGCTTTTGTGGGTAACCCTTGCCCACAAATTTACATCCCCACAAATGTATATGCAAGCATATGTTGAATATTTATTTACGAAATAGACCTTGCTACCAACGAAATTATGTCCCCATGAACCAAGAAAATTTTGGCTACCCACGAACATTGTCCCCCACAAATAAAAATGATTCCACAGTACCAGTAATCAAAAAATAACATTCAACTCACCAACTTGGTTATTCAGGTGGTCCTCCAAGGATTCTAATTTGCCAATACAGACACTGACATTCTACAAATTACGGTAACAAAAAAATTCTATTACAGCAAATTACAGACCCATACCAAAAAAAAGTACATTATAGGCATACTTTTTGTCTATAAATTTAGGTACAAAATAAGCATAACTAAAGTATGCAAGTTTGGAACCATTTATTAAGCATGGTTCCAAATTTGCACATTCTAGGCATGCCTATTTAGTACCTATTCCCAAAATAAGTACAACATAGGCATGCTTAATAAAAATTTATTTCTTTTTGAAAAAAATTTAGGTACATAAAAAGTACATAAAAAGCATGATGCAGGCATGTCTAACAAGTAAGCATGACTAATATGTGCCTAGCAATTACACACATATTGAGGTACTATTTTAGTAAGGCATACTTTAGGCACGTCTGTACACAAGACAATCTTATCATAGGCATATTTGAGGTACTATTTTAGGCATACTTTAGGCACGTCTGTACACAAGACAATCTTATCATAGGCATATTTGAGGTACTATTTTAGGCATACTTTAGGCACGTCTGTACAAAAGAAAATCTTATCATAGGCATATTTGAGGTACTATTTTTGGCATACTTTAGGCACGTCTGTACATAAGACAATCTTATCATAGGCATATTTGAGGTACTATTTTAGGTATACTTTAGGCACATCTGTAAAATTTTATTATAGGCATATTTTGGCACCAAATATGTTCATTTCAGGCATAATCATAAGCATGCTTAAGGCATGTCTTTATGTAAAGATGAAAGCACATTTGGGGTATACTGTAAGTACATGTTAGGCACATTTCTATAAAAAGTAGGTATATTTAAGATACATATTAGGTACATTTTAGGTACACATATAGACTACTTAACATGCAGAAAAAGCACAAAATAGGTACATAAAAAGGTATCACCTATGCATTGAAAAAGGAACCTTTCTGATAAATTTACGGACATAAACATGTTTACAACTATATATATAATATTAAATAAATAATCTCTCCAACACATAAAAACAGCTAGTAGCAAAAAAGTATACAAAAAGTACACATATAGTTCAGTTTGAAAGCACAAAAAAATACAAAAGTAATATAAATTTAGGTCAAGGCTCAAAAAGCACAAATAAGTATTAAAAAAGTATACAAAAAGTACAAAAAAGGTACCTATTTAGTGCCATTTTAAGTACCAAAAAAGTACATTACAAAACAAATAATTTTCTACCTCTTCAAGAAGAGTCTGATTATTTGAATTGGTATGTAGGTTTTGTAGTTAAACTTAATAATCTATACAAAAGCATGATGAATTATGCCATGGCTGTCATCTAGTACATGTTGCCTTCAATATTTCAGCTGTGTGTTATAGATGAGAACGGTTTAATATTATAGTCCGAAAATCTTTTTTGGAGGAGACATCATTGTAATAACTTCTCAAGTTGACTAGTCGCATACTAGTACATCACAAAGTTACCAAAGTCTTGAAACATATAGCAGTTGAAATCTCTCGATCCTGTCTCTAAATACCATCATCCTGTGGTAATGGATCAGCATACAACTCGATCTATATCTAGATTCTTGATCCTTTCTAAAATGTATGTAAAAGAATATAACATTATAGTAATTACTATTTAGCCATAAATTAAACCATAAACAGACATGTGAGGTAGCTTTTCATAAAACAGAAAGAACACACCCATGTTTAATAATGCATAAGGTCAGCTAGTACCTAGAGAAAACTGGTCTCTGTAAATTATAATATGATCGACTCACGTCTCGAAAACTGGCAATTAAAATTAAATTGTGATCAATTTTTTAAATTTTTTTTATAGATGTTACATGTATAGTATATTTATTATTCTGCCATTAGTTTCGTTGCATAGCATTTTGTAAAACATACATAAAAGTAAAACCATTTATATACTTTGTATTTCCTATTTAATTACCATACACACATGATGACTTACTTTATTTCATCTGTTATTATCAATGGTAAGATCTTCAATCTCTTGCCTACTACAGTCTGCTGGACTTTGTTGTGATTTTTTCTGCAATATAAATTAATGATACATTGGTTTAATTCTAGCATAATTTAATTAAGCAATGAATTTCTTAAAACAAGATTACAACATATAAAATATAATCAATAACATATTACTTTTACTTCTAACTGACAGGAAATGCTGATTTACCTTTGTTGACAATTTTGTCTTCACCATACATGCACCAAAACACCATACCGAACTGCTCTTCAATCGGAAGTCACATCCTCATGCAAGTCTATTAGGCAATTCTTATAAGAACTCTAAAAAAAAAATCAACAAATTTTCATATCCAGTCCATAACTTTATCTTAAAATTTTCACAAACACAATCATGTGAAGTTTTTTTTTGCAATAGATCATTCGTTTGTGTCTCAGGTTTATCAGACTTACCCAAAATGGAATCCTGCACTAAATCAATATATTTTCCAAGGAATATACGTGTACATCATTATAAGAACACTCCATATAGGTTCCAAAACATTTACAGCACACTGCATTTCTTCTTATTCAAGAACATTCAGGGAGAAATTCAAAACCACTCCAGTCTTCTTTGCCAGTTTGAAAAATTAATGGCGGTATGGAAATTGTCCAATCAGAATTCACAAAAATTTAAGTTTAAATTTCGACCAATCACATGACGGTCGCGTAGATTACCGAGGTTATTTTGAAAAACAAATTTTCTTTAATAAACTATATTATTATGTTTAAACAGTTGTCATAAAACATAATTTTAAGTTAACAAATTTGTATCTCTATTTCATTGCCTACAATCCTTAAATTAATCAACTGATTATCAGATATCGGCATTTCCGGTTTCGAGAGCCGCCATTTTTAATAAATTTTAACAACATGGCGGAAATTCAAAAATAAAATGAATTCCATACCCAGGCTTTTAAATAATAGTTGAACATGAAATGGGGCTTATTACATCGTTTTGAAACACATCATTATGCTTCCCAAAGTATAAAACAAAGTTATTAGCTATCAGAATATTTCGGTTATTTCGGCGAAGAAGGGAAACATACTTGGGGGATTTATCGCGATAATTTATAGCTCTTTGCCAATATATCATAGTTACGTATATTTCAATAGCCGTGAACGGTGAAACATCCTTCCATGACCAGCATACCCCCCTTCCCAACATCACCGCATACATACGATGTGTTGCAGATGGGTAAATAAATATGCAATAATACGTTTCATTAATCATGTCAATAGTCTGAATTGATTATTAAATCTAGCAATCTATCCATTATTTAAGTTGTATTTTCTCTACATTTTAGTTTTTTATTAGAAAGTAGTAAAATGAACTGCTTCTGCATAGTATATAATGGATTCCATAATGTCTAACGATGTTCAACATAAACAGAGAAATTTACGTATGAACAAGCAATTGTTTTTCACTGGTCTCATTACACACAAAACTTCTGCATTGAGTTCTTCTTATCTTAAACAAACACCAGTGTCATCACAGCACGGACTAATCATGACCTCTTTAGACACTGTTTACTGTTAACCTGGGATGTGTGTGCGTTCAGGCGGAAAAGTGATTTCCTGAGTCTCGTGTCTTATATAAACAATGGAATTTGGGACAGGTGATTTTTAATGTGTTGATAAACTGAGTTACATACATATTTTTAAAAAAAACCAACAACATATGATTCTTTTCTTAATTATTATTACCTACCCCCATACCCCTTTACAAAATACTTCTAAAAAATTACTAAGTCTGAATTAGATACATTTTAGGCACACTGAAAAATTTCTAAGTCCAACATGAGAAATACTTAAAACAGTTAAAAAATTTTAAGTTTCAATTAGGTACATGTTAGGTACCTTTAAAAATATCTAAGTTAAAAATAGGCACATTTCAGGCACACTGCAAAAAGACTAAGTCCAGCATAGGCATCTTATAGGTACATTGCAAAAAGACTAAGTCCAGCATAGGCATCTTATAGGTACACCATGAAAAAGATAAGTCCAATATAGGCACATAGTAGGTACATTGAAAAAATATTAAGTTCATTTTTGATACTTTTGAGGTATGCCTATTTTGTACCTATTTTTATAGGTACATATGAGGTACTCTTTAGGCACAGATAAAGTATGCCTATAAGTACTTTTTTTTGGTATGGGGAATACCGGTAGAGATTTCAATAGCTTGTTGGATTGCTCAATAGGGTATTCAATTTGGTCAGCAAGGTATCACATTAGGTTTAAATATAGGTCCTGTGGTTACTCCAGTGTAGATTGTTATTTTACATTCAACCCATTCATACTGCACAAAGAAAGCCTTTAGAACACTCTCTCCTATTGTTACCAGGGTAGTTATTCTATTCATAGACTATAAAAAGAATGTTCACCTGGACAGCACTGCATGGATTCTAGAGCTTAATTCAATTCTACTTACTATCAAATAGTAACTTTGATTTTTTTTTTTTTTAAATGTAATTCAAAAGATATTTCTGAAGAAACAAACAAAAGAAAAGTATAACCTTAAAAAGGTAATTTTTCCTGAAAAATCATTAATGACATTGTGGTTCCTCAATTCCTGGTGCAACATACAGCACTAATAGTATTTTTGTGCTAAGACTGCTTACCCAGTAATTAGTTGAAACTTTTTATACCAATTATGTATGCTAACATAGAGAAAATATTCCCAACAAAAAATGCTCAAAATGTGCAAATGTTTACTTGATATAACTCACTTTATTGCTGTCATACCTGAGTGATTACATGACCTAGATTTAAACCTAATGTGATACCTTGCTGACCAAATTGAATACCCTATTGAGCAATCCAACAAGCTATTGAAATCTCTACCGGTATTCTGTAATTCGCTGTAATACAAATACAAAGATTAAATGAAAATCATATCTCAAGTCTTGCAGCAATTCAGTAACATTTTGTTTAATGGAATGAAAAAAATGATATTGCAGTTAATATCAATGCTGAGAGACAACTCAAAGATGGTACCTTGCTGCACTCGTCCATATATCTGAGGATCTGATCTTGGTCATCATAGGAGCTCACTTCCATGGCTTTTGCCTATAAAATATTCATTAGACATTTGAGCATTATCAGTAGAAATTCATGCACAAATGACTTTTACGAGCAATTAGAAACTCATACACATATCACTTTCAAAAACAGTAAGTTTAATCAACAAATTTAAAGAAAATGTTTTTTTCACTTTCCTACAATTCCTAATACCAAAAGGTTCTAATCAACCAATCTCTTTTAATTGTGTTTTGCTGGGTAAATTTATCAAAACTTTATACATACACTTTTAGCTACCATGCTAAATCAAATACATATATAGATTTTTACAGTTTATTTTTCTCATCATTGATGATTGAACTGTGAAAAGAGTGCAACACATAATGATGTACCAGGTTCAAAAACCTCTCTCATAGCAGGTACACTCCGTTAAGGATTACTCTTAATATATATTTAAAATATCATTTTTAAGTACCCTGTACATCATTTTAATTTCATCAAGAGCAAAGCTTCAGTGCTGTGCACTTAATAACATTGTCCAATTTCATATCATTACTATTCCAATACTATCTATACATATATGTATAGGTAATCAATATTGTGCACTTCTTATTTTTTTTTCCTGGTTCCATTTTTTAGTTCCAATTATAATTTATATACTATATAGATCGAAGTACCTCTGCAGCCACAAACTGTGTCAGTAGCCTTGTTTCCTCGTGCAGGTACCGGCACATACTGGTTATGAATGGTTTGGGATTTTTTTCATAATTATTCTGAAAAACAAATTTAAACACTCATAGCTTCTGGCACATGCTAAAAAATCAATTTTCACAGTGCCAATGTACCGACAAATCAATCGCCTGGCATCTAGCTATCATCTTCTGTTTGTATTTTCCTTTAATAAGTTCTATTTGTGTCAATTTACATACCAAAGCTTCATTCTGCTGTCTGGTAATAACATACAAAAAATTGATATAGGGAATCTGGTAAGAATTTTAAAGACTTCTGTTTAACTAGAATCTAGATTTTAATTAGCTACAACCATGTAAATGTAGCATTTTGAAGCCCAATATCATTGTAAATTGGTGCTTTTCAAAAAGCCCAAGACTTAAAAAGCCTCCATTGTACTGCCGCGAAACTAGTCCCCATATATATACATGTACAAAGAGCATGCAGATTTGAAAGATACAGTGTGGTTTTTGTTACCATGGAGATGGCCTTGACCTCTGTATTACCTTGATGTTGTCATACACCACTCTCTGAGATAGCCTCTGGGTTTGGTCTGCTTCCTCGTGCTCCATGTTGTCAAAATGTTCCAGGATCATCTTGAACATCAGTTTGTAGGCGGCATCGCTCTTTGGGTCCATCTCATCATGCTCAAGGACAAACTGCTCTCCGCTTTTCCTGCAGCAGTTCATCAGATTTCATTAGCATATAACATTAAATTACTAGTAAAAATTTGCATGCAGCATATGTTATTAACTTCCCATGAATATTTTCACTCATTCCAAAGAATCCCCTATAAAATGACAAAAAATAAGCTGCAACATTTTTTCTCTGCAGTATTAATAAATATAGTATGTTAAAGTTAGAATTTGAATATGATGTTTACAAAAAAATCATCAGAAACCAGCCTTTTTCCAAGAAAAAGGTTTAATTTACCAATTTTCAGAATCAAAGAGGTCTTTGCAATAGAGACGGGTCTCGCGTATATGTTCATCCGCTAATTTGTATATGTCCTGCCATCGTTCTCGGAATTTATGATTTTCAAGACAAAAGCTGAACACATCAGGAAGAGTTGGTAAATCAGCTGTAGCCATTTCCATGTTGTTGATTTTTCACTCCTATGCACCAAAACAAAAACAGTACTTAATCTTTTAGGATCATAGTTTTTGTACAATAAAAAAGAAGAAGACTGAATTGTCAGTATACATGTATTATAATGAATCTAATTAAAATCTCTCGCTTTCTCGCAAACACGCCCACAATATTTTATCTATCATTAATACATCAATTTACCGAGCAGGTATTCCATGAAAACAATATATAACTTACACTGAAAAACATGCATATGCTATACAAATCAATGACTTAATTAACGTTTATCATCTCAAGCTTAATAAAAATCTAAAATCTATTTTTTCAAACCTTAACTGTCTGCTAATTTTGTCTTGATAATTTATGCAAACCTTTTATACTGCATGAGAACCAATCTTTGAAGGGACCAATATAATTATATATAAAGCTGTCACCTCAATATGTAGATGGTATGTATTAATTTAAAATTGGATAACAGAAATGAAAAAGACATGTTGTTTGTTTGGTTATGGCAATTGCGATCTTTGAACATGAAATTGTTAATATTCTAAAATTGTGAAAAACATACTTTAATTTCCATGCAAGGAAAAAGTTAATTGATTTAAATTTTGCTACATGTGTAATAAATTAATGCAAGCTAGATACAACCAACACTTTGTTCGGTTATGCAAACTGCAATCTTTGTACATCAAATTAATTGTTAATATTCTAATATTGTTTTGAAAATTATACTTTTAAATTAGTACCCATACAAGAGAAAAAGTTGATTGAAAATTTGTTGCATGTGTAAATAATGCAAGGTACAACCTAGCTGCAGGTCAAAGCTCTCCGTCTGAAAAAATGTAATGAATGACCATATAGTTCATCCATCCGAAATTTTTCAGACCCGAAGGATCTACAGACCTGCAGCTTGGTACAACCAACACTAGCTCTTATATACACATGTAATGTCATATATATGTACTCTTCATCATAAATATAACAAAGTAAAGACCGATAAATGTGAAATTTAAAATCTACTTTTTAATGTTTAATATATATATATATACTTTTGCTTCAATTTCCAAGATCCATAATCAAATTTTTCAAGAAGTATTAATTTGTTTCACAACAGTACAATAAGCAAAAAATCAAATGGCATCTTCTAAAAGTTAAAGTACAGCTGATCTAGCTATCAGCTGATATAACTGTGACATATGGATGATTGATTTCAATGAGAAAACGGTAGGCCTATATTCAGCTTTATATTTTTTAAAAGGTGACAGCATGGCTGTTTTAAAGATTTGCATAAAATATTACATTACCACTATCTACAAGCAAGGCAATTGTCTCTTGACGTTTTCATGAATAATGACCTAATTAAACCTCACTAAAATTTTCCACGTTTTAATGTTTACCCTTTTTCAGAATACACTGATAGAGATAACCTCAGGGGCTATTTCACTTTTACCATATAAAAAGTTCTAACGCTAATGAAAAACCCCAAATAACTTATCTTATACTTACAATTATTTCTTAGTAAACCTAAACAAGTCGTGACATGGTAAGATTCTCCAGGAAATGAATATTAAAACAATTGACCTCGGCCTCTCCTCACCATTTTCTGAAAATCAGTGTTTACATTTTTGACTGTGTAGTAGGAAAAGTCCAGAGGCACCTTCGCATTTGGAACACCTCTTAGTTCACAGGCGCGGATCCATCTATTTGGGGTACAGACGTCTCGGCCCAACGACACCTCGGCCCAGGGCGGTTGACACCTCGGCCCAGACGGGTCGGCCCAAATCTATTGACACCTCGGCCCATGTAAAAGACACCTCGGCCCAATGAAAATTTCGATTAAAAATGTTTAAATTTAAAAAAAAATATTGGCAGATAATTACTGTATCTATTCATTTATGTGGTTATAATAATGCAGCTTCATCAATTTTCATTTCGTATGAACATTCTTTAATTTCATGCTACTTAAAAAGTACTAAATCTACGGTTAACGTTACACAGTAGCTGACGTGCTGAGCTGACCACAGGTGCGTAACTACGGTTTGTGTCTTTCAATTTCAATTTAGCTAAATATTTCTGATCAAAGTAATATAAGAGTAATATATAGTTCATTAAGAAATACTTTTCTCTTATATTGGAAAACTGGGTTGTTCAATATTCACCAGGGTATATGTCCCTTATATCAACAATGATTCTTAAATCATTTGATAGACAGTCAAACCTATGTTCTTGTACTCATTAAGACCGTAATAATTCAGCAAAAAAAAAAAAAAGGAAAAGAAATAGGATTACTTTTTTTATTGATCATAATAAATATTGAAAAATAAATAGAAAACAAAATGTATGCATAGAAAACAAAAACATATACAGTACAAAGAAACATCGTCTATGTTCCATTGATTGGTTACGTCTCATAATTAACTGCTCGTAATTAAATCCTCATTGTCACCCCTGACACGCGTTTGAGACTCCAAAGGAGACTGCCACATCCTCTTGTTTGTTTTACTATTAGCACTTAATTGTCGTCATTTTCATAATTTTAATTTCTTGTTTGCTTAACAATTAGCACTTGATGGCCTCGTTTCTGCTAATAATTCAATTTCTTATACAAGTATTTGATATGTAATATTTTAATAATTCCAACATATTTAATTACAAAACTATATATAAAAATTATATGTGTGTGTGTGTGTGTAACAAAATAAAATAAAAACATGAAAATCATTTTAATTTTATTTCAATTTTGCTTGAGCCGAGATGTCTTTTACGTGAGCCGAGGTGTCTCAAATCTTGGGCCGACCCGTCTTGGCCGAGGTGTCCTGGGGCCGAGGTGTCGTAGGGCCGAAGTGTCGTTGGGCCGACATGTCTGTATTTCATCTATTTATAGAAAGCATTTACTTTAAAATAGTTATGCATTCGGCGAGTGTTACATTGTGATTCTCATGAAGTGAAAGAGTTGGGGGTTTTTAAGACCAAAGTTTAAGATCAAAATGTAAATTAAAGTCGTTAATCAGAGTTAAAAGTTCATACGAGTAAGAATCAAATGCGCGTGATCTTATGAAGCGTCAGCTAGATCACTCAGGAACATTCATAAAAGCTGGGACAAAAAGGATGAAGAAATTAAGTGAGAGTCTTCTGTCTAATTTTGCGACCAAAATTTCGTTCTTTGTTTATCATCCCATCGAAATAACAATTATATATTTTTTGCATATACTTGAGAATTAACATATATTACTGTGGAAGCAATTGCAATTTTACACTGTCTAACTCTTTACAATTTTGATCCGCTCAGAATTTTCTGAATCACATAATTTTAATCTTTAAAAATATTTTGACCATATTTAAAAAAAAAAACAACAAATAAAACAACTATTTTGAATACTTAATAAGATGAACGTTTATTAGTTATACATGTATATAATACAGACTTAATAAAAATATAATAACGTCAGGTGCCCGTGCACAGACTGTGTGTTGTACCTTGTTCATATACCGGGGTAATACACATTATAAAATGTTCCAGGAAATACTGATAAAATATAATTAAATATTTATAAATGAATTTTTTTGGTCATTTACGTCTAATAAGAGTCACATTTCTGGATTGAAAATATTTCTGTTGATTCCTCAAAGCACGGTTATACATGAGTAGATCCATTCCGTCCACACAGCGCATGACCCTGGCCCGTACGATGGTCGTGTCGCCGCCATCCTCTCGTTCAACATCGCCGATCACTTGGAAAAGAGAACCCACCGATCCCTCGAGGGGTTCTGCGAGAGATGTGTCTACACACACAGACGCCGATGTCTGGGGGTCACAGAGGGTCGCCTGGCGATTTATACAGTCGTGTTGAAGCAATCTACAGATTAGAAATCCAAGTTCATATCTTTGATTTTAACAGAGACATAAATAACATTTAAGTCTCTGATTTTAATGAGAATCACATTCATTTACTTTTATGCAGTCAATCTAGAGTTTTCTAGGATGGACATTGGTGAAAGGGACCGCCAAGCCCAAATGATATTGGTTTTTGATAAGCGATGCGGATCAAAAAACCGTGGCTTGTGAAGATGAATTTACAATATCATAATAAACATCTTCCTAGCCTAAGTATGTTGATATTACAATATTTGAAATAAACTTAAGCATAATATACCTTCCTGTAACTTTAATACTTCCTTGGTGGGTTGAGAGAGCATTAGAAATTTCTTGTACGCTACCACACTTCGGCAAGTCCATGGTTTACATTTCCCGCCAAAAATTATAGCTGTCAAAGCCGGGCGTAAAAATTCTCCGATCGTTGATCCCGTCAGCATAAAATTTATTTTTTTTCTATTAGAAAACAGATTGCGTAAAATATACATTTAAGGTTTTCTTTATCTCGTTCTCCAAGTATTTTTAAATTGTATTTTTGACAGGAAACTGAATCCGGAACCGGCTTGGTGTTTTATTTTTTCCTGCCAAATAACATCTGTGTTGTGATTCGCGGAGAGACTGATAAAAAGCAAGGTGACATACATGTAAAGTCGTTTACTTGTATGAGGTAGGTACATTCATCATTAATATATCTTAAACTTATATTCATCGTTAATTGTAATTCAAGATAAGAGGAAATAATGCCAAAAACAGCCACAGTTCCCATAACAACGGCTGAAAATAGTGCTTCAGCGTAATCAAGATGGTGGATGATCATTTGACATTTGAGCTATCCGATTACAATTTGAGTTGTGGAGATGCTATGGTATTCCATGCTATCACTTAAAGCAACATTTTTACTTTGATTATACCAATTAATTAAATACTACATATCCAACATAAGCAATGTACGGTTGTTATAGTTTAGATCATCATTTTATTTATAAACGTGCAAAACTATCAGTTTTCTCTGCCTATTCAATGCTTGGTGATAGAGGTGAAACTTGTACTGTTATGTAAAACGCGATTTGATTGTTTAAAAATGAAAAATATAAAATGAATTTTTAATTCTAGGCCACGGATTAGATTATGAGTGTGCATGAGAAATTGTTGGCAACTTTCCCAGAATGTAATAAAATGGGTGTAAGCTGTGCATATATAGCCACAGGCATGGGAAAACAAATGAGTGTCCTGTAGGAGTTTATATTTTGTGACTTCTCCTGGTTTGGCACTATTACTTTGTACACACCTAGAATGTTGATTTACATTCCTACAGTACACAGTGAATGTTGAAGAGTTCAATTTCTGAATTAAACTCAAGTAGTCCTAATATTTTTATTTTGTTATACAGACTGAAGAATGAAAGTGTGAGGTCTCTGCTTGGAAAATAAAACATATCCATGACGACTTACTATAGTCGCCACAACATGCCAGGTGTTCCAAGACAAACAGGATACACAGGAAGTTATGGAACCTCAACATCCAGAGGTTCCACGAGGCAACGTGCGTCCAGTTTAAGTCGTGAAAACAGTGCAACTAGGAGCTACACTCCAAGCAGGTATAGTCTGGCCTGAAAAAAAACCTAAAATCTTACAAAGAATCATGCATTTAACAAAACTTTGGTGTAATTAATTGAATTTTGTAAATTTTATTTTATCATATGATTTGGAGCATCACTTGTGTTATTAAATCAGACCCTTTTATATTTGTATAATTATGACTTTAAATGAAAGAAATTCATTTCATTCATCATATTTTGGCTTGCCTGTTTAAAGTAACTAATGCTGAGTTTCTTAAAATTATACTTTTCATATTAAAATTTTATCATTTTAGCAAACCACCAAGGCCTTTACCCCATGGCCCAGGGCCTTTAGACAGCTATGGCAGAAAAATAGATGGCACAAACTACAAAATAAAAACTACCTCAACCTCAGGTCTCCTTTCCAATGGACCTCTCAAAGCTACAAATAATTATGCCAGTACATACACCAGTTCCTATAGCTCAAGCTATGGCACAGGGATCAGCTCCGGGACCTCTTCTAGACCCTCAAGTAGTCTAAAAAATCGGAGGTCTACGAGTATTTCTAACATAAGTGATACATTGTCAGATGTAAGATTAACTGATTCAGATTCACGGAGAATAAGGAACAGAGAGGAGTCAAATGGGCTCTCCTCTTACAGGTCTTCTCAAGATGAATATACTCCAAGAGGTTCCAAAACAAAACTAGACAATGATGACATATTCAATTCATCAAGAACGAGTTCCAGGAATAGTAGATTGTTGAAGGATAACAACTCTTTTGATGAGAGTTATACTCCATCAATGAGTAGGAAGAGAGATGCCAGCTTACCACCCATGTCCAGGAGGGATTCCAGTCCCTTGGACTCTAGACCATCATTAACAGGGCAGAATTCTATATCCCCCATAAATGCCAATGTAAGTCCATGAATGTATTTTAATATTATTTCATACCAATAAGTGTTTTGAGATATTTCCTTAGCATGTTTGATAAAAAAATTGAATTTCAAGATATTTAATTTCTTTATCATCGAAGTATAAATTTGTTATAGTAAATTGCATGTACCCCCGGTATACTAGCAATTTCCTATTGCTACTCATGCCGTCCTCAATGATATAATGAAGGGATTTGTTTTTGTCCCCCGCCGCAACGCGGAGCGGGGACATAGAAATGCCGGGCGTCCGTCCGTGGGTCCGTGTGTCCGTGGGTCCGTGTGTCCGTGGGTCTGTGCGTCCGTGTGTCCGTGGGTCCGTGTGTCCGTGCGTCCGTCCATCACACTTTTTTGTAAGCGCTCTCATGCCTACAAATTTTGACAGATTTTCATTACATTTATACCAAATGTTTATACACCTATTACCTTGGTCAAGTTCGAAAATCAGCATTGGTCGATACTTTTTGTTGGAGTTATGGGACTCTGACCACAATAATGACTCCGTTTTATCCAAAAATTGACCTTGTAAGCGCTCTCATGCCTACAAATTTTGACGGATTTTCATTAAATTTATACCAAATGTTTATACACCTATTACCTTGGTCAAGTTCGAAAATCAGCATTGGTCGATACTTTTTGCTGGAGTTATGGGACTCTGACCACAATAATGACTCCATTTTATCCAAAAATTGACCTTGTAAGCGCTCTCATGCCTACAAATTTTGACGGATTTTCATTAAATTTATACCAAATGTTTATACACCCATTACCTTGGTCAAGTTCGAAAATTAGCATTGGTCGATACTTTTTGCTGGAGTTATGGGACTTTGACCACAATAATGACTCCGTTTTATCCAAAAATTGACCTTGTAAGCGCTCTCATGCCTACAAATTTTGATGGATTTACATGAAATTTATACCAAATATTTATACCACTAATACCTTGGTTAAGTTCTTAAATCAGCCTTGGTCGCGTCCCCACGAACCTGTAAAATTTAAGCAATCCACGAAAATTGGCCCCCACGAAATTTAATGATTCCACAGTACAGTATGCTAGTATACTGCTTGAACGGCGGGGGACCCAGGAATTCTATTCTTGTTAATCAGAGGATAAAAGTTAAACAGCAAATTTCATATCACTATGTCTGCATATCTTTTGCACTCTTGCAATATACTCCTTTTGAACAATCACCAGTTGTGAAAATAACGAAGAAACGCCACTGCTGCCATAAAATTTGTAAAAAGCAAAAATTCTTTAATTGCAAATGTAAGTAGTAATTAAAACAACATTTTCTAGTGATTCGGCATTACATGTATGAACAGAAATTGTTCTGCTAGCATATTTGCCATGAATTGTTTTACAAAAAGAAAAAAAAAATCAACAAAAATATCAGCAGTGTTTTTGAACTCTTAGAATTATCTGTGAAAAAGTAGGTCTTTTATGTTTAAAAATACACAGTGTATTGAGTGTAATGTTTTAATATTTTTATTACACTATGAAAAGTACTACTTTGGCCCAGTTGTAACTCATGAAGAGAACATCTCTTCTTGTTAAGAGGTTTGACCATCAAATTTGCCTATCATAATTATCACAGAAATGTCTTCATTTCGTATATTTTCCATCCATATTTACTCTACTGGGCAAACATGTGATAACTAGTCTACTTATTACTATTTAAAATGCCAGGATACCAAAGACCAGAGTAGATTTTTTTTTTTAAATTTCAATTGACTGGTATATAAAATGAATGAAAAATAAACATTTTTTGGATGATAACAAACACTTAATACTAGATAAGCTATTTAGTTTGAATGATTTTAAGTGTAGAATATATATACATTATCATGCACTTATCAGTAGGAATCAATGTTCAGTTAAATTGATTAAAAAAAAAAAAAGATTACTGACTCATTCACATGTTTTTATTTCAGTGTATATGTGGTGAGGCTGTTTACATTTTATTTGAGGAGATGTTTGCTTTGATGAATTCAATTTTGTTTTAGGGATCCTTGTCTCAGCATGTGAATGGTGGAAAAGTTGGTCTGAGAAACTTGGGAAATACTGTACGTCACATTATGATTTTGAAAGTCTCTTGAACAATCTAAATTTCATATTGTTGATATGATATTCTTTTTTAAATTGTATAATAAAAACTATACTGTATTTAATTATGTTTGATTCAAGTACATACTTGCCAACTGACCCAATTTCATCGGGTCACACCCGATTTTTCAACCCTACACCCGATTATTTTTTATGACCCGGCGGGTCATGCTTTTCACCCGATTTTTGTCGAACAACCCGAAAATCTCCCGATTTCCGGATTTGGTTCGTAAATTAGGTTGCGCATTGGACTTCCAGTTATGAACCCAAGCTGAGCTTGGATTTACGTAAACAATGCCGATGGCTATTACAGCTAAGTAACTGTTAGGCTTAATTATTATCGTGAGTTGTTTTGACAAACAGAGGGTTTAAATCATTAAGTGTGATGGCTTCCAAAAGGAAGATCGAGATCTTTATCGGGCCAGCGGAATCAAAACCAAAAACGATTTTTTTACCATACAGTGCAACGTCATAAAATAATCTGATGACCGAAGCTTTTTGAAAAGTAACATTTAGAAGAAGTGTGATTTTAGAAACTCATGTGCTTTTAGAAACAATAAAAAAAATAATATAAAAAAACTTGCACTCAGAAGCCAAAATTTAACATACTTGCCAAATTAGCAAAGACTCTTCTTGTGCTGCCAAACAGTAATACTGATTCAGAAAGAGCTTTTAGCATTGTTAAAAAAATTAAACTGAATTTCGCTTGGAACTTAACATTGAAAACTGAATGCCCAACTGTCTTGTAAACTTAACTAGTCTGTTGATTGCTTTGAGTACATAGCAACATAGGAAGTATTTATATACAATTCAAAATCAGCAACTGTTAGTTACAATAAACAAATTACAACAAAATATTACACATATATTTTAACACACATTTCTGTTGTATATACCTTTGAAATGCATGGTAAATATGTCGTGAATGTCGTTACGCGCTATGACCAGATTTTTCACTTTCCAAATCTGGTCATGACCAGATTTTCACATGTTGGAGGTTGGCAAGTATGTTCAAGTATAAATTTTTGCTACTACTTTGAACAGAGGAAAATTTGATACATTTTATCCTATTTGAATCGGTGTTATTGAATCTATTACCGGTATATTGTATTTGTGTTATGTCCTGTGCACTGATACCGAATATTTTGTCTTTTTGGCCAGTGTTTCATGAACAGTGTACTACAGTGCCTTAGCAACACCAAACCTCTGGTGGAGTATTTTTTGAGGGATGACTTCACTTTTGATAAAAACACCACCACTAGCTCCATGAAGGGCCAGCTTGTCACAGGTATGTTTAGAAACCACCTACCACCTGTTTCTCTAAAAATAGGTGAAATACATGTATTAGAAATAATAATTAAGGACAAAAAAATTATATTTTAATATTATAATCAATATGGTGTTGACCCCCAAAAATTAACTTTTTAAAAAGAGTTTTGACTATATAAGAATGTTTTATAATTTTGTATAGCTTTGCAAAGTTAACCTGTTATATATTTTTAAGTAACTAAGATTAAGATGTTTATTTAAGGGGTCAATCTTCAACTTTCAACGTATATAGTTCTTTGAAAAGTTTCATTTATTTTTTCTATCGATGTTTTAAAATTGTTTTATTTTTTTTAGCTTATGCCAACTTGATGAAGTCAATGTGGAATGAAAGAAGCGATTCTCAAGTGTCACCAAATTCCTTCAAGACCCAAATTCAGAGATTTGCTCCAAGATTTATGGGATATGCGTATGTAAATTTTGTGAATGTCTGCTCATAATAATAAAGAGATCTGGATTTTTTTTTAATTTAAGAATTAGCCTATTTTATGAGAATTTGGTTCTGGAAAAGAATTTGCTTCAGACCCTTGATTGTGCAATTCTCAAGTGTCACCAAATTCTCAAGACCCAAATTCAGACATTTCCACCATTAATTCTCAAGACCAAAATTCAGACATTTTCACCATGAGTTCATGAATTTGTGAAATTCTTCTTGTGATGATGAATAATTCTGTTTATTACCTAAAGAATTACTTTTTAGATAATTTTAGCTTTGAATAAGAATTGTATCTGACCCTTGATGACATGTATTGCAGCCAGCAGGACGCTCAGGAGTTCCTGCGGTATCTGTTGGAGGGCCTTCACGAGGATGTGAATAAGGTGACAAGTAAACCTAAGCATGTCACCATCCAGGATGAGGATTTCAGCAAGTATGAATGCTAGTTTTTTATGAATTTTTCATGAATTTTCATGAATTTATTTAAACATGTTCATGGATTTCCTTTTCAAGGTCCTTTGTTTAACATGTTTAATGAACCAACTTACAAAATACCTGAAGCATTTATTACATGTACATGTATAGATTTATTTTTGTGGGTTTAGTCAATCAATTATTTATGTTTTTAATACATACACTGTATGTACATGTCGATATTGAAAATGTGATATAATGATGTCTGTTTTTCTAACCACCACTGTACTATCAGAAGTTTACATTGTTTTATTTGCAGTGATCAGGACAAGGCCAAAGAATATTGGAGAGTCTATCTGACCTATGACAACAGTCACATTGTTGGTTAGTATCAGTCTACTATTTGTCCATGACTTGCACAACAAAAGAGATTTTTAAAACTGACAGAAAAATTTTTTAAAAACTTGGTTTGAAAGTCATTTTATTTCATTAAAATCTGAGATGGGGGGGGGGGGGTTGAAGGGACAATAGGAAAAGTAAAGATCTACTACTGTACTGTGCTTTCTCTTACAGAAATATTTGTGGGGCAGTTGAAAAGTGAATTGAGGTTTGATTGTGATCATCGCTCTGTCACCTTTGACCCATTTTGGGATTTATCAGTGCCGATTCCTAAAGTGAGTATAGCTGTAAGTTATCATTGAAACAGTATCATTTAAAATCACCGATAGATCTAAATGACCAGTTATCTAACACCCCCCCCCCCCCCCAAAAAAAAAAAAAACCCACCAAAAAACACAACAAAAACCAACAACCTACATACACTTGTAATTGGACAACGTTGTTGTTGTTATCTGCTACCAGTAGTTGAAGATTTTTAATTATTCCTGGTTATTTTGTTGGTTTGAATAGACGCGCAGTGATGTGAGCATCATACAGTGCCTAACAGCATTTATGAAGGCTGAAGTACTGGATGGCGATGAAAGACCAGTAAGTAATTAAAATTGTCTTTTGAAAATTTAGTACATGTACATGTACTTTACTCCAAATTTCAGTGGGTTTATAAGTATCGTAGGTAGAATTGTTATTTTAGTGTTTTTGTTGTTTTTCAGACTTGTTCAAAATGTAAAAAGAGAATGAGATGCACAAAAAGTTTTTCCATACAACGATTTCCTACCATATTGGTATTACGTATCCTTTCCACAAGTAAACAATATTCTGGTCAGTAACTCAAGAGTAACGTGCATACCAGTAAATAACTAAATATGTATATTTGTTTGAGTGGTATATTGGTATCAATCAAACAATCTTTAGATAAAATCATTATTAATATACACATATTCACATTGTATATATATTATATATATGCATAAAAAAAGATGCATTTTATGGCCGGATGGATTGTCCTTAATAACGAATAGATTTAAAAAGATTCAGTCAAGGCAGATACAGCCAGAAAGTTTCAACATGTGTGGATTTCCCAGAAGTCCTTGACATGACAGAATACTCATCAGAGAAAGGTTTGTGCTTCATTATAATTATTGAGTCTCTCTCTCTCTCTCTCTCTCTCTCTCTCTCTCTCATATTTTATCATATCTCAATACTCTCCATATTAACAGGAGGAAAGCGAGTGCTGTACAGCTTGTATGGAGTCAGTAATCACAGTGGTGGGGTCCACTCCGGTCATTATACAGCCAACGGTAAACACCCGTACAGCGGCGAGTGGCATGTTTTCAATGATACAAGGTATGCTAAAATTTATACTATGCATATGTTACAATTCATTTTATGCCAAAACCAACTTTAAAAATCCATAGATGATATTTTTGTTTTTTTAAGTTTGTCAAAACCAAAAAACTAGTGGATGAAATTTTTGTTTCAGTCTGCTTTTGTATGTCATATTTACTGTTAATTCAGGGTCACCTATTCAAAAGGAAGACTTCATTATTGTTTTCATGAGGTTTCTTTTTTCCCAGTATTTTTTCATTCCATTTTGTTCTTCCGCAGGGTCAGTCCTACAAGTGCTAGTCGAGCAGTTTCTGCGGAGGCCTATCTCTTGTTTTATGAGAGAGTGACGGACCCGTCTCGTCTATGATCAAAGCGGCTTCAAAAACTGATATCAGAACATTGATATACTTGTTCAGGACTGAAAAGTGTGTCAGCATTAAAATTCTGGTTTTTGGGAATTTATCACATTCATTACTGTAAAGGTCACTATTTTTGGGGGAAAAAAATTGAGCCTTCTTTACCTAGCTGTTTTACATTTCCCCACTTTCCTTCATCAGCATTTCCCCTCTCCGTTATTTTTGTTTAACTAACTTATTTGCATATTTACATACATGTGTAGGTTTACACGTACTTGTTCCTAGAATCATATTGGTCAAAACGGTATAATATTATGTTATTGTACATGTACATGTCTTAATTATCAGACTTTCAGTCCGATTTCTTAGATTTAATTTCAGTTGAGAAATATATATGCAAAATTACATTGTTATCATTATGATAAAATGTAGAATAGAGTTATATATATTCTATGCATTTTCATGGAGTTGTAAATACACGTACATGTACTTGGAGTTAAATTTTTTTGTGATTGTTATAAATTACATGATATTGTTATTACTGTTACAATTAATGAAATCAATGTATTTGACAACAGGATAAATATCGAAGGAAGCATACAGCTTAAAGTACAAAATGACTTGAAGTAAAGTTTGTTCATGGAATGAGTACCGTAACCCATGAAAATTCAATGATAGAATGTACATGTACATTTATTACTTGTTATTGTTGGAATTGTTATACATTATATATTTAACATGAACTAAACACAATTTGAAGATAGTTATACAAGGTAGAACTAATTTATTGCTAGTGTTGAAGAATGAATGTGTTACAATGCGTGAGAGCCTTATAATTTGTAAAGAATACTGTTTATGACAAGACTTGAATTTTGAATCACAAAGATATTGAGAAGGTTGTCAAGAAAATAAGCATTCTGTGATATGTGATTTTAGGCATCATGTGAGCTTTATTGTTATTATGAACAAGGTCTCTCTTAACTATGTGCAGACTGCATGTATTTTTAAATATCATGTTTGGAATGGTACAAAAAAATTTTTTTTTTTTTTATGTCAAAGTTTATTTTAGTTGTGTGACATTTAATTATAAAAATCCTTCTTTTAACCTTAAGGATAATAAACTATGGTTAAAAGTTTTTAAACTTTTTTAAGGGGGGGGGGGTCTTTCGAATGCTTAACTGGATTTTAATAAATAATACACATTTCTTTTTTACTGGTAAGTCTACATGTATCCCTATTGTGATTATTTGTCAATGAATACTTCTTAAGTGTGCTTCCTTTAATACTAGGGTAATTTTTCTCTCTTTTCTTTTTCAGTACACACATTTTAAGCATGTTAAATTTAGTCAAACTTTTATATTTACATTGAAATAACTGCATGTGCACCTTCAAAATACCAGATGACCTACAGGTATTTTACTAAAATATGTGAATTATATTATTATTTTTTTATTATATGAAAAAACTTTTAAAAATTTTGTTTTTTATTGATCAGAGTATTTTAAAAATACATGTATTTAACACAATTTAGTCCAGTTTCCAATACCTCACACAAACTTATGTGATATCAAGTTTTAATACATGTAGTTGGCAATTATAGGTTTACCTGTTTATTGTTTGCAAGTTTCTAAGACAAAATTATGAAGATTAATATTAAAATATGTGAACTTTATTTTTTACAATTTCTTTTAGTTATGAATTTTTTTTTATTTGATCAGTGCTTTTATTATTTTATAAAATCAGTTATGAAGTCACTAGAGTTAGAAATTGCTATGTATTTTTCAACTGGCTGATTTAATTTATTCATGATATTCAATTTCAACACAAAACCGTCCATTTGTTTTGTTTTTGTCCTGTTTTATCATTTTAACTCTGAGCATGAATTGAATTGTGTCTAGAAAAAAAAACCTAGAGGCAAGGAATTAGTTCTTTTATGTGTATACATATTTAGATTATTGACAAAATATTTACAAGCTAAATGTTATTATTATGGTCTTCATGATTCACATACTATGTATGTCTGAAATGTGCATTTGATAGAAACTATATTTGAAGACTGCATGCAGTAAAAATGTAAACATACTCTGAACATTTTGGCGGATCATTTTTTATTGCATCTTTTCTACAAATTTAAATACCCTGCTAAAATTTTAGAAAAGGGTGTATTCTGAAAAAAAAATTTGTAATACCCCGCGGTAACAGAATTTTTTCATATGAAGAGTAAGTGAATATTGGTACCTTTGTTTTCATTTTGAGGTTGTTTTTGTTTTCAATTATTACTGCAAGACATTGTCCTTAGTTTGAGAAATTTTAATCACTTGCCTTCAATAAATAGTCATGAAAATATGTCAATGGTTTTCAGTGTTCATTTTTTCTTTCTGTCGTTATTTAAACAATAAAATGCTTTCTTTGGTGATTCATGAGGGATATGAAGTTGGCGACATTGCAGAAAAAAATAGAGTCTGACATAATCATGATTATTTCGTGCAGTCTGTGATTTTTTTAGCTCGCTGTATGTTTCGACCAATCTGTAAATGGGGCGTGTTGATTTCAGTCCTGTCAGTTTCGGCTGCTGTAGATTTCGACCAATGGATAAACGGGGCGTGTTGATTTCAGTCTGGCTGTTTCTATAGAGCTATGAATTAACAGTAAGTTTCCATAAGAAATAGTGGGAATCATACTCGATAGCTGTAAATATTTCATAATATATGGCATCAATGTTAATTCGATCAACACAACCAGGATGCACCCACTGTTAATTTGCAATACTCACCTGCATATATACAGGTCATATTTACCATGATGAATATTTTGCTCATGGTACACTGTACAAGTATTTAGAAATCAATTTGCCAATATTTTCACAGGTGCTAGAGGACAAGAAAAAAAAATCCTTAAAAAGTTAAAATGACTGTTCTAATGGCATACTCACTCTGGTACATGTACTACCAACTGTTTTTGATTTAATAGGCAATTAATAACATACATTTTCTCACATTTACACCATCTTCGCAAATCCGATGGAATTTCTAACAAAAATAAAATATTTGAAAAAGAGCACTTCATAATGGCCCAAAACAAACTTGCATTTTTGCTCGCATGCACTCAAGTTTTGCAGCCAAAAAGGATAAATGCATGAGCATCAGATCTGGTCTGTAATCAACCAAATGGTTGGGACAATAGGTGGCTGATCATCAAAACTGATAATAATTAAGCACCATCTGAACTAGCTTGGTTCTGGATGAAAAATTTCCCTAAAGAATTCCGTAATGAAATACTGCACGAGTATACATATAAAATCCACTCTAATTCATATTGTAGCTCAATCAATAAATTGAAATCTGTATATATTGATGTTAATTCCCTGCTTATATGCAAGAGTTGTACATGGTCTAATGTTCCGTTTTTTTAATATCAAGACAGCCAACTAATATGGTATTCATGTTCAAACAATGAAAACAGTTCAAGACACAGATACAAATCATTTCGAATAGCCCTAGGAAAATCATTTAATTTGAATTGTTGCTGCAATTAGAAATTGAAATCCACACTGGGGTTCGTTAAAATTGCCCCAAGAATTATATACATGCACGTAAACTGTATAGCAAATAGCACTTCAACTAAACGAAAAGGGTTTTGGATTCTTAAATTTTATTTTGGATCCAATATCATATTGCAAGCCTTCCATGAAACACTTTTAAAATGGCGTTGTCAAGCACTGTAATATATAGAATCACAAACTGTACCTTAGTGGGGTCTTTTTAAATTGTTTTCAAAATCTTGACTGCTTAATTGGAAGAAGAAAATAAAACGGTATTTGCATAAAATCAAATAGAGCCACAATGATAAATGCCCTAGGTCTGATCATATTTCATCCTTGTCAAGTGATGCAACGGTTTGGACAACAATGCCAATATGTATTTATATAATCCAAAACAAATCTCACAAGAAGTATGCACCGGGCCGAGGATTTATCTCCATTCATCACTGAACTACCAATTCATTATGTAAATAATTAATGATAGCATCATAGCATTAGTTAATTCATGAAAATGTGTAACATCTTGATTTTCAACGGAAAAAGGGAATGGTGGAAGTTGGAAGCAGATCTCGATATCTAAATCATACAAATCTTTCACAAAAACTTCAATCATCCCGTACATTATACAATGTACCTATGCATCCCATAACTTCCCTCCAAAACTAAAACAGAGCAAACCCACAAAAAATTAACATACCGGTAATATTATACCAAACACAAAACACAATTTTTCAACTTTAAAACATTTATTTGAACCTTTAGAATCAAAATGTGTGCTTGTAAACATGAACAATGACAATCACTAATCAGTGTGATGAGAAATATTCAGGTCATGAATAAATCTTTGTATTACAGCATCAATCCTGGCCCGGACTCAGTTGTGGATTTACATAGTAGAGCTACATGTATGTACAACATGTCATACAATTAACAGAATTTTAAAAACATATAATTTATGACAAAAGACCTAATAAATTTAAATTACACATACTACTGTACATGTAATTTAATCTGAATTTTCATTTTCATATTAATCGCTATTAAATTAGTATATTAAATGTATTAAGCTGGTAACTTGAAACTGAATGATAATTTCAATAAGTATCATATAAAATCAAAATGTAGTCTTTTTGGGTGCATTTTGTTCCCCAGAATTTCAAAGAAAACTAGCATCAATAATTGTTATTTTTCAGAGATAAAACACCGGGTAGTATAGAAAAATGATTTACATTGTACTTCTAAAAACTACCAATTACAAAAAAGGAATTCATATTTTGTGTTACTGTATTTTGAATCAGTTTTGATTAGTTGGTAGATCTAACTTTTGTCAAATTTTACTCAAAATTGTCTTTATAAAAATGAATAAGGTCTGCTGTCTTTAAACAAAGAAAGCAGATTTAAAAAAAATTATAAAATAAAAAAAAATTGACATTAAATAAATTACAATAATAATGATGGTGTTGTGTTCTCAAAAATCAATTTGAACAAAATATTAATAACAGATTTGTTAATAAGATATTAAAATTAACTTTGATAATTAAAAGCTTCATGGTCTTCAAAAGTGCCTAAATATCACTACTGGTACATGTAAAAATTCAAATGGAGTAAAAAAGACGAAAAAACCCAGACAACTGCACCACTACATATAGAACATAGCCCATTGTAAATCACGGCAATATTGTAATAGTAACCAGAAACAAGGTACCGGTATTAGGCCACGAAAAGAGACTAACTACCGGTAGTATATGGTACATATACTTTCTTTGTGATTGTAGCATACATGCATCTGCATTTTCCAATATTTCAGAGTTTCACTCTTACATTACAGCAGCAAATATAATTAAATATCTAACATTATTACACATGTATTGTTGTTTTTATATGTACCTTTTATAAAGGAGATAATCTACTATCATGTACCCACTTTTTGATGTACAGTTTAAACTTTAGCAATTAATTAAAATACTAATTCAATATTACTTATTATATATACAAGCACAATTTTAACACATTGCAAAAGATTCTAAAAGATGGCACCATAATGGAAATGTAAAATAACTAAATATTAGCACTTAAAATTAGCAACCTATTATAAATTGGGTGAAGATGCTTTGCAATAGATCTGTGAAGTTTGCATATATACATGTATATATATATATATATAGGTCACAACAAGCCGATTCAAACAGATATTCAATAGCTAGTTGAAGACTTTGTGGATATAAACTAACATATAATCTTAATTTGACATATAACATGTATAACAACAACAACTATTGAAGGCAACAGAAAATTAGGGGGGGGGGGGGGTTACTACAAACTTTCTGATGTACACCACTTGAACCTTTCTACAGTACCTGAGGTACTACGCACCATTTGCATGTATGTGTGATGATACAATAACACATGTGCCATCAACCATGTACATACAAAAAAAATAACAAATCATTACAAAAAAGAAGATTTTGGGAAAAATTAGATAGAGTATTAGATACAGTAGATTCCTTATTTAACACAAGTAAGTAATTCCTCGATTTAATCGTGTTGCATCAAATTGCCAAATAGAAAATCGCGTACCCCAAATTTTCATCATAGATTTATTTAGTTTACATTTGTCCGAAAAATAAAAGCGAAATTTTAAAATCAGCGAAATGTGCTTCTTGTGATTTTACGAGGATATTAATTCCTCAGATTTACCGGTAATTAGGAATCTATAATAGTTAAGCGGTACTTAATTAAGGATTCTTTTTTTTTCAACAAATAAATACCACTACATGGATTAAATCAATTTATTTCATTCATTATATTAAATATCTGAGAGAGAGAGAGAGAGAGAGAGAGAGAGAGAGAGAGAGAGTTTGTAACTCCATAAATCCAATTACGGTACACAGCCAGTTATTATTTTTACAGACTATTTACACCAATAAATATAGTTTACTGGTTCTGGGAATACTATCTATATTCATTCTGATTTTACATAAACATGGGGTTCAATGGGGTTCTTAATTTGAAAAATATTTGAATGATGCATCACATTCACATAATCTTATAAGGGGGGGGGGGGGCTAAGAATTAACAACAGCTGTCTGCAGAGGGTTATTCTGCATAGCAACCTTTGACCTTTCATCCCTTGAATCATCCAAGTGGAAAGTGATAACCTCTGTGACTTGCTTTCCACACGGTTGTCCCAGGGTACTTTGAGATACCCCCTGAGAGTTCATCTTGCTGTCAGAGGTCAGACAACAAGGATCTGTATCAGTTATTGGGTCATCTTCACATTTCTCCTTCACCTGACCTCTGCTGAAAGACTCAAAGTCTTCACTATTGGATTCTGTAATGTCTTTGTCCACAGAATTATCCTCTGCACGATCTTTATCACTTTCACACACGGCACTCAATTTATCGGACTCTTCGCCAGAGGGTTCTCTGTTATAAATTTCATCCACACCTGAAATGCTGCTCTTCACAAGGTTTGAAATCCCTAATGGACTAGTCATTTCCACAATTCCTGCCGAGACTGTGCCTCCTATATCAGTCTGCACCTGACCATCCTTTTCCATGGGAAATGAATGCCTGTCTCCCGGAGTTGTAACACAAGGACTAGGATCATGGGACTCCAAGGCATTTTTTCCCCGGCTGTCTGGTGGCTGACAGACAGAGTCTAGCACACTGGATTTAGATACAACTTGTTCAACACGGGCTTCATTGTCTGTGCTTTCCTCAGTTTTAATTTCAATGAAATTTGCGTCAGATGAGCCATTATTATTTTGAATGTCTGTATTTTCAATCTGTTTCTTGATTCCGGTAAATTTCTCGGTGTCCTTGATCTCACAATCAAGTGGCTTTGGACTTTTTTCATCTGAATTGCTTGTGTTTCTTGCACTTTCTTCCCCTAGAAAATAAATTTCACCAATGATTATAGCAAAAAGAGAAACCATTAATGCATTCCAAATACATGTATCTAAAACAAAACCTGTTTTGTCAACACAATTGATAAAAAACACAAATACATTTGATTTATGATGCCAACTTTTCAAATAGATTTACTATCAGCAGTATCTGGGATGAGTTTTCTGAATAAGTAACTGTAACCCAGAAAGCTGGCTGTGTAAGTTAAAATTAAATTACAACTAAATCGAGGCAATATTCAGAAAGCTTGCTGTGTAAGTTAAAATTAAATTACAACTAAATCGAGGCAATATTTTTCTTCCCAAATTAGTTCATTTCTAAATGTTAAGCTAATAGTCTTTTTTCATTCAAGCACACATTGTCAAGGACAGGTATTCATTTGGTTATTTTTATCCTTAATGTCATCCAATCAAGTCCATTTTTCACTTCACTAGACTAAAGTCATCAGCAGACATAAACATATAAAACAATTACCAGTACAATGATTTAGCTCCCCTTCTAGACTGGTAAATATTGTACCTGTCAGATAGCTTGATCTTTGTTCTGACCATAACCAGCTACAATTGTAGGTTTTTTTTTTTGAGGAATCCACACACTTACTATTGTTTTCTGCAGTGACCGGCATAAGATGTGTTATGGAGTGTTTTCTGGCCTTTCTCTTCTTGCTGCCTATGACTGGTCCAGAGGGAATGTCTTCTGCCTTCACTTTTAAGTGAGGTGGTATGGTCAGCTTTATTTCAGTTGCTGAGAATAAAGAAATTAACATTTACTTTTTTTCAGTATAAAATACTTTAAAGTGCCAACATACTTTCTCTGTTCTGTGGTTTCATAAATATTCAATGAAAACCAATTTTGTGCTGATTTTGCTGTTTGAGTTGATCCATGAAATCAAATGTTCATTGAAATGCAATTTCTAATAATACAAATTTATATAAATTGTATATATCCACAAAATTCATGAAAATTGATGCCCATGAATATTGATAAAATCACAGTAATGAATTGTTTTGTTAGACATCAAATAATGCTCTCTCATTTAACATACCACAATCATTTACTCTTTAATTAACTTATATTCATCATCACAATGTTTTAGTTCTTGGTCCTGTGTGTGAAGTAAGATCCTGTGGTTACAGTTCAGCGCACACTCACCTGAGCAGCTATCACTGCTGACTGACGATGCGCGACTCTCGGACGTGCTTCTCAGTTTAGGGGTCGTCCTCTTGGGTTTCGCCACCTTCTCCAGAGAACAGGCTGGTAAGGTGGCAATGTGGGCCTCAAGGTCAAAGTCCCTACCAAAATGGATACATCTTCCATTAAAATATAAATTCTCCACTTTGCATGCATTCTGATGTGAGACAATGATATTTTACTAACCGAGATAAAAGGCAACAGTAACTCTACAGTAACTTGTGTCTAAATGTGTTTGAATTTTACCGAACTTACCCTGTTTTGTATCTGCTGCTGTCTTCAAGTCGGACTTTCTCCGACTCGGATTGTGTTCTCTTTCTTATTTGTCTCGGATAGACGGATAGCACATCGAACCTCAGGTGTTCTCTTGGGTTAAAATCCAAGTGCTCATCCTCTTTAAATTCACTAAAAAAAAAATCAGTACAAATTTAATCAAAAAACTTTCTATTTTAAGGAATGTACGTAAATACATGCATTATTTTTCTTTCAATGCCTCATATTTGGAGTGAACAAATCTTTTATAAATTGTCCCCCTAGGTCCTACAATGCAATATCAATGTCTAGGTATATACAAAATAAAAGTATTAAATATTAATAGAGGTTGATGTATAACTATTACAATAACCAATATCAGTTATAAAAAATTTGGATAGGGATAAAATTAAAAAAAATACAATAATGATTAATAATACTATTTTTATATGCCTTTCATAAATATCTGAGAAAACCCCTAATGGAAATCAAGTTATGGTGCAACATACAGGTACAAGTATTACATCAAATTGGTTTGTTTCCATTTTCCTATACATCAATAATGACCTTTTTTACAGACTGACTGACTACAAATAAATCTCAGCATAATAAATGGTACAGGTCTTCTATGACCACTGTTTTTACCTCTCTCTCTGGACTATCCTTGGCTCCCCTCTGAGGGAATCCTCCGGGGATTTGGAGTTTGTCTGTCTGTCCTTCGAGGGCTGTATAATTCCCTCGTTAATCAACTCCTGATATCGCTGTCCCCTGTTCCGTCTTTTGGACTTCCTCACTGGCTGAAAATCTCCATCTCCCTCTCCATCCTCGTCTACAATGTCACTGCTTGAGTCGGCCTTCTTGTAATAAGGGTTGTCAAATGGCTGCAGGGTGTTCATCTCGGGGGTGTCCTTAAAACCTTCGGAGTAACATCTCTTTCTTTTGAATCCAGACCAGGACAACATCTGGCTTTTCATAATTGCATGATTTGTGATCGTGGCATTTCTTGGATCCACAAAATTACTCCTAGCAATGTCCAGTCCTGCCCCACTGCCACGCTGCTGGTGCAGAAGTAATTTCCTCTCCAGTTCATCTCTAGATACAGACAGGTCATGTAACAATGACCTATCACTCGGTTTATCAGACAGAGATGTGTAGACCCCTTTTTTGGTTTCGTCGCCGTCAAATTCAGAGGAGGTGTCAGATTTGGAGTAGTAAAGCTGATCTATGATGGAGTCCATCACCATCTTCCCACTAGCTACCATAGTATTTTTATCCTCTTTTTCATCACTCTGCAGACATTGTTCTATTCCACTCACACCTTGACCATGAGGCAATAGTGCTGGTCCAGAGTCAAACCTAGTTGCCTTGTTAAATAAAAACAGAATTTGAATTTTACAGCATGCAGTATAAAAATAACTCAAACTAAAAATACAATTATGGATGACCTCATGAATATTTTAAAGGAACATGTAATTGGTTGTTCTCATAACCATTTTTAACTTTTTCTCCCCCGTTTTTAATCGATGAAGATTCCTGTTGATTACTGTAATACCAGGTACATGAAATGTAATACATGTATATATATATCCATTTGTATTAGACTTAGTAGTTTATACCAACCTTCTCTCTGGACAGATCCAGAGTCTGGCTGGTTGCCGCTGCTTTTGATGCGTTTTGCTGTCCAGCCATAAATAGGAGGCTCAACCCTCCCATGTTGGAAGGATCTACAAATACAATCGCAGATATGAATTTTCATATTTGAAATACATGATCAGTGTACCGGTATTCCTGATATAAAATGGCAACATAACTCCATTCCAAGATACCACTTCTGTGACACACTGTCACATGATCTAGAAAGTGCTCATTCATTGAAATTTAGTATCATCACACAAACTTGCCTGCCAGTTTCCCAGGAGTGATGGTTTGATCAGCTCTAGTGAAGTCCAAGCTGTCTTTGGTTGGTGATCGGGGGAGGAGACCAGTTGGATGCATGCCCTTCTCTGGGTTATGCCATTTGTAGTCAGGGTTTGCTTTCATGAAGGCATCCTTGTACTACAATTAATAACAGATAAATTCATTAATTTGTTTGAAATATAGTAACTAGATCTGCATAAATACAGTCAACTTTTTATTTCTTGTATATATTTTTATTTTAATATTGAAATCATATCCCAACCTCTCTAACTGTAAACAACAAATTCTCTTAAGGAATCTACTGTAGCCTATATGAGAATGTAACTTATAAGTTACTTTTTCATATAGGCTACAGGAATTTACCATAGCCTATATGAGAACGTAACTTATAAGTTACGTTCTCATATAGGCTATGGTAGATTCCTAAATTAAACATGAGGAATTAATATCCACATAACTTCATGAAAAGCATCTCTTTCAAATTCTTCTGACAGTATGAACTATATAATTATGTTTTGGCGTTATTCATCATTTTATTAAGCATGACAAACTATCACTGCTATATCTCAGAAACACTAAGTACAGATATTCATAAATACAATATGTTTAATCACCTGCTTAGCTAAGTCAGTGTATTGCATCTTTTCGTCATCTTTCAGGTTAGCCCACAAATCGCCAAGGATACGAGTGACATTGCGGTTGTCGAGATTAGGGTTCTTTTCTCGAACCATTGAGCGATGTCTCTTGCAAAATATAAGGAAAGCATTCATAGGTCGCCTGACCTCCTTTTTGTCTGGGTCCACTGGATCCATCCCTGTTAAAGACAATACAGTTTAACAAAGTCTAAATAATCTAGTACACATTTGTACAAATGAAAGATTTATATTCCATGCATTTAAATGCATTGTATAGTCCATGTAGCTAAATTGGTTGACAAATTAATGTATATTAAGCCTAGCTGCAGAACTGTAGCTCCACGGAAAATTCGGGTTGACGGACCGTGGAGCTACAGGTCTGTCCGTATGAAAAACTGTATATTTATTGCGCACAAAAAGTTGCGCGCGGTTTTGGACTTATTAACCTAATTAAGGAATATATTGCGTGAAAATTTCAATACTAAAAAAATCCTTAGAAAATTAACTACTGGTTCGCCACTTTACCTGCCTCAAACGTTTTCCTAAGTACTCTAACCGACCTCGGAAAATGAAGTATGTTAAATTTACGTCGGGATCAAGAGTCGCTATTTTTGTCTATAAACAAACCACATCATTTCACTTTACGGGGATGGTGAGAGTGTTTAAAAGATATTCAGAGGCAAGTTAAGTAATGACATCTAAAGTGAAATGACTCAGGAATTTTTTGGTACTGAAAATTCCTAAAGTATTTTAATAAGTCCAAAACCACGCGCAACTTTTTGTGCGCAATAAATATACAGTTTTTCATATGGATGGACCTGTAGCTCCACGGTCCGTCAACCCGTATTTTCCGTGGAGCTACAGTTCTGCAGCTATATTAATTAAGCCAGGTTTAGGTTCAAATTACACTGCTGCATTTTTTGGAAGATTTTTTTTTTCTTTCTCAGAAATAGCTATATATATTATTATGTAAAATTATCTATACTCCGTACCGAGTTTTTGCTTCCACCACTTTTTGCTTGATATTTCAATAATCATACCAATACCTTTGTCAGCTCACGCAAACAAAAAAGTTCATCCACTGATATGAAAAATGTCTGTATTTTCTGTTTTGAAACTCCCCCTCTGTCGCTTCAGGTTTCAATACACATCCCAAAATAGAAAGTCTTTTTTTTCTGGAAAGGGGGGGGGGTGTGGATAGGGGGAATAGGTTTATTATAGACTTTTACCTGTCATGTTTTTTCAATTACAAAAATTCATTGGTTTCTGGGGTGTGGGTTTTAGTGGGGTTTTTTGGATGTACATTTATTTGGATCCATTTCATATTTTCACAGGGCCTTCTTGTTTTATAGGCCTAATCGTTGATTGAACATGTTGAAAATGTTGAACATTCACCTGTCATATTGTTACGCATGCGCATACAATCCGACCGATTATTATCATTTTCATTAGTTTGAAACTCATATAATATATATTTAAACAAAAAAAACTCAAAGGCACAGTAAAAATAAATCAGAATATACTTCAACACAAATGATAAAGTCTGTTGATTCAGACACAGCGATTACATATATAGACGAACCTGTCCGAATATTACAAGATATATAAACAAACATATTTTCGATAAGTGTCAATCTCCGCGTTTAGAAATATCATTTAATCAATTTAGGGCCTGTTTTAATGAAATTGGGGCGGAAAAGACATTTGTACAAGAAGGGGTTGGTTCTTTTCACGAGTCACCCTCGGCCCCCTTCAAGCCTACGACCATGTGCTTCTTAGTCGACAAAACATGGCTCGCTTGTACATAAACACGTGGCCTTATTTTGTCGCGAATCCTCTACACGTGGCCAAGTTACATCCCTATACATGACAGTAAATTTGTTTGTTGTTATATAATTCGACAAAATAACAGAAAATATTTCAGTGATAGTGTTCTAAAAGACGTATAATTAACAAAAACAAGTCGTCTCATTATGACACTTCGACCGCATCATGTCGGCCGGGACACACTCGATCATTGGTGTGATTCACAGCAAAATTGAATGGAAAAGTTACGTGTCACTCAGTAAAATTCGATAAAAAGTATAAAATAACAATAATCTTGCCTACCGGTAGCCCCTTTTCACCAGAATCGTTTTAATTTCTCTCTTGAATGACTTCCGTCAATGTGTATATCTTCTGTTTGGTTATAGCGAACTGCGCAAGGCTAATAAAAATAGGTCAAGGTTGCTATATCTCAAACATTGCAAAATTGGCTTCAAATTCAGTGATATTTCCTTTAAATTCAATGTCAAAGAGATTAAACAATTGCTGAAAATAATAAATCTGGCATATTATTTCAATCTTTAGTAGTTTCACTATCTCTAGATATATTCTAAACATGTGACGAGGAGCGGATCTAAGGAGTTGCGATCGACCTCATATTATCATAATCTACATCATTGCATGGTAACTATATACTAGCTATATACATTATTTGAATTTATATAGAGCAGACAAGATATTTTATTTATATTTTATATTGTATTTTATACGTGGAAGAAGCTATTAAAGGCTTATAATTGAAGCATTGTTATTTACGTAAAAATAGTTTCATTAAAAAATATATACCTCTTCTAATAAATTTAAAGCAACTGTTTAGTCTTGTTTATTATATAATTAAAGGATTGTTGCTTAATATCACGTTTTTGCAGCAAAATAAAAACAAAATAAAAAATATTAATATTGACTACTGAAAGCTATTCCTTTCAAGTTTTGATTTATTGTCCAACATATACAGGAACATTCTAATTTAACCCGCTATATTCTTTTAAAAATAGGCTCTCGCTTCAACTGAATGATCATGGAGCACATGCAACACACTGAACGTGAAATATTGAATCAGCATTAAATAAAACCTAAATTGAAATCCGACTCTAGGCGGATCTCTATGGCACGCCAAATTCACAAAATTGAGCTAAACATAGTTTCACATTTGATAAATTAGGTTTATCGACTGATAACTATAGTTTACGAACCGCAAACTATAGTTAACGGTTCGTTAACTATAGTTTTCATCTGTAAAACTATATTTAACGGTTGTAAACTATAGTTAACGAATTATAATCTAAGTTTATCTGTCTGCAAATAACGTTAACAATAGATTTTGCTGATAAATATAGATTCACATCTGTAAACTATAATTTACATTCGTTAACTATAGTTTAGAGTTGTTAATCATAGTTTCACAATCATGAAACTATATTTATCAGATAAATTATGTTTTGCAATCGCAAATGGTTGTTTTCAGTGTTAATTATAGTTTTACACTTCTGAAACACAGTTTATCGCGTTAACTATGGTTTACAGATGTAAAATATAGATTATCGTCGTTAACTATAGTTTTATGTCCGTAAACTATAGTTTACAACCGTTAAACCTAGTTTATCGACTGTGAAACTATGATTAGCTCATTTTTGTGAATTTGGCGTGCCATAGATCTCTGTAAGTATTCATGAGGAATATGCACAAAATTCGCAGTCCTTTATCTTAAAAACCGCGACCTTTAATTTTTTTGGACTTTTTTTTTCATCAGCGTCTTTGATGTTTGATTGATGATGAAAACAAAATACATGTTACATTTTATTTATAACAGTGGCTGGCTTGATAGATATGTTCCGCAACAAAGATTCTCAAAAGATTTAAAAAGTGAGAACTATTTTTGTGATTTTATTACAGCAACATGAATTTCAAAGCGTTCTGTCTGGTATTCGTGTGTTTTGTTTTACTGTTCACTTTTAGCGATGGCGCATGTAAGAAAGAGTTAGCAAATTATCATATTGACAAAGGTAAGTTCACAAACTGTTTTAATTCAACATTGCTTAATGTTTTCACTATGTATTCATATAGATTTTGTATTTTTTTTATTTTAAACATCTGCCAGAAATATCGTATGATAATGGCAACAAAATATAATGATTTTAATATACATGCGCGGATCCAGAAAAGTTTGCTGGGGGGATCTATGTTTGCCGGGGATGGGGGGGGGTCGATGCCTATGTTCGGTAATTTTACTATGTAAATATAAGAAATTTAAGCAATTTGAATTTTCAAGGGGGGGGGGGTGTCAGAACCACTCTAGAACCGCGTTTGCAATAAATTATATCATCTCTATGCATAAAGACCGTGTATGAATATTACAATAATTAGATAATTGGTAATTAGATTTTTGGGTACTGAATGTTAAACATTTATTGATTTCCTTACATATCCATATAAATAAATAAATAAATAAATAAATAAACAAATAAGAACAGAAATACTAACAAAATTGTACCTATTAAAGATACATTTTTTGAAATAAAATCGTAAAACATGAGTTTTGTTTACATAACAAGGAATTGTAAGCTCTGTATCTCGCATAACTCGACGACAAACACTTAAATTTTTGCTGTCTATTAGAATTGCCTTATTGGAGCATTGTAAACAATAAAAACGAAAAAAAAAAATGTTTAGGACAAATCGTGACCATGCCCTTTTAAGGAGACCGATTTGGGTTTTTTGTGGAAAAACTACAATAGCAAAACTCTTTATTTTTTTAACCATATGTAATTTACACCAACTCTAGTTTATTTGCAAATTTTCAAGAAAATCGACCAATTGGTTCTTTACGGGGTCATCTCAAAATACAGGTACATTTACTATAGTAATATATAATAAATTGTCATTTTCCGCATTTCGAAGCAGATTAAAAAATTCTTCAGTAGCTTTTTTTTTCAAATTGTAATATGTGATTAGTAACATAATATAATATTCTACCTTATATATAAAAAATACTAAATTCTACCGTCTGGTTTTTAAAATGTACCAAATTTTGCTATATATTTGGAGTATTACAAATATAGATTGGTGTAATGGATTCATGAAAAAATTAAGAAAAATACCCCCCGAGGATAGCATTGTTCTCTGTGTTTAGATTTTCAACGGCGTACGATTTTTACTTTTTCTTTTATATTACATGTATTTCTTATAACGCACTCCTACAAAGCTTCATTTTATCATAACGTCATAAAAGCGCAATGGCAACGCTCACCTACCATATAACGAAAAAATCGTTTAAAAAAATAAAATGCTCCTTAAAAAATCTAAATATTTTTATCTGTCTAATGTTTATTGTGTTCAATTTCATAAATGATATCAAAAAAAATTCATTATAAGTATACACTATGTCTGGCCTCCTTAAAGGGGCTGGATCGTTGGGTCATTTTAGACTATATCAATTTCCGGAAAATATTCAATTAAAATGTTAAGAATTTTTCTTAATACTGAATAAAGATTACGGTTATATGAACCATACATAAAAAATTGAAAAAATATCTAACGCAACTACGACAGTACTGAGAATGCATGTTGCATTTTTAATTTTAATATAGTTATAAATTGTGCATTCCGATATTTAGTGAAAAGTGTAAAGCATTTAACGAAAATTTACTATATTCGTGGGCATCAATATTCGTTGATTTTGAGAAATGTTTGCTTTCGAGTATTGAGAACTAATTGTCACATTAACGGCAAGTCATTAGTAAAAAAAAAAAAAAAAGAAGGTTTGAATTAAAAAAAAAAATTTGCCCAGTACATCAAACACGTAAAATTGTATAAATGGTATAAGCACAGTGTCCGCGATCTGTGGATGACGAATGGTCTCTTCAACAATTAATGAGACGTTATCTTAAATATCACACCCTTGGCGACCAAGAGATAAATCAAAGTTCACAGGAATTTGAACCGTTATTTGATTGGTTGCATGGAGCGAAACAATTCTTCATTTTAAAACTTGAAAATACGTTCGTCCCCTGGTCTAGCTCCAAAAACAATTACGAATCACATAAGCAACTTTTTGCCGGTGACACATTGCATATGCATATAACTGATGGAGGGTGCTTTTTTTTTTTAATTTGATGACGATGTTTAGAGAAAAAAAAATCACAAAGAAGGTTTATTTATTTAAGAAGTGAATGATGTACTAGCATGTAAAACGAGTTTTCCTCATATACATACTTGGATTAAATCATTTCATTAATATGATTATCTCTGAGAGAGAGAGAGAGAGAGAGAGAGAGAGAGAGAGAGAGAGAGAGAGAGAGAGAGAGAGAGAGAGAGAGAGAGAGAGAGAGAGGCGCGGAAAGGGAACAAATGAAAATCCATTTAAAGCGTGAATTAAACCTGACAAATTTTAAATAGAACAAACAATTTTTGCCTCAACAAATAATTTTATTTTATTTACCGTTATGATCTCTTCATTTCTTTCATATTTCTCTCATATCAAATCACCACCATTATACTTAACAACATGACAATATGTTTTCTATATTTCAGATACCACTTTGAAGATAACATTTTACTGTTCCAAGCATCGTAGAGAATGGTCATACGGAGTGATGCGATTTCCGGAATTCTGCGAGAGATGTTATTGTTTTGGATATATCATGGAATGCTGCGAGTAAGTTTTTACTAATTATGAGAAAAAAGATAATATCATAAATATGAGATGTCAGCTGTGAACTGGTTACTCGGTCCCAAAAAGGATGGTAATGGATCGAGAAATCAGTGACCAAAATCTTTTATTTTGTTTATATTTTGAGAAAGTTATTGTATTTCTAATAATTATTTAGAAGGAAAGGGTTTTTTCCACGTAAAAGTTAAAGAAATACAAATCATAAATAATTAAAAAAAAAAACAAGAAATTTCTTGAAAATGAATGAAAATGGAAATTAACACAAAAAAAATTATCTTCATTTAGACATCTTCAAAATGCTTCAATATATATCAATGAATTGATTTACACAAAAAAATAATATCAATGATACTATAAGTTTAAATTGCATATTATAATATGTCGGAATATTCCCGTCTTTTGTTTATTTCTTTACCTTGTAGAACTGGAAATGTCGCTGGCGCGGTCACTGTTGATGGGTGTATAAAGGATTATCATGGATGCAATGCAGTGTTTTACAAGTTTGTGAATGGCATCAAAATAAACTGTCATACAGGTCTTCCATTCGATGACCGTCTAGGATTTTGAGTACGAGGCGTGCTTATATATGCTTTTTTGATTTTTTTTAATTCTTCTTTTTTATTGTTGTATAAAATTATATATTTAATACAGAGTATTATCGTGTTATTTTATTTCTGTAACTATTATTGTGGACCATTAGTACTCAACGAGGTGCGTTATTTTGTCTCCTATAAGTAAAGAGGTCGATCGCAAACAAATCCCCAAATCCCAAACAAACAAACAAATAAATAATTTAACAAAAAACCCGCAGTACTGTTTGCGTAAAAAAATAAAATTATAGAGAACTTTCGACAGACTCTAATACAGGCCTAATAAATAATGTTTTCATTGTAAAGGAAACTTTTGGTGTACATTCAATATACAGTAAAACTCGGTTATAGCAATGTCCTAGGGACCAATGGGCTTACTTCGTTATATTCGTAATTTGTTATATCCGTATAACGAATTCGTAATATGCAAATTCACTATATACATGTTTTCTTTCACAAGACTACAATTTTTGCTAATTGAGGCTTAGAATGAAAATACATTCTTTTGATACCTTTGGTTATCGGATTGCAAATTGAAGAATTGATGAGAACATAAATTAAATTTATTCAAACTATTATGTTAATTGGTAGTGCAAACTGTTTAAAACTGAAAAGAAATTCCTTACAAAAAGTGTTAAATTTCGTCATTATTCACTTCTTCAGGACACAAAAATCTGTTCGCTATATTCGTAAATTCGTTATATCCGAATTCGTTATAACCGTAAAATTTTGCAAAGATTTGTTAAGAATTTTATCGGGGACTCAAAAAAAAAAAACAAAAACAAAAAAAAAAAAAAAAACCCAAAAACCCAAACCTTCGCTATATCCGAGATATCGCTATATCCGTGTTCGTATTAAGCGTACTAAACATGTATACCTATCAATTCCAAACGATCCCCGCCCCCACCAAAAAGAAAAAATAATAATAACAACAACAACAATAATGAACGCTTTTACTTGTAATAATCAAGAATTAATTTATTTCGATTTCAAGTTATATTAAAAATCCAAAAGTTTTTAAAAAATTTAAATTCACATACCAGTAATAAGGATATTTTTTTTTACCATCGCTAGAAAAACATAAATGGAGCAGCATATAACTCATGTAAATTATACAAGAGACATGCATGTTATGGATACGCAGTGGCGTCGGAAGCAAATTGAAAAGGGGGGGGGGCTAGACCCCCCCCCCCCCCCCGGTTACGACGCCTATGGTACGTAATCATTTACTTGCGCAAATACTTTGATAGATTGTGCCGCACATGTTACATGAAAGATTTAAAAGAAAAGGGCACATTACAAGACTGATGATATACTACAGACAAAGGTCAGTATATTAGTAATCAATAGATGCAAGAATCTTTAAAAGGGGACACATCCATAAGCTTACCAACATAAGTCACAGAAAATGGGTTCACGGAGCTTATTAGCGCTGTTCCTTATTTGTGTGTCGTATCTATATAGGAGCGTTGATGCTTCCTGCCATGTTCAGAAATCGATTGGGAAGTTTCGAATTGACAAAGGTAAAGGGTGTTCGATTTGATATTCATGTTTTATTTTTGAGATCTTTTGTACTATGACGTAGTCTATTATACTAATTTTCATAACAATTACATGTGTATTAAAAATTAATAAAATTACTGCTGTTTTCTGCGAGAAATCGGTTTGCTTAATATATAAGATCATTTAGTTCACAAACCATTTTTAAGCTAAAGAATTCCAAAAATTGTGATATAATTCCACTAAATAATTTTGGTTGCGTCATCAGGTTAATCAAAATTGGAATGAGTTGAAGCATACGGATTATATAATTTTTTTTAAAATTTCGATTCAATTTCTTCTCAAATTATAATTTATACTGATATTTGTTTGACAAGAGCTGTATATATTTCGGAGATTTTATTTATACACTGATTTTGACTTGTGTATTTAAAAGTTCACCTGACTCTTTCAGACATGTCTTATTAGATGAAAATGCTTTGTATTTAAATCGACTTAATAAAGCTTTAAAAATAATAACCTAATATTGGTCTTTTTTTCGAGAAATCATATTTAATAAAAAATATACTTATTAAAACAGAGAAGAGACGGCATTTGATTTTCCCGCGTTTTGTTTCAGTGAGGGAAGAAATACATGTAACGTTTTACTGTTCGTACCGGGGGCAGACGTGGTCTTCTGGTTCTATGGTGTTCGACGATGTTTGCGAGAAGTGTAATTGTAATTTCTTCTATCCGTCATGCTGCACGTGAGTATACACACTGAGTGAATCGCTTACATTTGGTAAGTCATATAAGAATGCAATGAAGCAGCTGCTAGGGTAATAAGTTGGGGGAGTGGTATACGCGAATGCCCGGATCTTAAACAAGGGACGGAGATATTGGGAGCACTCCTAAGATGTCTCCTAAGTTGGAACTTTCTTGCAACAACCATTTTTTTTAAATTTACAAATCAAATATCAAATATACTTAGCCACCTTTGAAAAATTCTTACACTATACGACAGTACAACTCCAATTCCTCTGATATTGTTCATCAACACATCTTTTTTTATGTAATTTATTGCCCAAACTACAATATTACAGTAAAGACATCTCTGTGGTGAAGAGAATTTACTTTTATAGTGCAATAGATAGGTGGAAATAGGCATTCATTTCCGTTAAGTATTTTGAATTTAAATAAATTCACAGGGTTTATTTTCTCCAATACTTTAAATAATGTTTTTAGGTTAACTAAAACATACTGTCCAATATTTTAATGTCAAGTATATAAAATTAATGTACCTGTTTAAAATATGTATATTGCCAATTATTCATTGTGGAAAAAAATGTTTTTCATGAAAATTTGTTATTCAATCAATTTACCTTTTTTTAATGAGAAAACAAAACACGTTTTTGTTACATGATGGTTGTTTGTTTGTTAGTCTGGATTCGGGAGTGACCACGGAGTACGAGGGCTGTACTAAGGTGACCCACGGCTGTCAGGCCCGCTACTACAGAATGGTCAACGGACTGAAGATGGACTGCTTCTCCGATCTACCATTTGATGAAAACTTCTGGTTGAAATAAAAATCTATACACTTTAATATAATACCATTCTAAAACTTGTTGTAATTGGTATGGGGTCTCAAGAAATTGTTACAATTCCGAAATAAAAATCGTGACGTCGCTGGCTTTGTGTAATATACATGCATGTAGATGCAAATATAAACAGTAAAATGCTTCTGATGGTTCATACACACTGTGAAAGAGCGATCAGTGAAGGAAACATTTGGAACACCCGAGTTACCAGTTGAAGTTACCAATTGAAATACATGTAGCTTATCAATCGCAACTTCTCGGGCTTTTCCGGCTGAGCTCGGAAAAACACCTTACACAGGGTCCATGACACCCCCCCCCCCCTTATTAAACTGTCTAGCCGATACCTAAAATGGAAAGCAACTCCATTTTGAATAAAATTCTAATGTATTGTAATTTTAATAATACATTGAGTTTTTTTTAAGCTCTGTCGGAAACTCCAGAGAGGTCGCGAATAGGTTATGCGTAATTTATTGACCTTTAAGCTAAACACCGCTCGGAAACAGGCACTGTCCGCCATGTTTCTCTTTCACCACTATATCTCTACAACCTCTATATAAGCTGCAGACCTCTGAACAGTTTAATGTATTTTGCTGTAGAGGTCTCCCCTGTGTGGACGTACATCTTGCCTCGCCGTGTTACTCGGTCGCGATTAAATTATCAAGTTTAACGGACTTTTTTCAAGCCAGAACAATACTAATATCAAATAAACTGGTCAAAATATAATTTACAAACAGAATATGCACATTAAAATAAAAACTAAATGCATAAAATTCAAAACCACGAAAGGAATACTACACGTCCGCCACGAGTTTCAGGTGTGCAATCAGGTGTAACAAAAACTTTATATACTCCTATGTAAAAATTCATCCCCCCCCCATTGTGGCCCCACCCTACCCCAGGGGACCATGATTTGAACAAACTTGAATATACACTACCTGAGGCTGCTTCCATACAAGTTACAGCTTTTCTGGCAAATAGTTTTTGAGAAGAAGATTTTTTAATAATAATACAAATTTTCAATAATTCTAAATGATCTCCCCTTTAAAGAGGGTGTGGCCCTTCATTTGAACAAACTTGAATCCCCTTTACCAAGTGATGCTTTGTGCCAAGTTTGGTTGAAATCTGCACAGTTGTTCTAGAGGAGAAGATGAAAATGTGAAAAGTTTACAACAACGCCAATGCCAACAGACAAGGGACAAATTTTGATCAGGTGAGCTAATAAAGTACAAAATTAAACAGACCAATCACCTTAAAGTTTTGCAGAAACAATCCTAAAATTGCCTGCCTTGTCTGAATATGAAATACTTAGTACCATTCAAATTTAAAGACATAACAATCATTTATTCTCAAATAAAAAATACCGGTACAGTGCATTTATAAAATTTGTCACTCGGACATCAAAACAAAAAATCATATGTATGTCATGAACATACATACTAGACAATCTCAAATCAAATTCTTCATCAGATACACCTGTATCAAAACAAACTCTATAAATCACATTTATACTGTTAAAGTTCATATAAAAATATATGGTCCAGATGAATGGTTTCCGAGGAAATCCAATTGTTTCAAGTTCCTCCTGCCCTTGGTTTTAAGCAGACTGACCTATGTGCTTGTACTGGTGTTTTGTAACCAGTATGTGCCCAACACACATCCACCTGTAATCTTGTCAGTTTCCAAATTGCAGCAATTGAAGATGTCTTTGCACATCTGTAATATAAAATATAAAAGCCTCATCAAGGTCAACAGGTTTACAACATATAAACTATAACATACAACATTTGTGGCAATAACCAACCAATTTCAGAATTTTCAAGAATCATCAATTTAACATCTGAAGATGAACCTTGTAATATTTTAATACAGATTTCTAATTCATTTTTACCAACATAAATGAACATCTTTAAACACTGAAAAACACCCCCACTTACCCATGCCTGGCGGAGCGTAGCCACGCCCTTTAGGAAGCTTCAGACTTGGATCTACTGTTTCCATGATTCCTCTTCCTCTCCCGCTTATCTCTACAAAACAAAATTCAAAACATCTTTTTTCCCCCAGAAAAATGCATCCATGGTATTTTCAATTGTGATTTTCATTACCAGCTAAAACACAATACATGTAATTAAATTGTTTCCATGACACCTTAGAAAAAAAAATTAAAGGAACTTAAAAATGCTCTGGATTCACATTTGTATACCTGTTCTACTAGGTATTGTAAAAGCAGAGGAAAAAGAATGTCAATAATGCATATATTGAGAAAACTACATGTCATAAAGAATAGGATAAACTAAAGAATGGCTTATTTTGATTATTTCACTTCAGCACATATAGAGAATGTGGAGCTGTGCTTCAATGCCAATAAGAGCTTTGCAGTTTGTTTATTGATTCTTTTAAACAAGTTAACCTCTCTGAGGCTGTGACATGGGGCTGATGACTCTCTGTTGTTGCGGAACTGGGTTCCTGACTGGCTGTTCCATTCGGCTGAACCCTGGCGGCACAGAGGAGCCGTTCTGTGGGTTGGATATCACAGTGTTTTGTAGACTCTGTGAAATGCTGCTCAGTGACTGAAAAAATATAAAAACAAACTTTGTTTGATTTCAATACAAAATGTATGTTTTAAGGCCTTCTTTGATATCAATAATGGCAAGTTGTTCATAGAATAGCAGCAAGTATTTTTCTTGCATGTTATACTCACTGGCTTAGGTGGTTCATCTTTGACCCAGGCTGCTGGGGGGACGGGCGCTGAACTCGGATCAGGAGCCATAGCTCGCCCAGCAAACTTTTGTCCAGCTTTATCAAATTCAAACAGTTAACTATGAATCATTCACACATAGTCCAAACAATTCTATCAACAATGGATATATTATGGTTAAAAAAAAAAACAATCAGCCCCTTGAAAATCAAATTTGAAATTGTGTTGAAAAGACGGTAAAATATTCACACTAAATATAAAGACTATAATGACCAACCTTTTTTCACATAGAATTCAGATTCACTGAGACAGTCTTGTGTATAGAAATCTTACCTGGGGGCTGAGAGTGACTGAGAGGAACTCCTCGTCCAATGCCTACCCCCTTCACTCCTGCCCCTCGCCCCAGCCCGGGAAAATCCCCTGCACTGGCAGTAAAGCCACCAAGAGGAATTCCAGCCACTCCTCCCATTCCTCGTCCCTGGGATGGAAACTCGGACTGGGTAGATTTTGGGGGTGGAGGGTTGGCAGGAATAGGCTGGCCAGACCACATGCCTCGCCCCATACTTGGGGCCTGGGGTTTCTGTTGTTCTGCCCATGGATCCTTGGGTGCAGGGGCCATGTTAACTAATAAATATACAGAAAAAAAGTATCATACATGAAAAGACCTGCATACTGGCAGCTATTTATGTTATAGTTCAGCAGCACAATGATTTACCTGGGATATGAGGACGTCTAAGAGAAGTGATAGACCCAACATCGTCATCATCACTTTCGTCAGAGATGTCATCTTTAAAGTTTTTCTACCAAAATCAAAACATATTACCTCATTGAATAACACATCTGTCAAAATAATCAAGAGACAGAGAGGTACTGCTTTGCAAGCAACATACATGTACATGAACATACATTAAGTATAGCTCATCACTGAGGCGACATAGCACCATCACAGAACAAGATCATCATACCTTGGCCAGGGCACTGTAACTGTTGGTCTGCTTTGTGGGGGGCATCTGGTTTCTGTAGACCTGGGGAGGAGCTCTGACCTTCATTGAGGAGGGGGGCAGGGCGACAATGGGATTGTCGGAGCGTACAGGAAGGTGTCTATCTGTCAGCTCAATTTTCAACAAACCACATAAGCTGTCTGACATTGCGTATCTGTTTGAATTTTTTTTACTGTACATTATACTTCAAATATTAGATGATCTCAGTTTGATAAATTCAAACTTGTGCAACAAAAAAAAATTAAAATTCTAGTAAGTTAGACAAAAGAACAATAGTGTATTAGCTAATTCTTACTAAATCCAAAGTTTTCCATCTAACACTATTTACAAGGTGCGTTTTACGCAACAAGAAACTTACGAGTATCTCTGAATGATGCCCAGAGAGCAGTATCTACACTCCAGTTCCTCATGGTAGTCACATCTAAACAAACAAAACACCTTTCACTAACTGCAACCAATTAATATAATCCAATTTTTTTTACTTTAAAAAGCTTATATTTTCTAACAAAGGCATAAGAATCAAACAAAAATGTGAAGATATTGATGATGAAATTAAGCTCATTAAAAGAATATTAAAGGACATATCGCATGTTTCTTAACTATGGGACATTTTAAAATTTTTTGCCTCCTTGTGTATATATTAATTACTTCTAACAGTTTGTTAGGTGTATAAAAGCGGTAATTAGCCATAATATCAATTTAAATCATAGCCCCGATCGTATAAAAACTCGTTAATGAGATAGCGTGTCACGTGGTACGGTGACGTCACATGCGACCTTCTTCGAACAGCTGATTGTAAACAAATTGTTGGATTAGCATTATCTTCTTTAAATCTGAGACATTTTTTCACCATGTACGATGGGTTTTTTCATGTTGACTAAATCAAAAGAATCTTATTATTCAGTCGTACATGCTTGAGCCACCAGTACGGGTAAAAAACGATGTTATACTGGAAGAAGTAACGATGAACTCGGTAATAACGATCAAATTGATCGACGTGTAAACATGGTAAACACACAACTGAGTAAGGAATTTAGCTTTTAAAAAATCGGTTACAGGTGTTTATTTTATTAAAATCTACAATAATTTTGTTTTTGGGCGTTCTTTACGACTCTGAATGTTCATTGTTGTAAAACAGTGGTGCACAAGAAGTGTGTTTCTTTGGCCGTAACTGGTCACAACTCTCTAAGGTTCTTTACTTCATATTACACTGTATATATAAATATATATAGCAGGAAAAGACGTTTTCCTTAATTATTGTATTTTCTGTAAGATCCCATTGCTCCGTTTTTATCTATTTACGTAAAAATGTATATCAACAAACTTTGTCTATTTCTCGCGTAAACATTCAATATCAACAACTCCTTGACTTCTCCCACAAGAAATAAAACTCACAGAAATCTCACATACCGTACTTATGATTTCTGCAGAGGTGAGCTATAATGAAGAAATCATTTACACAAAACGTACGCATACATGTATGTATAGTTTAACAATATCAATAAGAAAACAGCTAACGAAGCGAGGCGTTATCCAAAATGGCGTCCTCTCTTGTTATTTTCCTCCGATGAACTTGCGTTTTGTACACAGGCCTCTGTTCATAAACTTCTATTTTTCTCTTTGAAAAATAAATACGATTTGTTCATGAAACTAATATCACAAAAATATACCATATATTTTGTAATATATTTATTATATGTTTATTTATAAATCCTCTCGTCGACAGAAAGGCCTCTGTTGGTACATGATTTCCGCTTACTTTCGTAAGGGAAACTTAAAAAACAACAGTCCAAATCCCCATTTTTGACGGCTAGAACACCCGCAAGAGACGCAAAACACCATCATGTCCCGTTATCGAGAATTTCATAGGTGATAATTAGTTTAATTGTGGTTTAAATCTAATCCAATTACATAGACGGCTAACAGCACCTTCTCGCTCGAGGTCGCATGTGACGTCACACATAATGGCGGGTAGATCGAGAGAGAAAATATGCATATCGCGACATTTGAATTTCATCGCCTTCAAACTAACGAATTAGCCAGATTATTTTGTGTAAACGATGATAAACTTCATTTTTAATGAGTATAGAATGATTTTATTTAAAAAATTCCTAAAATTGAAAAACATGCGATATGTCCTTTAATAAAGAAAAAAAAAACCACCTTGTTTTTGGTTCATAGTCCCATGAGCTTGAGGTCAGCAGTACAATGACCCGAGTCTTGGAGACAGACATGCCGATATGGTGATATAGATCAGTGACCATGCCCTCCAGTTCATAAACTTTCCTCAAACGGTTGGGAATCCCTAGGCATGCTCTTCCATGAATCCATTCCAAGCAATAAGTGGTCTCTTTTATATCATTACCCTGTCGAAGGATGAATGAAGTAATGAGCAATTTATAAAGAAACGAGGCCCAGGGGCCACATCGCTCACCTGAGCAACACTAGCCATAACTCTGATCAAATCAGCATTACAGTATCAAAAAATCTTGACAACTAAGTTCAGAAGATCTTGCACAAAAAAGTTAAACAATCTGCCAATTTATATCCAATATTTTATTTTGGTAAATACCAAGCCCCTTTTGTTGTTTTAGTATTTCTGAGAATATTTTTCTCTATTCCTATTTGAAAATCCCCCTTTGTGGCCCCACTTTTCTCCAGAAAATCATGGTTTGATCAAACTTTAATCTGCACAACCTGTGCTTTCACACGAGTTTCAGCATTTTTGGCTGAATAATTTTGAAGATTTTTTTTCTATATATTCCGATGTAAAAATTTGACTTCACCCCATTATGCCCCACCATAACCCCGGGACCATAATTTGAACAAACCTTAATCTACACTTGTCTACCTGAGGATGCTTCCACACAAGTTTAAGCCTTTCTGGCCAAATGTTTTTTTTTTAAAGATTTTTAAAGATTTTCTCTATATCGAACATACTTGAATCTATACTACATGAGGATGCTTCTACACAAGTTAAAGCTTTTTTGGCCCAATAGATTTTTTAGAAAAAGATTATTTTAAAATTTTCTCTTAATATTCCTTTAAAAAAAATCACCCCCCCCCCCAATTGTGGCCCCACACTACCCATGGGGACCATGATTTGAACAAATTTGAATCCACACTACCTGACGATGCTTCCACACAAGCTGCAGCTTTTCTGGCTGATCAATTTTAAGAAAAAGATTTTAAAGATTTTCACATTATATATTCTTATGTAAATACTCATTGCCTCACTGTGGCCCCCACCCTATCCCTAGGGATCATGATTTTAACAAGAGGCCCATAGGGCCACATCGCTCACCTGAGCAATAATGGGCGTTCAAAAGATATTGTGCCATATGGCCCCTCAGTAGAATAACAAAAAATAAATATTGTAAAGTATTCGAATTTTACACTTATTTTTGCATACACGTAATCTTTGACATTGTATCTTTATGGAATACTATTTTTACCCAGAATAAGAAAATCCTACGCAAGATATAAAACTAACATTTGGTAGGGGTACACTGTTAACTTCCAATTCCCTATATTTTCGTTCTGCCCCACCCCCTTCCCCCACTTTATAAAGCGATCACAATATATGAGAACATATAGGTACATTTTCTTCCTTAACTACTTACTAGTTATTGTATTTTTTTTAAAAATATCATATAATAGTTATTGCATTTTATTAAATATCCTATAGATGTGAAGAAGAAAATTGTACTCCAATCTGCTCAATTCCTCAAATTAAAAACATTCAAAAATTTAATTTGTCTTCTCCATTATAATTAAATGACTGTTGTTTACCTGGCGTAAACTCGTGTGACTTTTATAACTTTACTCACATATGAGTGATGAATACACTGGAATGAAAATTGTTGTCACGTGACATGTTAAAGAACTATAAAAATCAATGTTACAGTATTGACAGGCACATCACTCTATTTTACTAAGGCCCACCCATTATTTTCATCTTTATTCAAAAATAAAAATGGCTACAGACCAGGATAATTTTCCGCTGTAATATTTTCTTAGGAATAGCGATAATTCCTTTATCCCCGCAACAGAAATGTGTCAGAACTATGGAAATTGTTTAACGGTGTCGTTTTTATTTACTTGTGTCTGAAAAACTATCAAAATTGATGTTGATTACACATTATTCATTGTATGAAGAGGGGGCCCCAGAGAGTAGTTATATACAGCATATGATCCGTTAATTTTTTTGTACAAGTATTTAACATTTAGCGAGACATTTCTAATGATCAACCAAAATTTCAGCGTCAATCGTAGAATTATAAGCAAGATACAGAGCTCACAATTCTGCTAGGTTTGAGTCATATTTTGTTCACATGAGTTAAAAATTATTACATTCAGCTTAAGATTTTTAACTTGGTATTTCCTATTCAGCATTTAAAGTGGAAAAAAAGAATGGCCTCAGATCTGTGTACATAGAATTGTGAGCAAATCTCTGTATCTTGCTTATAATTCGAAGCTTAACACTCAAATATGGTTAGTCAATAGAAATTGTAAACAATTAAACATAAGAAACATGCACTATAACAAATAAAGTGCACAATTTATTTTTCAAAATGAATCATATACATGTATATACCTACATATTTCCGTCAGCAATATTAAACTCTATTTAAATTTATGAATAAACTCGAGAAAATGCTAAGCATCTCAACAAAACACATTGCATTAATCTAATATTACGCAAAAGATCATACCGAATTACTGATAGAATGAATAGTATTTTAGTACTCTTTTAATACATCAGATTTTGCTTAATTTGCGCAGGTAAACAGTTAACTGGCCGATTTACCGAAGTCTCTTTTTGATTTGATACGTAAAAATTTACAAAATACAGGCGATAGTTCCCAGGTTACAAGGCATAGATAATGAAAACGAAACGAAAATCAAAACAAGCTAACACCACCGTCATATGTGAAAACTGTCAACTCATTGAAATATTTCACCTCAATTTACTTCACAAAATCGGCACCAATGTATTTTGCATGTTTCAAAGACCCCCTTCGTACGCGAACTGTTGGACAACAAACTAATTCATCCCGTTTATCTTAAACACGAGTCTTGGTAAAATGGGTGGGCAAACCCGGGCCGGGGCAAAATAAAAGCTGGGGCAGATCGGCAATCGTCAATTCCATAATACGCATTGTTTTGCAGCAACATTTACAGCGAATACAAATATACTGGTCTGTAACATATCCTCAAAATTTTAATGAGATTGGCATATTAATAACTGCCAATCTTTTGTTTTGCCCCGGCCCGCGTTTGCCTACCCATTTTACCATGACTCATCATGGTCATGGAATACCGAACCCGAAGCTATAAACTGATTGAAACACGCCTTTCCTTTATTATTATTTTCGTAATAACTCAGATTTGAAACAGAATTACCCCATAATTTTTGCAATTTATATTTTCCTTTCCATAAGGATTATTTATGCTAAATTACATTGAATTTGACTCGGTAGTTCTTGAGAAGAAGATTTTTAAAAATGCACCCCCCTTTTTCTACAGTTTCGAGGTTTTTTCCGCTTTGAATAAAGATCGGTCTTTCATTTTTGCAATTTATATTAACCTTCCCATAAGAATGCTTTGTGCCAAATTTGGTTGAAATTGGCCGAGCGGTTTTAGAGAAGAAGTTCAAAATGTTAAAAGTTTACAGACGGACAGACGGACGGACGGACAGACGGACGACGGACAAAAGGTGATCAGAATAGCTCACTTGAGCTTTCAGCTCAGGTGAGCTAACAAACTTGAATCTACACTACCCGGGGATGCTTTCACACAAATGTAAGCTTTTCTGGATTTTTAAAGATTTTCCCTTTACATTCTTATGTAAATATTTATCTCCCCATTGTGGCCCCATCCTACCCACAGGAACATAATCTACACTACCTGAGGATGCTTCCACACAAAATCAAGCTTTTCTATCTTAATAGTTTTTGAGAAGATTTTAAAAGATTATCTCTATATATTCCTTTGAAAAAATTAATCCTCTCATTGTGACCCCACTATTCCCCAGGTGACCATGATTTGAACCTATTTGAAATTACAAAATCTGAGGATGCTTCCACACAAGTTTCAGCTTTTCTGGCCAAATTTTTTCTGAGAAAAAGATTTTCAAAAATATCAGCAAATCTTCAATAATTCTTAATTATCTCCCCTTTAAAACTTAAATATACTTCAACTGGTGATGCTTTGTGCCAGGTTTGGTCGAAATCGGCTTAGTGGTTCTGGAGAAGATGAAAATTTGAAAAGTATACAACAACGATGCCAATAACAACGACACGAGACAATGGACAAATCTTGATAAGAAAACCTCACTTGAGCCTTTGCGCCCAGGTGAGCTAAAAATAATGAGGATATCTGATTATCAATTTTTCAATGTAAAAGAAATAATGAATATAGGATAATATATTCTGTAGTAACACACCAAGAAATAAACACCAATACTAACCAAACAATACAAGGGAGGGTACTCTGGCTTCTCTCCATTAGGATTCACAAAATTTTCCAATTGAATCCATAGTCCTCTGTAATTGGAGTCAGCATTCTCAAAATTCTCCATAGGAATCTTGTGATAGTCTTCACCTTTAAACACAATTGATTGTACAAGGTACAAATGAAGATTGAGATATGTTGATATTGTAATATGACTGGGAAGTGATTGGCAGAGGGAGGAGGAAATTAGCAGTTTGACAGTTGGAAGTCTGCACTGATCTCAAAAATGGCCGTTTTGACTTTTTAAATCTGTTGAAATCATTGTTTCTGCTGAAAAATCACAACCCTGTTAAGGGAAAGAAACTCAAGTGATTTAAATATTTTACTTCAATCATATTAGACAAGTTCTTACTTTTCTCTTTACATGCTCCTCTGTAGCCCAAAGGAATTCTACCTGTAAGAAGAGATAAGCTTACATTTTTTTTTAACAATATTTTGATTTGTGATAAGTTTAGTAGACCTACATGTAAATATACCAGGCAGCATCTATACCTCACATGAACATTTTGGGCTTATACTTTTTTAAAATACAAAAATGCATAGTATTTTTAGATTATACTATAACACATTTGATCAAACATAACAAATAACCTTTGTTGGCGGATAACTGGGGACCAAACAAAATGTTTATGCACATTTCACACAAATTATGTCTCAAACCATGAAAAATATTTCCAGAGAATAAGTAAATAAAAGCTTGTACACAATCCACACAAAAGAAGAAAGATGTATGTACAAACCTGGCTCGATGAACCTGTGTAGTTTTTTGCTGATCCCCCGTTTAACGCTGTACTCGATCACTCCAATCTCTGCTGGCAGGTAATGGCCGTCATCTGTCACACATAGAGTCTGGAAATTTATCAGGTAAAACACCTCATTGGCTATGTCTGAAAAACAAACTTTACTTTGAAAAGTATGCATGTAAATTAACTGTAACAATCTGTCATTTCATTAAAACAGTTGCACTGCTGCACATACTCCATTTTTTCATTAAAAAAAAAAGGTTTTATTCCTTCATACCAATTTTGTAACAGAATAGGTGGTTGACCACAACTAAACTCGAACCAGAGACCCTTCAGTTTAAAAACCGAACCGTGAGTGCTCTATTAGCAGAGCTAAAGGGTTAACCCACTAGCTAGTAGGAGCTAGTGTTACAGAGCCTATAATATACACACTATCCATTTATTCATGTGTATACTTTTTTATTAAAGTTTTGGTTCTCAACAAATGATATGATACTGTCTGATGAGTTGCCCAAGTCTTTAGAAGACAAGGCTTCACCCAGCCCAACTTACCTTCTCCTGGTGGCCACTTTTCACAGACAGCCTTTCTCTCTTTCTGTCTCTGTTGTTCTGTTTCTGCATCATGGTCTACCCGCTCCTATACAAGTTAATAATACAGAGCCTGAATCAAAAAAATCTTGGCTTGCCCTTAGCCAACAAAAATAAGATGGACTCAAATTGTCTGATTTTTCTGTTATAGATGTATTCCATTATTAAGTTTTTAAAAGATTGGTTGACAATCATTGAAATCCTCATAATTGAAGAATCTTGAGATGTTATTACATTACAAGCTTCTTCAAATCAAAACCCTCTCATATCTTTTACTGTCTTAATCTTATTACAATGTAAGCAAAGATGAGGTCAAAACATATTAATTGTATATTATAGTCTGTCCCAAGATATTTATGCAGCACATTTGATAAATTTTTAATAAAAATATACATACCTGTGAAAGAAGTGCAATTTAATTCGATGAAAGGGAAATTTTCCAAGATATTCTCATTGACACATTATTATTTTTCACTCGAAAACAATCAAAGGATCGAAAATAGATTTCTTACGGAGGTTTATAATGGGGAATGTTTACATCTTTTCTCCATTCAGAATCACTCGGAATATCTCGCGCAATTTTTCAACGTCATCATCCGGGCTTACTGCAATACAAAATCTCCGTAGACATCACATTTTTTAGCCGTGTATTGAAACCTGATAAGCTAACGGGGGCGTTTCAACTGAGAAATCTTGGAAATTTTTCATACTTTTGAATGAACATGTTTAAACCCTGAGGTATTTATAAATATTGAGTAATTAAGCAAAATGTGAATCCAGGATATCTTGGGACAGAGTATAGTCATGTAACTGGTTTGCACTAAAAAATTTTCGATCTTGAGAAATAGTTTTTCTGGTTCAAATTATGCATATAATTTCAATTTTTCAATGCATTAGAGTGAAGCTAAACAAATTACTTGACACTAAACAATTTCGATGTCCTGACCTCCTCTTTGCTTGTTATTGAAAAAAAAATTCCCATCTGGCTAATGATTGCAGTATTGAGACATGTAAAATAAATGATTGATTTAGAGAATTGTATCATAGCATCAGCAGATTGACATCAAGCTAGTTTTATAATTTATAAATGTATATTCAGTGGCAAGTAATGGAAATAAATTAAATGATACAGCAACTTAGTAAATATCTATATTGTGCACCTGTGTGCTGTGTTAGTTTCCTAGTTAAAGATCCATCAAGCTGAAGAGTTACATTCGCATAGAAATTAGAATTATATTATACCAGTGTTTTCAATAAGTTTTTGAATAGAAGGAAAAAAATTTGGAACAGCAGGAAACCTAATCTCGGCGAGGGGTCTACCGTATATAATTTGTTACAGCGAGTGATTCTGCTTTATCTGTTTATCCGTGTAACTGTTTATTTACCTCGTTTATTTAGTGAGCAAGTTAAAACACAAAATTTCGTTTACGAGCGAATGGCATTGCTGTAGCAAAAAGTTGATGAGCATTTAACAGACACGTAATAAAACTGTTTCTTAACATTTTCCAAAGGTCTATTCACAAAATCATTTATATCTTTTTTGCCAAAACACCTGCACTCATCCTGCAACTTCGCTCGGACTTTGAAGTGTCCGCCATTGTTAATGAGGTATCGAAGCAATTTGTCACCGTTACATAACGCTCACTGAACTTCAATACATAAAAGTCCTACTATTACATCAATACGAAGATTTTTTTTCTCAAAATTACAATACAAATTATAGAAAGATTTTCCTCTTCGACATGGGATATCCGATTCGATCGTTTGACATATGGTGGGAACCAGTTCATGTTGATCTGGGTCATTGACGTGTTACTATTTTGATACCATATTTTCAAACGCATGAGGATTTTGATATTAACTAAATCAAGCCCCTATATCAGCAGAATTTTTTCAAGACGGAAATCTCAGCCGGAAAATTTTATTCTACAGGCGGTTAATTTTGCCGGTTGCCGGCTCTTATTGAAAACACTGTATACCCTGAGTAGCATACTTTCCTATGACAATACACATACAGAGAGCAGTTGTCCTTGATTGTCCATTCGGAAACGGTCACCCTCGGCTCCTTTCATTTGTTTCTTGTATTCCTTGGCCTTCCTTTCATAGATTGCCTTGTCTTTCTCGGGTAAAGCCTAATTTAAAAGAATTGATTTTAAAAAAATCATGAATTAAAAATTTCAAAAATTAAATCATTCACCCACAACTAGATACACAAGAAACACAACTTTCTGGGGTGATACTAAAACAAGTCCCACGGGGAAAACAAGTCCCACGTAAGTCTCACGTAAGTCCCACGGCAAATGCGGCTATATATCAATACAATAGTTATTGATTATGATTAAATATGATAAAATAAACATAATTCACCAAACAAAATATTTTTAAAATCTTTCATTATGGATTTATCGACGAAAAATCAAAGATGTTGGTAAAGATAGATAACTCGTACGTAGAATTCATACGCCAGCAGAAGAAATCTATTATATGCATGCCCGCCGTTTAATTGATGGATAATTTTAATTTTCTCTGACAAAATAAATTCTAATAGCAATAAAAAGAAGACTTTATATTCATTAATTAACACAAAATTAGTAAAAATCGGATAAGTAGACAACTCTTACGCTAAATGCATTCGCTCGCCGAGAAAAGTACACAGATGGGTGATTTTAATGTTTTTCTTTTATATTTTATATTTTCTAGCTTAAAAAATGATTATATTAAAATTAATAAAAAAAATTACCGTATTTTTTTATTAACACTAAATTATTAAAAATCATGTAAGTAAAAAAAAATTATTACGCAGAATCCATCACAGTCTAAACGCCTAATTTTAATTTTAATTTTTTTTTGTTGGTACATTAGTACTAAAAAAATTGCATAGATAAAATTATAAATTTCTTTACGCAAATTTAGAAAAAAATAATGACTTAAAAAAAAAGGGATAACTCTAACGCAGAATTCTTACGGCTGTCGATTTAAAATGCAAGCCTGCCATTTAGTAATGTCATTTTTATTTGTATAAACTAATTTATAAATTATTTCAGATTACTATATAGAGTTAACATTATGCCTTATAATTATAATCAGAACTTTACTTATTGCTGTGATTAATCTATTTTATTACATGAAGTCGGGTGATACGAGTTTGATACAATCCGTATATCACCCCTTTTAAGTTTGATCCAGTTTTGTTTTTTATTTAAATAAACATAATTTTTGGTTATTATGCCTGTCACTGAGGCTTTTATGATAAATTATAATACAGTGAAAGATTTATGAACAAGTCAATACGAAACACCCAAGGAATAAACATGTAAATGTGTAAACATGTGTATGCTTTTACCGGTGTCAAAAACCTATATTAATGGATGATATGATTTTTAAAATTTTTTTTTTCCAATCAACTGTATGTACATGAATAAGAATTCAATAAGAATAATTAAAGAGATATACTATTAATTATTATCATAACTTTTTGCTCTTGACGCAATAATGGATGATCTTGATTTCATTTAACTAAACCAAGTAACGATTCAACAAATAACAATTAGATTTTTAATACCGGGTAATATTAAAACATGATAAGAACCATGTGTTCATTCAGAGTATTTTTGAGAGGAGATATTTGTCGGGGATAGGGTGTCGAGGCATATTTTTGGTAATTTTACAAATAAATGAAAATGGCATGTAAAATATCAAAATCGTTAAAAAAGCCAGGAAAACGTCAGATATTTCGGACTGGGGGGTGGGGGTGGGGGCTCCACCCCATCCTCCGAATCCTATCTAGATCAGCTCATGAAAAGTATGCGAGTAAAAATCTTTTACAAAGCAAAAAAAAAAAAGACTTACATCTACTCCAAACAAAAAAAAAAACAAGAGGCCCATGGGCCACATCGCTCACCTGAGGAACAATAGGTATGATAAAATCAGCTTAATGGAGTCGTAATAAAAACTATCTGGACAATGTAGTATAATACATGTAGATCCTGTATAAATAAAAATCAATTTTTTCCACTGGATATTCTTATGTTTATTATCATTAGTCCCTTTTCTAACAGGATGTTTTTATAGTAATATCACATGTTGAGCATTGCAGCTCTCAAAAAGATCCTAAACAATTGTTTATAAATGGGATATAAACCTACATCAAACTCTGAACCCCTTGTGAGACCCAATTGTCCAGGAATCATCCAGAAGCCAAAATCTAAACAATATTAAATAATCACCTGGCTGATTAGTTTCTGAGAAGATTTTTAAAGATTTACTCTATATATTCCTATGTAGATATTTGATCCCCAATTGTGGCTCCACTCTACCCCTGGGGGAAATGATTTTCACAACTTTAAATATACACTACCTGAGAATGCTTCCACACAAGTTTCAGCTATCCTGGCTGATTAGTTTCTGAGAAGAATATTTTTAAAGATTTACTATATATTCCTATGTAAAAAGTTGACCCCCCCCCCAATTGTGGCCCCACCTTACCCTCGGGAGTCATGATTTTCACTACTCTGAATCTACACTACCTTAGGATGCTTCCACACAAGTTTCAGCTTTCCTGGCCAAATGGTTCTTGAGAAGAAGATTTTTAAAGATTTACTCTATATATTCCTATGTAAAAAGTCGACCCCCCCCCCTTTTTGGCCCCACCCTACCCCAGGGGGTTATGATTTTCACAACTTTGAATCTACACTACCTGAGGATGCTTCCACATAAGATTCAGCTTTCCTGGCCAAATGATTCTTGAGAAGAAGATTTTTAAAGATTTACTCTATATATATTCCTATGTAAAAAGTTGAAACCCCCATTTTGGCCCCACCCTACCCCATGGGGTCATGATTTTCACAACTTTAAATCTACGCTACCTGAGGATGCTTCCACATAAGTTTCAACTTTTCTGGCTAAATGGTTTTTTAGAAGAAGATTTTTAAAGATTTACTCTATATATTCCTATGTAAAAAGTCGACCCCCCATTGTGGCCCCACCCTACCCCCGGGGGTCATGATTTTCACAACTTTAAATCTACACTACCTGAGGATGCTTCCACATAAGTTTCAGCTTTTCTGGCCTAACGGTTTTTGAGAAGAAGATTTTTAAAGATTTACTCTATATATATTCCTATGTAAAAAGTCGACCCCCCCATTTTGGACCCACCCTACCCCTGGGGGTCATGATTTTCACAACTTTGAATCTACACTACCTGAGAATGCTTCCACATAAGTTTCAGCTTTTCTGGCCATATGGTTTTTTAGAAGAAGATTTTTAAAGATTTACTCTATATATTCCTATGTTAAAAATTGACCCCCCCATTGTGGCCCCACCCTACCCCCGGGAGTCATGATTTATACAACTCTGAATCTACACTACCTTAGGATGCTTCCACACAAGTTTCAGCTTTCCTGGCCAAATGGTTCTTGAGAAGAAGATTTTTAAAGATTTTCTCTATATATTCCTATGTTAAAAATCGACCTTCCGTTGTAGCCTCACCCTACCCCCGGGGGTCATGATTTTCACAATTTTAAATCTACACTATCTGAGGATGCTTCCACATAAGTTTCAGCTTTTCTGGCCAAATGGTTCTTGAGAAGAAGATTTTTAATGATTTACTCTATATATTCCTATGAAAAAAGTTGACCCCCCCTTTTTGGCCCCACCCTATCCCCGGGGGTCATGATTTTCACAACTTTGAATCTACACTACCTGAGGATGCTTCCACATAAGATTCAGCTTTCCTGGCCAAATGATTCTTGAGAAGAAGATTTTTAAAGATTAACTCTATATATATTCCTATGTAAAAAGTTGAAACCCCCATTTTGGCCCCACCCTACCCCATGGGGTCATGATTTTTACAACTTTGAATCTACACTACCTGAGGATGCTTCCACACAAGTTTCAGCTTTTCTGGCCAAATGGTTTTTTAGAAGAAGATTTTTAAAGATTTACTCTATATATTCCTATGTAAAAAGTCGACCCCCCATTGTGGCCCCACCCTACCCCCGGGGGTCATGATTTTCACAACTTTGAATCTACACTACCTGAGGATGCTTCCACACAAGTTTCAGCTTTCCTGGCCTAACGGTTTTTGAGAAGAAGATTTTTAAAGATTTACTCTATATATTCCTATGTAAAAAGTCGACCCCCCCATTTTGGCCCCACCCTACCCCCAGGGGTCATGATTTTCACAACTTTGAATCTACACTACCTGAGGATGCTTCCACATAAGTTTCAGCTTTCCTGGCCTAACGGTTTTTGAGAAGAAGATTTTTAAAGATTTACTCTATATATTCCTATGTAAAAAGTCGACCCCCCCATTTTGGCCCCACCCTACCCCCAGGGGTCATGATTTTCACAACTTTGAATCTACACTACCTGAGGATGCTTCCACATAAGTTTCAGCTTTCCTGGCCAAATGGTTCTTGAGAAGAAGATTTTTGAAAATTTCTTAAAAATGTTCATTAATTCCTAATTATCTCCCCTTGTAAGAGGGCTTGGTCCTTAATTTTCACAACTTTGAGTCCCCTTAGGCTAAGGATGCTATGTGCCAAGTTTGGTTGAAATTGGCCCAGTGGTTCTTGAGAAGATGTTGAAAATATGAAAAGTTTACAGACAGACAGACAGACGGACGGACGGACGACAGACAAAATGTGATCAGAATAGCTCACTTGAGCTTTCAGCTCAGGTGAGCTAAAAATGAATGGTGACTGAAATAAATAATTGATGGAAGTTCATGAGTTATACTAAGTAAACATATACATGTATTTGATATTAAATTGTTATTGTCATCAAGAACATTCTAGTCTACGGCAGCTTACCGTTCACGAGATTGTTCCATGATCTTTGGGTCTATAGACCAACCCTGTTTTTAATAGGTTTTTTCTGCATAATGGATGAAAAATCGTGTTTCAAAAATAGAAACCAGCAGAAATCGTCATATTAGTGGTTTCGTATATTGGAAACCCTTATAATAAAAGAGAAGGCTTTGAAAACGTGTACATATATAGTTGTTTGCTTGTCAATTCTCAGCAAGGAATCAAGCTGTTTTCTTGAGATTCCATTATACATGTATTCCCCCAATTTATTCGGAAACCTATGGAAATATATACGTGTATATGTAAAAAGTAACTTTCTACTGAAATTAATGTTTTCGACTTCTTAATTTATCGATTTTTCATAATACTAGTAACTGCTAGAATCATACAAGCGTCTATGTATAGAAATATGTATATCTGTAAACATGCATCTCTTTCTCTCTCCCTCTTTCTTTGTCTTCCCTCCTTCTTTCATGCACTTCATCTCTTTCTCCGTCTTCTCCATCCATCTCTTTCTTTCTTTCTCTCTTCATGAACGGAAAAACAATACAAATATCGAGAGAGAAAAAATACTTATACACTGTACGGTGTTGAACTTGCGTTTAACTTTTCTAGTACATGTATATGTATTTTTTCAATACAATTAAAATATAGAGAAAATTTTCAAGTAAACGGGATTGAATGTGTAGAAAATAAAAAAAATAGTATAGGACATGCACAACAAATCTGTGCCAATATATCATTTATTTTCAAACTGATATACATATTTCGTTATTTTTGTAGCAAGTCGGTAAGTGTGTCACTACAACATTCACATTCTAAATGTTCGAAAAGCAAAATGTCATTCCGACAATTTTAATGAATCACACTAAACAGAATGAATCGAAGGTCGAGAAATGTTTTACATTTGATAAAAAAAGTCAAGAATAATGCATGTATTAATATATATTATTGATTCTTCAATGTATATACATGTATTAATTGACATGTGCAAATGTTTTTCCATACGGCAAACAATCATTCACTTTACTTTCCCTCAAATGGTTACACGCAGAGTTTTGTAAAATAAAAAAAAAAAATTAAAAAGGAAGCGTGACCATATCACAATCTGAACACGAGCATGTAGATTAATTTAATTGTATCTCTACAAATCATGTACTAATTACAAAATAACTTGCTCATTATTTCCTTTACTGTAATATTTTGGGCTAGTGTGGGGGAGGGGGGGGGGGGGGGGCTACATGTCCAAAGATGATTGGTGATCGTTGGCCTTACCTATACACGTGTATACGTAACACGTGTTAGTTTCTTGTATATTCTGTGTGAATTGAACGGTTTTTTGTCCCTCAAGAAACAATAGACCTTTACCTACCTGTATATTGGAAGACAACCGTGAAGAACACCGTGTATACACAACCACCCTCTCTCTCTCTCTCTCTCTCTCTCTCTCTCTCTCTCTCTCTCTCTCTCTCTCTCTCTCTCTCTCAAATGTTTTATGTGACTAGGAAAAATAGTTATGAACGAGTAGATCTATGAAACACAAAAAAGTTATGTTTTAAGATACTATGTATAGCATGATATAGCGTATGAACTTAAACTTAATTATTAACTCGAGCTCAAAAGGACTATTAAAACCTTGCAGTACACTTTTATTATTTCCGTTGATAGAGCAAGGTCGCTACATGCAACAGAATTATACGTAAACTATATGAAATTGAAGACGAATAACACTTTATCCTTATAAATACACTTTCACTGAACACTTAATCAATAACTATAAGCCATCAGTGTTTTAACTAGTCAAACTTACGTCTCTTCATAAAACGTATAATTCATATAGTACATTCATAACCGTAAACATTTAAACATTTGTGTTACTATCTTCGAGAAGCTTATAAAATACAGAAAAACAAAGTTGATTTTGTAAACGAAAGTATAATTCATTATTATTTACGAAACAGACCAGACGTTTAACCAAGAATATTGCCATGTCATTGAGTTGAATCATTTCACAACATTAAACATTGAACCGGGTGCTTTTTTCTCCATTGAAAATTGAAACCAAAATATACCCGGTTACATCCGTTACATTGATATCATGCAATGTTAAATTTTGCTATAGGTTATGAATGATGTGTGTAATACTTGTTTTTAAGAAACAGAATCAGCACTTGAAGATTTACATATAGTTTGATCAACTAGGCAGTGAAAGTCTTAGATCTAGATATGAAAAAGAACAGGCTTACGTACTTGTGTAAGCATTCCAGATTTTATAAATATTTGTTCTCCTAAATTCGTAATTTTAGTAAATGTATGGAGAAAGAATAGACGTTTTAAGCAAAGTGCATGAACATTTTCGTACACACTCAGATCTGTACAATATTAGTAAATGTTTACATCTTGAAAAACTTGGAGTAGATGTAAGAATTTTTCTTCGGCTTTATAGATGATTTTCGCTCACATACTTTTCATGAGCTGATCTACGTGGAATTCGGGGTGGGGTGGGGTTTGGAGTTCCGCCCCCGTGGAAAAAATCAAATTTCTTAAATTTCCTCGATCCCCTCCCCCGACAAACCTAAATACCCCCCCCCCTTCAAAAATATTCTGAATGAACGCATGGTTCTTATTACGTTTTAATATTATCAATAATCTAATGGTTATTTGTTGAATTGTTTACTTGGTTAAGTTAAATGAAATCGAGATCACCCAGGCGAAAAAGTTATGATAATATTTAACAGTGTACTTTAAAACACAATAATTCTTATTGTATATGAGGGTTGTTAGAAAAGTTCGCGGACATGATTGTGAGCGGACTATTCACATGATACCAGCAAAACTTTTCAGATTTAATCTTGACGTATTTTTCTAAGAAATATGTAAAGATTTGTTTGTTTTAAATGCACCATAAAAAATATACAGCTTAATTGTACGCATTTTTCCTCATTAAGAAAATGTACCGTTTAAGTGCATAAAAATAAACGATATTTCATATGACATCACGATAACTTATGAAGGGCATTTTGTGAAAGTTTCGATTAAAGTGAAGAATTTCTGACCGTTTTATCGCCGAATTTGGACGAACAACGCTTGAAAAATGAGTCAAAAACGTTGACGTCAATGGACATCTTGGAGCACCGGGCCTTTATGCAATTTTTTGTGCACGCAGGAAAATCTCCGATGGAGACCAAAAGGTTCTTATATGGATGCTGCCATTTTTATAGAAAAAAGGCTTACAACTAGAATCACAGAGGTTAATTTAAAGATAGAAAAACTGATTTTTTTTTTTTAGTCCTTGCAGCATCCCAACCCCCCAACCCCCTAAACCGGGATCTTGCACCTCTGAATTTCGCTTTATTTTCTTATCTAAAGTCGAAACTGCGTAGACCGAGATTTTTGGACCCAAATGATCTATAAGATATGCCACAAAAGACATTAAACAAAAACTTGACAAATATTGGTATGAACTTGGATTTTAAAAATCGTTTTAATGTCTTGAGAAAGTGTGTGCAACTGAAAGATGTTTACTTTGAAAAAGAGTAACGTGTTTGACTTTCAGTTGATTGACGTCACCTGACGTCGTGGAAATATGAAATGGTGCTCCGTAAATCTAATTCACGCAAAGTAAAAATCGCTGAATCTTTTGAAAAAAAAAATCAAATTCATATAATTTTTCCATACTTATTTTCAACTAGTGTTTATTTAATAAAACTTATGGCATCCTACAAAGTACACAGTAATTTTGCTGTAAATTACTTTGTCCGCGAATTTTTCTAACAACCCTCGTACAGTTGATTGAAAAAAAAAATTAATGAAAAAATCATATCATCCATTAATATAGGTATTCGACAAGGGTAAAAGCGTACACATGAACATTCCTTGGGTGTTTCATAAATCTTCACTGTATTATAATTTATCATAAAAGCCTCAGTGACAGGCTCAATCAAAATATAATGTTTATTTAAATAAAAAACAAAACTGTGTCAAACTTAAAAGTGGTGATATACATGTACGGATTGTATCAAACTCGTATCACCCGACTTCATGTAATAAAATCAGTAAATTAATTACAGCAATAAGTAAAGTTCTGAACATAATTATAAGGCCACATGTTAACGCTTTAGCCATCTGAAATTAGTTATAAATTAGTTTTTACAAATAAAAATGACATTACAGTGGACCCCGCTTAATATAAAAGTTATTTTGTCAGGAAAAATTATTATATTAACCGGACTATAATAAAAGGCATACCCAGCTAAATTCAATGTGTACAAGTATGATATGTGCCTATTCACGTCATGTATTATTACTATCTATTTCTAGACAATGTAATGTCCACAATAATTGATGATTTCTTCTAAAACTTTACTTTTAATGCTTCATAAAAGTTAATTTCATGTATAAAGTTTACTATTACAAGCTTGGAAAATTGCAAGATCCACCAATATGCTTCCGATAAGTTGACATGCTTTCATTTTGTTTTCTTCCTGTACTTCCGGTTTTGACTAAATCTAATAAGGCATTCCTGAGACAATTCGTTTTTTAAAACTTCTTTCATTAAAAATCAAATAAACCACAAAGTTATGCAGAATTTTCTTATTTTCTTTGATTTATTTAGCCCATTCTTCCTATAAAATAGAGGCATATTAAAAAAAGACTTTGTCACTACTTCACTGCAGTACAAATCGTCAAATGGAACATCATGTACCATCTGCTAAGCCATGTAAAATGTCCCATTTGTTATAAATTTATTTACAAAAACATGAGGCATTCACTTATTCAAACTGTAAAAAACCTCAATAATACAGCGATGTCACTTGTTAGGTGCATAGGTAAAGTACCCAAGCCACGTGCAGTGAGGCGTGACTAATCCTGTCTGGCCAGCACAGTCGGTAAATTTCAAAGTGATTTGGGAAGTCAGAGTGTTTATACAAGCTTCTCATGGGGGCTAGCTCGAGAAAAAGGTGTGAAACTCAATTGACAGGCATGATCTTTCTATTATATTAAGCGGGGTCCACTATTTAAGCTACTATAATAACCGATGTAAAATACAATGATTTATTAAAGGGGCATGGTCACGATTTTGGTCAAAAATTATTTTCCCGATTTTAACGTTTACAATGCTTCAGTAAGGCAATTTTAATAGGCAACCAAAATTTGAGCGTCATTCGTTGAGTTATAAGCGAGTTACAGAGCTTACAATTCTTTGCTATGTAAACAAAGCTTTTGTTTACATTTTGAGCGTTGAAGTGAAAACTCCAGTTTAAGACCGAAAATGAATGTGGTAAACGTTAGGATCAGTTTATATATGCTTAAAATGAATAAGAATATGAAAAATCAGCTTGAAAAGATTTATTTACCGGTATATTGAACTAATGTAAACAAAAACAGGGCACGAGCCTTGTTTACATGACAAAGAATTGTGAACCCTGTATCTTGCTTAAAACTTCACTACAGACTCTCCAATTTCATTTGGTCATTTAAAATGCATTCCTTAAGCATTGTAAATAATAAAAACAGAAAAATAGAATTTGACCAAAATCGTGACCATGCCCCTTTAAGAAATGGTTTTGTGTTTTGAAAAACTATTATATTAACCGAACTATAATATTAAACAGGTATTATACTAAGCGGGGTCCTCTGTACTAAATGGCAGGTTTGCATTTTAAATCGGCAGTCCAAAGAATTTTCCCTTTATTTTTAAGTCATTCGCGCGTTGTTTCTAAATTTGCGTAAAGAAATTTATAATTTTACCTATGCAATTTTTTTAGTACAGTGACATAAAGACTAACGTACACACAAAAAAAAAAAAAAAAAAAAATTAGCCATTAGGTGAATGACAGATTATGGATTCTGCGTAAGAGTTTTTTTTTACTTACATGAGTTTTACTAACCCTTACCAAAGTAAAATTATTGCTGCAATAATGCGGCAATATAGCGGCAATATTGCAGCAACACATTTTTGTTACCAGAAACCAGATTTTGAGACTAGTGAAATGTTGCCGCTAGCTGCAACAACTTCTGGTAACATTGTGGCAATACTGCTGGAGTGTTGCCGCTAGCGGCAATAACTTCTGGCAAAATTCTGGCAATACTATTAGAGTTATAATTTAGTGTTAATCAATAAATATGGTAATTTTTTCATTAATTTTACTATGATCATTTTTTAAGTTAGAAAATATAAAATATAGAAGAAAAACATTAAAATCACCCATCAGATAAGCGGCAGGTGTGTACTTTTCTCGGCGGGCGATTGCATTTTGCGTAAGAGTTGTCTACTTATCCGATTTTTAATAATATTGTGTTAATTAATGAATATAAAGTCAACTTTTTTATTGCTATTAGAATTTATTTTGTTAAAGAAAATTAAAATTATCCAATGGCATATAAACGGCGGGCATGCATATAGATTTCTTCTGCTGGCGAATGAATTCTACGTACGAGTTATCTATCTTTACCAACATCTTTGATTTTTCGTCGGTAAATCCATAATAAAAGCTTTTAAAAATATTTTGTTTCGTGAATTATGATTATTTTATCATATTTAATTATAATCAATAATTATTGTATCGATATATAGCCGCATTTGCCGTGGGACTTACGTGGGACTTGTTTTCCCCGTGGGACTTGTTTTAGTATCAGCGACTTTCTGTTTAGTATAAATAACGTTACGTACCTTCCATCGGGGATGGGCAATGGGAACCAAATCTTGTACACCATTCGGGAATACGCGCCCTTCCTTTCTGAGAGCTGGTTCTATATCCTTCATAAAAAAATAAAATGCATTTCTGGCAGGTTTCTTTGGCATGATGCTCTATTGAAGGCAATAGACTTTTGCTGATAAACTCGTGGTTTTCTAACTGGAGCACTGACATTCGCGGGAAATAGCCATTTGAGATTTTCACATTATTGTGTACACCGATCCCGATCCGATTTAATTGCCACACAACGAAGTGAATTTCAGTTTCACATAACAGTACTGATTAGGCATAAATAGAATACGGATGAAACTATGAAAAACACAGAAACCATATTGACTTGAACCATATACAGTGGGAGGAATTGTCAGAAATCTGAACTTAGCAAAAACAATCTGCGAATCTAGAGCCGGGTAGTGGGAGGGGGGGGGGGGGGGGTGGCTGTCAAAATTTAAACAGTAAATGGTTTTGGGTTGTTTTTTATTTTTTTATTTTATTTCACTCCCCATGAAAAATGTTAAATAAATGCAACATAGATTTTTAAATATCCTGTCGTTCACACTTTCTCAGACACTCGCATTCAACTATATTCGAAGTGGCTGCTTAATTAAAAACAGTAAAGTTAACTGCCAAAATTACTCCCCCCCCCCCTTTCCAGCAAACAAAATACGAAGTTATCACTCGGAACCCCCTTTCTAGAAAAAAATCTGGATCCGCGCATGACTCGGCATGAACAAGGGCGGATCTATGGTACGCTATACATATACATTTTAGGGAGTGTTTAAAAGAGAAGTATTTTGGGGTTTGGGTGGAGTGGCCCGGTGTATCAAACATGTTAAATAACTTACAGTTCTAAAGTGCATGTGTAAATGATGAGGTAAAATAATATACATTAGTTATTGCAACAACATTCCCAACCCGAAAACAAACAAACAATTTAAAAAACCCCAAACAAACAGAATTTATCACCTATAGTATATGATGGAGATAAACCGTACAGGAAGTAACGAGGACGTGTTTTTGGCCCACCACCATCAAATCTAATTAAAATGGATCTAACATCTAATTTTAATAAGATTGACCACCATCATCATTTCCTTGCGTCTAGACGAAGAACTAATCCTAATGTCACCGTGCGGTCTTGTAAAACTTTTGAACCTTTTTTCGACTGATCTGGACAAATTTTATTTGTATACATTGTATGTTATGATATACAAAAAAGTTCACTAAACTTAACTTGACATTCTCAACTTTTCAAACTTTTAACATTATAAAACAATATTGAATTATATATTTATACGTATTATTCTTTACAAAAATTATTATGAATTAAGGATTTATGATAGTGTATCTCAATTTTGATTTTTGATTTTAGTTTGATTTTCGTTTTTAATGCCAAAGAATATTAATTAATGTATACATTCTTTATTTGCACAAGACATACATCTTAATGGTGTTTTCAGTAAATATTAAATGAATATTCATCAGGTGATATGTACAGGGCTTTGTATAAGTGGAACAAGGAAAAACTAATCAATAAAAATTCAATAAAAATTCGTTAACTTATTTCATGAATTTATAATACGTAATCAATACAAAAATTTTGACCTGTATTATCAAAGCACGTGATGATCGAGAAAGGAAGTGAATTTTCAAAGTAATTAACCCCGACCAAGAATTCGCCCGAGATGTCGCCATTATGTGACCTTTGGTGCAAGGGTTGAATTTTTACACCTTAACAAATTAACATAAGTACTGGCTGACAACCGGTGATGGGTCCCTGTAAATCACATACCTGTTAGATAGATAGCAAAATATTCACTGTTACTTTCATGTCACAGTCAGGAAAAAAAGTTTTTATAAATACGTGGTCTACCTTATTATACACAAGCAACAGAATTTCAAACAACGCATTGTCTAGCCAACAGTTTTAAATTGCTTTTTTAAAAATAAAGTTCCATATATCACATATACTTTTTTCTTTAATAAATGTTTACCCTCTCAACATTTTAATGTTTATTATTCTATGGGGTGTAAAGTTTTATTTCAGAAACAACTGTCTGTGTCTTTAGTGTAAAAAGTACCACCAATCATCTGAGAAAAATCTCTCATTTATATCCTATATTGTCTTTAGTGTAAAAAGTACCACCAATCATCTGAGAAAAATCTCTCATTTATATCCTATATATAGGATATAAATGAGAGATTTTTCTCAGATGATTGGTGGTACTTTTTACACTAAAGACACAGACAGTTGTTTCTGAAATAAAACTATAGTACCAACATTCTAGTCTGTTTTACAACAGCCGTAGTTCTGAATATCATCATAACGTACTGATTTATAGTACTTCGTGATTTTTCATAAGAATGTGTTCAAAAAAGAAATCCAGCGGCAAATACCACTAGTATTATAAACACGTAAATCGATACGTCCATCTGAATATACCTTATCGGGGAAAGAGCAATTTGATATTTTAATGCCTAAACACCTTTTTATATACATGTACCTAACGTTACCAAAAAAGGTGATATTTAATTTATTAATTCTTTTTCAAACCGCTATTCATGTTACAAATTCAATAAGTATGTTAATTATATTGAAATCAAAAACCGTTTTTTCACATTAGTCATTCGCTGATTTAAAATTGGAACTCGAAACAATGTCGGAAGCTAGAGTCAGATACATTGATTGATAGAAGTACTGCTTCTATATATATAAAAATATTTTTCTTTCTTGCTGAATTATAGAGATGGCGTGTGTTTTGTTCGTGAGTTAAAAGTCTTTGTTTTCCTTCCAAAAATTCAGTATATACAAAATAATAAAATGTTTACTATAGATATACCATATAGATGTTCAGTTTTTGTCATTTTTCGAAGCTTTAGCGTGCGAATATCATTGTAGTTATGATCAACGATGAATGTAATGAAGATATTTGTTATGCATATTAATGACATGCACTCGTCGGAGATGCCAGTAAACCATTAGAAACTTGCTGCCAATTAAGCCTTTCAATGATTCTAATTAACATATAGTATAGTGCGTCGTTCGTCTGTTAAGAAACTTCTCTTCGATTCGTCCCCTTGCCGAGGCCCCTTTTCGTGAGCATTTGTAGATGAATTAATCGCGAGTCGAAAAAAACACGATATTTAACAGAGTAGCAAGACCCCGGATGCGCATTTGTTTATTTTGCGTGGAACATTTGCCATGGAGGGACATATATTCGTGGCGTTTTTTATTTTATTCTGTGGGGAGTTCCAGTCATCCGTATCACAGGATGTACAACTTCTTGGACCAGCTAATTTAGAGAGTAAGTGCCATAACATCAACTGATTTTCAATGATGATCTTTGCCCCCCCCCCTATAATTTTTGTGTTTTTCGTTTAACGTGAAAACAAAGTTCTATATGAGGTTTATATTAATGCATAGTGAAACTAGGGTAAAAGTGTTTAGAATTTATTTTTGTCGATACATTCCACTCTTTTCCTTGTCAAATTTCAAATTGCAAGAAATTGTAATTGATACTAACAGGTTTTTTAAATTTAGGCGATATAATGAAGTTTTTATATAGAATATCGGTAATTATTTGTTTTCGTTTGAAAAATCAATCGATGAATGTTTTGTTCGTATCTCAATAAATGTTTAAGTCTTTAATTACAAACGATTTGGAATTTTTTTTTTTGAACTAAGAGCAAGATATCTTTGTCAAATTGTTATTCCAACTTCACTCTTTTAATAGTATGCAAATTTTATGTCACGACAAATTACCACTGAACATTATGTAGCTGATGTCCAACCACAAATCTTAAAAGATTACATCACTTCTGTCACCAATGAACGTGTTTTAATTAAGGTGTATATTTGCGTACTTTTCTTAACGAGACAAACAAAACTTGCATGGGTAAATCGTTACATTCTAAGTTTTAAAGAACTTCTAAGAATTTGAGTATGGGACATTTTACAATCATGAGCATGGTGTAATGCACGCAAATGATTGATTGGTACTAGTATTATTAATTACGCCGTCCAAAATAATTTATGAGCATACATATTTATATCTTTATAACCAAATCAGTAAAGATTAACAATTGGATACATAAATCAATAGAGAAAACTTGATTCTTTAAAAGTCACATAATAATTACAAGTTAAAAAATAAGAAGAGAAGATTTAATTTTAGTATAGTCTGCGTGGTGATGTAAAAAAAAAAAAATAAATATCTGTCTGAAAATGAGTTATTTTGCCAATGGCCAAGTGTTGCTTGCCCAAAAACAACATAAATCATGATAGTGCCTTAGTAAACATGGACATTAATTCAATTTCGTCTGGTTTTGCAGCTTTGAACAGGGAGGTTCGGAGACATCTTCTGTCAACCATTACTAGAGAGTTGTCGACCGTGAAACAGATGATAGATTCCATGCAGCCAAAGATGGCCGACTGTCAGAATAAGACACACGCGCTGATGGGCGACTGTATCCACTGTGTCAACGACTTATGTCAAAACAGGTTATAATAAATACCTTCTATGTATATTATAACTCACGCCCCCTCCCCCTATCACAGTATCAAAGTGCAAGATGAATGACATGGGGAGGGGGTAGTTTTGTGACTTTTCCTTATCATCTACTTAAACTGCAAGATATTTAAAACAATTCCTTTGAAATTAGGAAATGCATCCAAAATGTAAACCCGGTTGGGTAAAAAATCGTTCAAACCCGAAATAAAATTAATCACTTTTATGTATTATATGTACTTTGTAGAACTGTTAGTCGATGACCTAGAAATAACGTAAGATTGTTTCTCTTCCTTGCCAATATTGTAGAAAAAAGAAATATCTGAATTTCACTTTTACTTACGTATCAATAGTAATTCATTAATCGCTCATAAATATGTAAATAGCGATCGAAAAAGTGTAAAGTGCCAAATACTTGTTCAAGGAATTTAACCGTGTTCACATAGAAAAATTGATAATCGTGCATATCTGCATGAATATGCATGATCTACTTAAAAGTAAATCTGTGACAGTACAAACAGGTTCTTGTGACCGCTGAGTCATTTAAATTAATATGTATACATAAAAAAACCTAACTTCTACCAAATGTACTGTCCAAATAATTACAGTCATCGACTCATTATCATTTCTATCAGTACAAGTCTTTCTGTTTAGTTCTGTTACATAACTCGACTTAAAATAAGACTAATTAATTGTAATTAAACATCACTCGACTTAATAAGGATAACAAAAAAATTAATATTGATTGTAGTAATGCGATAAGTATTGAATGATCGGTCGATAATTTGGGTTTTAGAATCCGGAAGTGTCGAGGAAGCGCCAAAGTTGTACTTCCCGCCTCAGGGGGCGTCTCGGTCTCAAATCATCAGAACGAGGCTGGGGAATCCACTGTCACCATCTGCAGCATCCTCCAAGACAACTCCAAGTCCTGTCAGACGATCATGAACCCCGATGGCATCATGGTGTCCTCCATTTCTAATATGGGGAACACTTTGCAGGTATCAACAACAGCACTCTTGCAATGGATGCAATCTTTTAACCTGCCAAATTCGTTAAAAAAAATCTCATCTAACATCAAGGAAATCCATAATTATGTTAAGATCTCACCTCTTTCGAAATGTTCATTTTCATTATATAACCTTTTTAAAAAGACTTGGACCAACTTCATTATATATTTTCTTTTAAACGTGTACTACAAGTAGGTTTAATGATAGTCTTAGGACAAAAGGGCTTATACTCATAACTTCGCAAAAGACGATTTACAGAGTAAAAACATCACTTAGTCTTATGTTTGATATTCATATTTGTTGTTAACAAACAAAAACAAAAACAAAAACCACACACACAAAAAACCCCCAAAACAATAGAATAAATAATGATGCATCAAAACCACAAAACAGTACAACTTTATGCGTCCAAGAAAAGTGTAGCATTTAACTGAATCAGAAACGCCTTTTGCCAGCAAAACAAATGACAATTGAAATTAATCACCTGCAATTCTAGAGCGATGCAGAAACCGCCAACTTTAATATAAAAAAACCACTTTGCTTACTTTTGCATGAACAATTACTTATTTTAAATACGTTGTTTAATTAAACGGTAAAACGGGATAAATATTTACTTGTTTTCTTACACAGGTCCATCTACACGGGGCTGTGAATGACCTTGGAGGAAATGTGGGAACATTCATCAACGGGATGCAGACGTTTATTGGGGGATTCAGTCCCTCTAGCTCCTCCCTCAACGCCTCAGAGTGGCAGGCTCTCCAACGGGCAGGGGAACAGTACGGACAAATAGCGATGGAAATAGGACAACAGGTAACGTCTCTTCTCGATTGATGCTTCCACAAAGAAATAAGTCTTTCTTTTCTCTGTTCAAAAAAGTTAACGTTTTTTTTTTCATGGTACATAAATGTATAATGCACATGCGTTTTCTTTTGTATTTTTAATTCGGTAAACTTAAAAGTAAAATACGACACAAGTCTTATAATTTCCTTCCTTTAGCGATATTCTTAACAGTCATCCTTCAGAGTTGACAAATTCACTATTCACAATTCCGGTTAAAAATAATTATATATACATTACCGATTCTTTGTTTCAGATGGCACAGATGGGCAGGAACATGGAACATTCAATGAACAACTTTGCTCAACAGATGAACCATGGAATGAACCAAATGGCCGTCGGAATGACTGACATGTTCAACAATATGGCCAACAGCTTTGGACAATGGCAGGTTCCCAACCAACCAATGAACGTGCCCAGTGTAGTCAACATCCAATCCCAGGTCCCTGGCAACACCCAGAGTGTCGTCAACATCAACTCAAACGTGGGAGGATACGAGACCCCCGTTGTCCAGAATCCCATGAATTTCCAGTCGTTTGACATGCAAATGCCCGCATTTCCATCCGTCGTCAACCTAAATTCTCAGATCCACACACAGAATAACATTCCAACTTCTCAAAACATGTACCACAATTCCCAGCCGGCTTCCGCTTCCAGCGTCGTCAGGGTGAACAACAAAGTGGTTCATCAGACCAACAGCAATGTCCCGCATGTTGTAAATATCAACACCCACATTAAGAATAAAAACGGCAAAACGAAACGTAAACAGAACGTTAACATCAACATGGGAAACTCTTTCGGCGCCTTCGACGGAAACGCGTTCGCAGCAAGCATCAACAACCACATCGCCAGTGTCTTCAGTACGTAAATTCAATTATTTTTAAAAAAAGTTCTGCTGGCTTCCTTTTCCTTACAGATTGAGTTAATGGAATCAAACAATGTTTCTTTACACTTTTCAGGCAATATTTTCGGGAGAAAAAAGCGGGCAGCGACCACCACCACCACCACAACAACGACGGCGGCTCCAGGTTTGAGCCGATTCCGCGTATCCAGCAGATCACGAAGAAGGAAATCCAAATCCAAATCCAGTCAAACAGTCACTACAACAACCACAACCGCGGCACCAAGCACCACTCCAGCCCCCATCATCAAAACCAAGGCGGACCAGATCGTGTCTCAACTGGAGCAAAGCATTGCTGACCGGTTCACACAGCCAAGCAAGGAAACACCCAAGGTATTCCTATACATCATGTCATGTTTACTTCATTTAAATCCGAACCTCGCTTCTCATCAGGTGGATAAAAATCGTTGAGAGAATTAACAACCTTGTTTACCCTTTTGTTTTGCATAGGAAACTACAATTATCATCGAACCGCCGAAAACATCCGAACTGTCGTTTGATCCCGAGGTCATTACTCAAAAAATTGGAACGACTGAAAGAATACCCAGCTCGCACGACGACTCCCCCGCCCTGCAGGCGTTACTGGGGGTGATCCTACCGGACGATGTTTACGGCTTTCCAATTGAAATACCCACTACCACCACAGAGAGTCCGATCACACCCCTCAGTCTCGGTATAAAGGACCTGTTCAAGTATATTACTGTTCCTCCCAACGTTCAGAGCTCCGCGGATGTTGCTGACTGCGGGACCATTGTGATTGATCCAGACTTCTGTGTTAAGTATAAGTCACAGTGTGCTACGTGTGCTGAGTACATCGACAAAAATAAGGGGGACATTCTCAAAAGAGGTAAAAAAAAAAAAGAAAAAAAATAAACTTTCTTAATTGATGAAAAATTTAAAGTTGCATCCTCAATGATACTTATATATTTTCAACAACATATCATTATTTAACTATTATCACAAAGGATAAATTACACAAAATTATACTGTATGTTTGAAAAAAAACCTGAATAATTTTTTCACTAATTTTGATTATATACAAAACCATATTGTGACAAATCATGTGTATATAACGTACGCTTTACAACACAAGGACAGTTCAACTGTTCCCTGCAAAAGTCACTGGGTCGAGTTTGAGTGATTGCCAATTACACGAATGACAAAATTGCTGTGTTTTATTCTAATCAAATTGAATGTGTATAACAAATTCATATGACAATTAGTATCGTATCGTGTCGCTTAATTATTGCTGCCATAATGATATTTCATTGTCAAAAAAAGCACACTCTTGTATAATTAAGCAGGGTGGAGTTAATTCTATACAACCGAATATGCAAGTTGATAATCAAATTAAAAAATGTTGGTATAGTTTGCAATAGATGTGTACGATTTTGAATTTGCAATACATTTTGTTTCTTGTTTGAACAGTGTGTGGTGACAGAATAGTGAACAATGGGAACAAACTCACAGAAAAACTGGATAAATTGAACGAAGTGTACAACCAGGTCATCGCCTCGTCAAATCTCCTCACAAAGGTGAGAGGTGTCACATTTTTCGTGGTTTTTTTTTTGTATTTAAAAACGATTCTCTTCTGTTCAATCGTGGAAATACATACTGTTAACTATCATTTGACTCTCTCTGACTTCGTACAGGTAATTTGAACAAGGAAAGTCGTAATTAACCGACATTTAAAGAAGTGATATTTAATTTAACGTTGTTTCTACGCAATTTAATCATCATGCAATTTAGTTGAAGAAAGTAATTTATTGCGTTTGTTGTTTTATTAGTGGAAAAACATAAAATGTACGATACAAAAGGAATGATATTTTAATAAAGTACAACGAAATCGATATGTCTTATTTAGTTTGTGCGATCGGTCTCGGAATTCTTCTTTTCTCTTTATAGTGTTAGCATTTTGTAATCACGTTCTTGGGGCTTTATTTTGTAGGTTGAATTTCAGAAGTCCAAGATCGACCCATCAACTTTGTCCGTTACCGGAGTACAGATTACGGCTTTAATAAGAGGCGAACCTCTCCGTTTCTCCGCAAATGCGCCATTGTTCGTGTTCGATATGGCGAAAACTGCCAAAACGTTATCTAAGCAGATTTGGCAATACTGGTCCCCAAGCACAAGTAAAAAGCCATAGAATACACCAAGACAGCAAGGAGAGCATGCGCAGACTGTATGTGTGTGACGGTGTACGGAAAGGAGATTGGTAGTCGCTTTTTGTCGCACAGAGACGCTTGTATTCTTTGAATGCACGGGTCTTGGGACTGTCTATTTATCTATATAATATTATAAATGTACAGCAAGAGGAAAGAAGTGTTGACTGTGAAAGAAAGGTTTTGTTATTGTTTTCATGTTTATTTATTTCATATGTTGAAACTTGTAATAAAAAAGAATACCTTACCTTGCCTCTTATTACCGGTACCGGGTATTTTATCAACGAAAGCAATCGGGTAATTAGTGTCATGTACAAAAAGTGATGCATAATTATACAACATTTACTGTACATGATTTCAATTTGTCCAACGAGCAAAAAGCACCTTAAAAACAAAGTTTCAACCAAATAACCATCAGTTGTTTGATATTTAAGTTTTGGATCTCATTCGAATATCTCTACTGAGAAGTTAAAATTGGACTGCTGGAGTACTTTGATGATGTATTTTAATTTGCTAAATCATATTGCTAAAGTGTTGTTATAATATCATTTTTTTAAATATTTCCATTCGGTAGAAAATGCGTTTGTCGTGACCATGACGATGTAGCTATCCACTATAAAGTCTTTTATGGAGAAGTCATGAATATATATATTTATGTATTCTTTATAATACAGATATATGTCGATAGAAAATTAAAACTACAAGCCTTTTATAAACGGAAACAAGAATACATTTCAAGGGATACTACCAGGACTCATTTCTATTTATAGAGTTTATCGTATGTTCTATCTGCATTATCATTATGACTGATAAACAATTACGTCACAATAAAATAGTGGAGAGATATTCTCCATGAATCCTCGAAAAAACACCTGCAGAATGGTCCCGGAAATGACTAATGCGGGTACCTTTCAATGGGACTATTACAAAACGGAACAAACTTCAATCATCTTGATGTTATTTTGTTGATATTCAAGTTTACTATACATCGTGTAATCACTATGATAAATAGATACAACATGACCAATCAATGTATCAATTTTAAATACCCAATGTACTTTTTTCCCCGTTAAGTACTCCTGTGCAGTACTAAACATCATGGGTCTTAGTTAAGGAATAAGGAATCATTCTTTGAGTATTATGAGGTGATAATTTTGGCAGGGACGTGGTCAAATCCAATAAAGCCCGAATGGCTTTATAATAGATTTGACCACGCTCAGACCGAAATTATCACCTCATAATACTCAAAGAATGATTCCTTATTACTTATATTTATATCATTTTCAATTTGTACACTTTAAAACAACATTTTAAAACCACTATTTTTTCATATGTTATATATTACTACGCGGCGCAACCAATACCGTTTCTCGGTTATGCTATTAGACACGCCCATTTTGTGTCGCTCATCTTTTATGAAATTATTGGGATGTAGGCTTCAAAACTTATTCGTGATGTTATCACAGACAAAGACAGTTGAAAAAGTAAATATTTATTCTTGGTTTCAAATTATAGAAGCGTTCTAAATATTGTAACGATTTGATTCCTATCTTCCAAATACATGTAAAGTTCCTTTTGAATACCATCGTTATCTTCGAACATGCTGTATTAATTTATGTATGGACAACAGAAGGTAGATGTAGATAACGTAAGCACTTATTGAGTCCTATTATATTATCGCCATGGTAATACTTTTTCAAACTATTTCTTATCAACTACCTCTCCTGTTCGAAGGAGGCCATTCTGACCTGCCATTTATTTGACGGGCGTTGTTGCCAACACGTTGCTAAGACAGCAAAACTGATGTTGAAGTAACAATTTTCCCAAAGAGTTCAAACAGACCTTAGGAATTAACCAAACATGGCGTCCACGTTTTCAGTTCTTGATTATTGTTTGTTTGTTGCCGTGCTTTTGGTGTCTGCAATAGTAGGACTTTATTATTTTCTAAAAGAGAAGTTTGGGAAAAAAGAAATGACGTCAGACGACCTGCTGATGGGAGGACGAGAAATGAGTGTGTTTCCGGTTGCCATGTCTCTTGTTGCAAGCTACATGTCTGCAATTACTGTTTTAGGTGAGGTATACTACATGAATTCAATCAGATGAACTAAGCTTAAGAGGGCCGGATGTTTGTGGCCATTTTTTAGTCTATATTAATCTCCTTTTAAAAGAGATCTCTGTATAAAGACATAGAAAAATATTTAAATTTTGGAACAAAATCATAAGTATTTTTTCTTTACTAAATGAAGGCCAAAAAATATAATTTAAATCTTTAGGTAGATTTGATCGGTAGTTTGTTGACCATCCGATCTAATTAAAATTATGTTAGATCCGCTCGCTTACTCGCTACGTTTGTGTAGCGAGTAATCGAGCGGATCTAACATATAATTTTTAAATTAATTAGATTGTTGACCATCTAGCCTCTTAAAAATAAAATGCATTAAAAAAAAAAACTTATAGATGAGCCTTCCAAGAGAGTACATGTATCAACATCATGAAATTTGCATTTTAAGGTGTTCCCACAGAGATGTACGTGTATGGTACGGAATACTATCTGGTGGGATTTTCCGGATTACTTACCTATCCTGCCACTTGTTTCGTTTTCCTTCCATTTTTTCACGGGTTAGGATTGACCAGTGCCTATCAAGTAAGCCTTAAGCAGATAAACATTATAAGCACCATCAAAACAGCTGTTCATTAGCTGCTTGTATTTACTGCCATGGTAACATTTCTAGATAATGACTTGTCAATTTTTTTTTTTAAATTTGAAATTTGACACTTAATTTTTTTTGTGTATAGCTTACGTAATCTGCATTAACTTCATTTAATACTTAAGAGTAGCTAAGACCTTCCATTTCCATCTGTTGTCTCTGTTATTATGGCAACGGATTATTTAAAAGAATGCAAATAAAAAAACAATATTTCATCGCCAAAGTGATAATTGTAAAATGGGAAATCAATCTCATACATTAAGTTTGGAAATGAATGTACGGACGAACTTGTAACAACTTCAGCCTCCCTCTTAATATATTTCAGTATCTTGAGCTTCGGTTTAACCGATGGACGAGGTGCCTAGCTTCCCTCGTCTTTGTCATAGAAATGGTGAGTACAACAAGGCCTTGCTCAAAAAGACACTTTCTAAAGTCCTCTAACAAATAAGAATTTAACATTTTTTTTTCTGTTACAGATATTGTACATGGCTGTAGTTTTATACGCACCTGCACTTGCCCTAAACCAAGGTTAGAAAATTGCAAGTATTACAACCATCAAAGCATCGACTATGACTGTACTTCCTCTACTTTTTGATTGGTAGAAAATAAAATATTAATCATTCCCTATACTAAAATACTATAGTACAGGGCATGTGTAAATGCCTCACATACATGTATGTTCAACAAAATAATAAGATTCTGTCTTTTGAAAAGTATGCCTGGATACTGTGCCGTCATAATCGTCATAATTTTATTTCGAAAATTCCAAATGGAAAGCTTTTGAGTTTTGGGTAAAAATGTTTGATTATACTGTTGATTTCTCCTCTTGTTCTGCTTTCTTCAGTGACCGGGCTGTCCCTGTGGGGGTCCATTGTCAGTGTGGGGATAGTGGTGACCTTCTATACCTCACTGGTAAGTCTCCACTGTTCATCATATCCGACATTTCTCATATAAGAAACCATTTTGCGATACAATATATAATTTTTTGGAAGCATCGATTATTATCATCGTTAATACAATGAATTATAAGTATACTATTTGTGAGGAACACAAAATAACCATTAAAATACCTAAAGAAGACTTTAGCAAAACAAGATCGTTAAAAATAAAGCAAACCGTACTTCTGCAGGGTGGACTACGGGCCGTGCTGTGGACAGACACGTTTCAGACGTTCGTTGTTGTAGGGGGCCTCATTGGTATCATCGTGATGGGCTGTGGCAGACTGGGAGGCATGGCAGAGGTGTGGCGGATCTCACAGGAGGGACAAAGAATTCAGTTCTTTGAGTAGGACACAACTTTCAATCCCTATATGAAAAAAAACCTCTTTTAACTAAATTTTTAATACGTCACTTTAATAATAATCTAATTTGCAAACTTTGGTTTGATACAATTAAATGTATATAATTTCAGTTTTGACTTCAGTCCTTTTAAGCGGTGCACATTTTGGGGGCTGATTGTTGGAAGTTTCATTGGCCAGCTTACTATTTATGGATCTAGTCAGACCATGTTACAACGTTACATGAGCATTAGTAGTGTGCGCAAGTCACAAATGTATGTAACTTCCGGTTTCTGTCGCTCTTTACCAAATGACCCTTTCAACCTTTTTACCTTTTAGACCAATGAAACCTACTTAATATTTTGGGGGAAAAAACGATGCAAATATCAGAATAATTAACAGTTTTTGTTCAATGTTTACTGGATAAAAAGAGAAGTTGAATTGTAGAATTGATATTGAATCAATATACCCAGTAGTTTACTATAGTTTTATAAACAATACATAAAATTATTTCTTTTTCAGTGCCCTCTTTGTAAGTTTACCAACAACAATACTACTTATAACTTTAGTGTGTATCGCTGGCCTCGTCATATACGCCACATACCACGCATGCGATCCTTTACTGGACGGAAAAATCATTTCTAGAGACCAGGTATAGAATTCATACTAAGAAAGTTCTTATTTTCACCCCCCCCCCAAAAAAAAAACCTCCACTAAAAATCAAACACTCCCCCCCCACCCCCACCCCCCAAAAAAACACCAACAACAACAACGAAAACAAAAAATAAAAACGAAACAAACGAAACAACAAAAACACCAACAAAAACCCTCTGAACATACTAGTACATGTAATCTGATTCTTTCTCCAGCTGTTGCCGTACTACGTCATGGAGGCCCTCGGGGAAATCCCAGGTGTTCCCGGTATCTTCGTAGCCTGTATATTCAGTGCCTCCCTAAGGTAAATCATGCATGGAAACTTTCCTAAAATGCACTAATAAATTTTATTCATAAATAAGCTAAACTGTTTGATTAAAATACGGTTGATTATGGTTTAGCTAATATGTTTGAATACAAATATTGCTCAAAGAACTTATGGTTTCAACACAGGAACATCTTATCCGCTCTGTAATATATTATAATTATGTATAATATAAATACACTATGAATTTATTATATGTGTTATAGAGAACAGAGCGGATCAGATGCCCTTTTGGTCTTACCTAAATAGTTAGAATAAAAAATGTTGTTTCTGGTTTCAACTTAACATTTTGAGTACATGTAACATGTTTTTGCTATAATTCTGGTTTTTCGGTTTGTTGTTTGTGATTTTGTCTTTTGTTGTTAATGTTGTTAATGGGTTCTCCCCCAGCTCTATTTCTTCCTGTTTGAATGCTGTCTCCATCACCGTCCTAGAGGACCTAGTGAAGCCCGCCATGGAATACTTCGACAAGACCATGACCACCAAAACTGAGGCAAGGCTGGCCAAACTGCTAGGTGGGGCTCTCATGTTGAATTCAGCAAAATCATATACTATTAGAGCTACCGATTTCTTCACACATTTTATGAACTACATGTATATATGTAATTTTTTTTACAGGAATCTTTAGTGGAGTACTGGTGATTGCTTTTGCATTCCTCTGTACAATACTTGGATCTACTGTTTTGCAGGTACAATGAACATTTTTGATATATGATAAGTGTTAATTATTCAAAATCTTTATTGATGTATTGAAGTTTGACGTACCATTATTCATGGAATCTTTATTTAAACCAATATTATTGAAAATATTAACCTAGATAATGATCAGCGTGTTTGGACTGGCGGGCGGACCTTTACTTGGTGTCATTGTAATGGGGATGTTCTTTCCCTGTGTTAACGGAGCTGTGAGTTTCTTTCAAAACACGTTCAGAATAAAATTATTAACTTATTCTTATGTTACATGAAACAATTCGGAAATTATATATATTCTATTTGACAACAGGGTGCCCTGGCCGGTTTGGTTATAAGTACTGCTGTGATGTTCTGGATTGTGATTGGTTCCTTTGTGTATGACGTCCCAATGCCCGTACTTCCGTTTTCGTCAGACGGTTGTGCAGCTGATGACAGTACAGTCTCCTACGTTTACAATGAATTCATTACACACATTAGTGATCTTAGTCACGTGATTAAAATCCCAGTCACATCAACGCTTGCACCATGGATAGAATGGTAGTAGAAATTTCAGTAACTATACAATTCATTAATTGAATTCCTCAAGTTACTTATTCTTGCCGATAAAATCTAGGGTTTCAAGTTTAATTGCTGTGTTGCTCGTATTTGCAATGAATAAATTTAAATCAAAGTAAATATTCAGTCCTTTTGAACGCCAAATATCTTATAGTACACAGTACAATTGATGTGCCTATATTTGTTGTGGTCGTCAGGTCTGGCTTCAAGCAGATCTACAGTATCTCGTTCCTGTGGTATCCCACGGTGGCGCTCTGTGTGGCCCTGGTTGTGGGGATCCTTGTCAGCTGTCTCACTGGTCAGTTACCGTTAGTTACCGTTAATGATGATGTTCAAAACAACCAATCATCTTTATAAAGAGCCTTTAAATGATAATATAGTGCTTTATTTGTGGCAAAAATATGTTTGCATACATATATATCTTCTTGTATATCATATAAAGAATTCTCTTGTTTGCGTACATCATAAGTACATTGATTTTAACGATGAATCAAAAGTTATTTCATGAACCAATATGTTAACAACGCCATAGGTTGGACGAAAAAGCCTACAAGCCCAAGATTTGTGTATCCAACTGCAGCCAAATTCTGTTGCTGTCTTCCTTACAAAGCAAGACGAGGGTGTGACAGACTTTTCACATATGTAAGTACACAAGCAAAAGAAGAAAACGCCTTTTCGCTAATAGAATCACAACTTTATTGCTACTAAAGACAAGTTTTGATTAGAACAGCCAAATAACTTTTTTCTGTATCTGTAGAATGTTTTGGCCCCCGGGGGAGAGGATTTGCTGACCGACGACGAGGAAGAAGAAATCCACTCCTCAAACCCGATGAAAAAATGTTCCCGGGAAACAGCCAAACTTCTTCCCTCGGACAAAAATCGAATGGACAGTTTCGAAGCAGAATTGGAGGATAACACAGCTGTATAAAGCAAGGTGTTTCCTCCACAAAAGTGTGACGTCACAGACCTGTTGTACCTCAGTATGCAGTGCTTGAAGCTGCAATTATTTTTATATTATTTTAACGTATGCAATTTGCAAGGACATTGAACATTTGTTTTGTTTTGTATTTTGTTTTTTGTATAATCATCAACCTGTTATCTATGACCTGCGTTTAATTTAATTGATTTGAGTCCTGGATTTTCCCCTTATTAGTAGCCTGTGGGAGAGGAATGGAGGATAACAGCTGTGGCTCTTTTGCCAGAATAATGGATCTTCTTCAAAACTCCATCCAATTTTTATCGTCTTTACAACATGTTGCAGCACAAATCTAATTTAATTATTTAATGGAGTGTCATCAACCATCTGTAATAAATTTTGCCTCAGTGATGATTTTCAATAATAAAGATTTTTAGAAATGTCTCGAATTTTCTTAATATTACACAAAATGTATACAATTTCAACTGTACAAAATTTGACAAATCAATTTTTAACTTCAAACAAGACGTTTTTGAGATGATAATTGACTATCTCAGAGGACCCTGCTTAAATAAAGAACAATAATGACTGCAATAATTTAATCTTGACTCCTGACCAAAACATTAGGCTCAAGGTCATTGCTAAAAGGCAGATATGTAAGGTCAAGGTGAAAAAAAGTCCCGGACAAAGGGTCTGTTATGACCATTATCTCTAACTTACAAACTTGTTCAAGGTCACCGCACATGCTTAAAACACTGTGCCGGATAATTATGCCAGTGCCAAGGTGGCATTTTTGCACCCGCTTAAGATGCAGTTTCCGAATTTTCTTAAAATCCTATAGAATTTATATTTCCTATAGGAGAAAGGTTTTTCCTGTAGGAATTTTATTCAGACAGATAGTTTTCCAATGGGAAATTAAGATTTCCTATCGGATTTTATCAAATCCTACAGGAATTGAAATTCCTGTAGGAAGTTCTTGTATTACGATAGGAAATTTCAAATTTTCTATACGAATATTATTTTTCCTATGGGAATTTATTTTTGAAAGGTAAATATCTCACCTGACAGGTGAGATACAATGATAACAAAGGGGTTGTAAACTCTTTAGCAATGGTCTATCATATTTGAATTTTTCGATATATATATATGCAATTTAGACGGGTGCAAAAATGCCACCTTGGCAATGACATAATTATCCTCCGGCACAGTGTTTTAACCCAAAGGCACCCTTTGGATGAAGTATGAACGAGATTTGGCTAAAGGGGGAAAATTTATGGTCCAGACAAGGATTTCACTTATAGTTCAATTATGACCTTAACATTTGACCTATAAACTTCATAGTTGTAACCATAGGCACTCTGTGGGTATAGGTATATTAAGTAAGATTCGGCAAAGTGTAGACTCGAAGAAAATACGCTCCGGAAAAATTATTTCGGACGGACGGACTGACTACAATAGAGCTTTGTAAAAATGCATCAATTGTAATATTTTATTTAAGCGGGGGCTATCTACTTTATCTACACGTAAGAAGGACATTGGACTTTGATGTTGTCTCTTGTTAAAAGACTTTTAAAAACACGACGGTGCATAATCTTGACCATATAACCTAATGTACTAATATCAGATAAACTAATTTGTTTTATACATGTATATAGGGACATAAAATGATAAACAAAAATGAATGTCAAATATGATAAATATATACGGAAATAAGTATACATTCAAGACTGTGTGATAAACTAAGTGACCACGATAAGGCCAGTCCGGTACACGGAGGCCAGTCTCGACTCTTGAAATCGACTGAAGGGTCAGTTGTCCCTCAACGCTGGAATTTATCATCGACGATAAGAAATTAATGCTAACGCTTGTATAGAGGAGATAAAATTTGAAATAAAACACGATTCAAACATGCAGTTTTATCCCTGTCATTGTATATAATACTCTGAAGTATATATATTTGGTCTCTATTGCATTTGAGGTTTTTTTAAATACATTTTTCAATATTTGTGTAAAAAAAAAAATGAATATTATATATGCTGTTATTTACTTAAAAAATTGGTTATCAATAATTTTTATCACAGCTAAAAAATAAGCGAAAATGAAAGGTACATGTACGATTGAATACATCAAGGTATACAAACGATTGCGGTTTATCATTTCGTTTAAATTCATACTCAGATAAACGCGCGTTAAACCCAGAGGCACTACGAATGGAGAACGAAACGTGTGGGACTAATACAGCGATACAATATCAGCTGAAGCTAATATCAACACGTCTAATCGGGTCTATGTGTTTTCACTGGAAGCAGCTGCACCAATGAGAGAGAAACGGTCATTTTTATTGTCATTCCTATTCATTTCTGTCGCGAGACTTTAAAGAGCGGCATATATTTATTGTTACACTGGAAATATTGGACAATTTTCTTTGCTTTTATTGCGGAACATGGTTGTGGAAACATGTCAGAGAGTTTGTGAATTGTGTCCCGGGGAAAAAATCGGTTCCTTCGTGGCTGTTGACTATGTTTTGTTCGCCCTAGTTCTTGTTGTTTCGGCCCTTATTGGGGTCTTCTACATGATCAAAGAGTACAGGGCGGCAAAACAAATGACGTCAGACGATGTTCTCATGGGGGGCAGGGACATCGGCATCTTTCCCATCGCCATGTCCCTGATGGCCAGCTTCATGGGTGCCATCACAGTGCTGGGCACCCCCACAGAAATGTACAATAACAACACCAGCTACTGGCTCGCTGGAATGGCAATGCTGATCACCGTGCCACTGACAAATCACATTTTTCTTCCTTTCTTTCACGATTTGTCTTTAACGTCTGCCTATGAGGTAAGTCAATAACTATTTGTACACACATGAACACCTTTTTAAAAGACGAATTTTTTATTTATCAATTTGACATTTCCATACATTACATCGAAAGTATAAGAATTTTGATGGAGAAGTACATTTAATATTTAACTCAGTCCTCAATTTCGCCAAAACCCAGAAAAAAGATACGCATGTAATGGAAATACACATTTCATTGGATTGCAGAACAGTAAAATAATGAACATACCTGCACTTTAATTGGGGGACCATTTCTTTATCAACATTTTCCAGTGATAAAGTTAGTACAGAAATGAAATACATTGATAAAAGAAGAATTGAAAGAAATTAACACTATTAGTTTGCAGTGCAAAATGCTCTGTTATTTAAAATTGGCCCGTGTAACCAATTTACCTAAACAAAAAGTAGAATTAAGAAACGTCAGGATCAAATCGAACTGAGAGGTGATAAGGAATTGAATGACAATACGTAACCGTAATCTTTCTATGACCAAGAGTTATTGAGTTGAGTAAGTGGAATGCAAATAACTGCTTACTTTTTCACTATCTTTCACCGCAACTGCCGGTTTACAGTTTTGCATATCGATGCAACAAGACTTGAAACATTAATCTGCTATTAAAGACGAACTTCACTATTTCTTTATCATTCAGTATTTTAATAAATCAAAATATTTTCCGTTAAAATTTGGAATTTCTTGGTCTAATCTACCTTAGCCATTCCATACGTGCAGGTCTCCACCCAAAATAGGCTAGACCTCAAGAGTAAACGGGTCATCTTTATCATCGCCATGCAATGTCGCCGCGTATTGTTTTAATATCAGTTTCCACGATCTCATTTAAGCGATGATTAGGTTAGTAAGATAGATTGTCTCAAGTGACGATGGTGCTAAATTGAAATTTCATTACCCCCATTGTTTGATATGATGTCAACATGATAAGATAAAGGGAATACCAAAATATTTGATCAGATAGTATATGCTCCTGAATCGGTCTTACTCTCAGAGCGAAGATATGAAAAAGAAATACTAGAGTAATAATCACTTCATTTTTAAGCGGCATAGGAAAGTTTTCACGTAAACATAATTTTTTGTTTTTTGTTTTTAGTTTTTTGAAGCAATGACTGGCGATTAAATTTACATTTGTAATATTAGGTTTGTCATTAATTGAAAAATGCTAAATGAATTCTGTTGAAATAATGATTCTCACTGCGCTGCATTATTCAGAAAAGCAAGTGTAATCAATTTTAGACAGATGACGAAGGAAAATAAGCTGGATTTTTCAATCTTCTCGAAAATTTATATATCAAATTTAAATAGACAAATTGTCGGCCAAAAAATTAAAACAAACTGAAACAGACACACCCCCCCCAACCCCCAAAACCCAAACAAACAAACAAACAAACAAATAAACCCTAATAACAATGGCTATATATTTGGAACATAATCATCTTCATATACATAATATACTTCAACCATTCATTGAATTCATCTTGGGCTTATGTTTTGCGGTTTCTGAAGCTGAAAAACTGTCAAAATTACCCACCCTTACGCAATAAAAAAATAGTGGGTAGAGTCGTTATTCTTGATATTGTATACAAGTAAAAAGATGCTTAAAAAGTGTAAAATATATACAAAAAACTTGGAGGAGCTTAATTGTCTATTTTACTTTTGAAATTTACGCGTCGCATGGAAAAAATATGTCATATTTGATTAAGGTGGAATAACACACCTGAAAAAAGTCACTCAAATAAACAGTAAATTATTTAATTATGAAAGATATAATGGTGAATAAACTGTACATGTGTCAAAAAAGCGAAAAATTTGCAGTTTGGGATAAAAAATGAATATCTAAAAATTTCAATTCAGTAAGTAACAACAAAAGTCCATGCGGGATTCGAACTCAAGATGTACGGATCACAAGCCCGACACCTTATCCACTCGGTTATGAAGTAAGTTGCATGTTGCCGTCGATAAAATCCTTTTAATGAAACGAAATGTCTTTTGGATCAGAGGTCAGACATTTTGTGATGATGTGTTGTTCCACCTTAATTAGGCTACCAATCAGTTGCTTATAAAAATGTAAAGGGGATGGGTCTACATGTATATCTTGCATATTTCCTATCACCTACACGAACACAGACAGAACCCGCAAGATTCAAATGATTCATCTTTTTAAAACATTAACCGTTTGTACGCAAGATACCCATCGGTTTATGTATGTATACTAGCGGAAAAAAGAAACTGTGCATTATAAAATTTAGTATAATTTTTCTATATTTATTGTTTGTATTTATAAAATTTAAACAATCGATAATTTGTTGTTTTTGACAATATCGGATGGTAACCGTCCGGGTGCACGTCAGACCAAGACGTCCAGCGGTGCGCCCAGTACTGCTTCAACGTCATCGTATCGCCAGGCTAGCGTGGTGCACACGACATCTGCGATTCAGAATACAGGACTTGGCCAATATTCTATTCACTGATGAATCCAGATTTCATTTGGATAGCAGTGACGGCCGTTGTAGGGTGTATCGTCGCGTTGGGGGCGTTACCAGGACGCTTGTGTTGTGCAACGTCGACATTTTGGTGGAGGTAGCGTTATGGTGTGGGGTGGAATATCAGCACGTGGAAGGACCCCTCTACAAATTGTCAATGGAAAACACCGACGTACGCTATCGAGATGAAATTATTTAGCGTCATGTGATACCCTTCATACAGAGACATCAAAATCACATCACTCTGCAGCAAGACAACGCAAGGCCACACGTTGCACGTGTAGTCAGGGACTTGTTTGTTCAACAGAATGTCGATGTCTTGCCTTGGCCAGCTGTTTCCCCCGATTTGTCGCCGATCGAGCACGTCTGGGATGAAATGGAAAGACGTTTACGCCGTTTACCAAATCAGCCAGTGACATTGGCTGATTTAGGCCAGGCTTTAACCAACATCTGGAACAACATCCCTCAAGCATTTCTGAACACTTTAGTGGCATCATTGAGGCGTCGCTGTCAAGCATGCGTGAACGCAAATGGTGGTCACATGCGTTATTAGTTTTGTTAATTCATTTTCAAATAACAGTGACTTTCGAGTGTGCTGAAATTGACGTTATTCGACACTGACATTAATGTGTTATGAGATGTTGTTACGAATACATGTGTAAACAGTATTACAAAAAATAAAATTTGTTCATTGGAATTTTTAAATGTTTTTTCATATATTAAATAATGCACATTTTCTTTTTTCCGCTAGTATATAAGTACATGTATTTCACCGACAAGAGCGTATAGTAACTATGGCTTATTGGAACTGACTTGTGTGTTCGAGGTTCGAGTCCAACATATGTTAATAGTAAAATGGCGGACAAACCCAACGAGGGCTAGGAGGTCGTGGTCGAGACTCTATAATTGGTTTCTCAACATTATGTCCAGATAAAGTGACCGCTTTATCAAATAAGGCCGTATCAAAAGTCAAAGGACGGTAGTTAGGTCAGCAGGTGAAATCTACGTCACATGATTAACACCGGACAAATATTTGTCCAGTTTCGAACTGAAAAAGTATATAAATCATTGAAAATAAATATACTGAGTTCTCCTTTGATAACAACGTACATTGCCTATTGTAAAGCAAAATCATGTACACTAGTGGTCATTTCTCCAATAAATATATTGCTTTAATTGTTTGTTTTAAATCATTGTTTATTGTTCATTGTAAATTGTACCTTTTAAATCACACTTTTAAAGCCCTCATTAAAATAATCCGAATCTTCAAAATTTGGAATGCATGTTTCAGTATGAATTTACGATATAAATGCGTCTTATTTATCAAAGTTCTTTGTCAAATTAGAAATAGCTTAATTTTAATACTTATAGATTAAAAATTGAATCGCCAGTTAAATCCTTATATCATTTGTAAGAGATACATTTTGCTTTTAGAACTGATTCTCCATGGATTAACCTCTATTGATATTAAATTCTAAAACATAATAGATTATTCATTTATTCCTGTATAAGGATAAATAAAATTTAGATTTATAAATTATTATTTTTTAATCATTTTTTTTTAAATTTCAGTTTTATTTGTTTCTGTTCGTTTATAATCGGTTAGAACATTCATAGGCGTATTGCCGGACTGAACGTCCTTTTAAATGTAGTCATATATTTTTTAATGAAACACATTTTAAAATTGTTTTGTTTGATGGGATATAATAGTAACGTATACATTTTTTTTCTTCATTTCAGTATTTACAAAACAGATTCAGTAAGTCAGTACGAATATCTGCGTCTGTGATATTCACCTTAAACATGGTGAGTGGAAATTCTAAATCATGGAGTTGAATAGCCTTAAATGTATACTAAGACGGTGTAATGAGTCATGTTAAGTCATTTTAGCTGTGATTTATGATCTTAATACATGTACTAAAATAATATAATACTGTTTTTTCGTCAGCTGTTATATATGGGCGTGGTTTTGTATGCCCCCTCCCTGGCTCTAAACCAAGGTACCACTACGATTCTACTTTTTGCTCAAACCTTTCTCCACACTTCGCAAATCGGTGACATTTTTTTCTTTCATATATTTTTTTTTTATTTAAACAAATAAGAATTCTAATTTTCTAATATTTCTTTTCCTTCAGTGACCGGACTAAACTTGGAACTATGTATCACTTTAATTGGTCTCGTCTGTACATTTTATACAGCACTGGTAAGTGCATCTATAGATTTTGCTATGATAGTATATGATAGGGTAAATTAGTTTGTAAACAAAAGTGAACACTATTTTGTTCATAGTCTAGCAAAGTACAGTTGATCATAAGTAATAAGTATCTCAAATTTCGATGTATCAAATACTCCATTACAATATACGTCAAATTGATTTGATTTGATGAAAGTATTAGTTAACTTTAATATCTCGAACATTCGGAAATCTCGAAATTTCATGAATTCGGGATAACAACGTTTGACTGCAGATGACATTCTATTTAAACAGGGGGGTCTCCGAGCGGTGGTGTGGACGGACACTTTCCAGACTTTTGTTGTGATAGCGGGTCTGATAGCGATCATTGCCCAGGGATCGGTAGATTTGGGCGGATTCGGAAACATTTGGGACATCGCAAATAAAGGGGGACGCATCTTCTTTTTAGAGTAAGTGAAATGTTTTGAATTTACAGTAAGACACATTGACGTCCTACTTACTTACTTAGGCCTCTTCATGCCAGGTGGCACATAAGGCAGCCACACAGTCTCTCCACACAGTCCGATCCTTTACTTTTGCCACCACTGTTTTCCACGATAACTTGATCTTTTTTAGCTATTTTACGTCCAGATATCTTAAATTGGGATGGGGGATTGTAAAATTGTCATGTTTAAAAGGATACTTCAATCTCATAGATATTCTGAAATTGATATAGTTTGGATTTTATTTGTTAGAAATGAGAAACACTGTGAAAGAATTTTATATAATACACAGATGAACGATAAACTTAATTGTTCTCCAAACATTTATATTTAAATGACATGTATCATTAACACAAACATGTATTTGTAGCTGGAGCGGAGATCCTACAACGAGGCATTCTGTTTGGTCCCTTGTGATTGGTTCAGTTTTTGGTCAGCTGACCATTTACGCAGCCAATCAGACTATGATTCAGAGATACCTTGCCATTAAAGAAATTAAAAACTCCCAAAGGTACAAATGTACACAATATAAATCTTTCATGATAAATTTTGAAATCCAAAAAAAAAAAAACAAAAACAAAAAAACGAAACAAAAACCAAAAAACAAACAAAAACAGTTATACCTTGAATTATTCAAATACAATATTAGTTTAATTCTGTTGTTTCCCCTTTTTTTAAATTAGATGGGAATATTAACGTTTTTATAGGGCGTTGTACCTGAGCTTGCCCCTGACCGTTGTTTTGTCCACTGTGGTCTGCCTGGTGGGTCTCGTAATCTACGCCACTTACCACGAATGTGACCCATTCCTGTTGGGGCAGGTACACGCAAGAGATCAAGTGAGTACAAATAGAAAAGAATAAAAACCAAATACGTTGTATTTTTCATTTCACATACTACAAAGAGATATTATTCATCAAAATAATCGAAGTTTTCATCAATAAACTATGAGAAAAGGGAGTTTGCTTCAAAGAAATCTTTTTCTTATATACATGTAGTTATTGCCCTTCATGGTGATGGACAGGCTGACATTTTTACCGGGATTGCCGGGATTGTTTGTGGCGTGTCTGTTCAGCGCATCTCTTAGTTCCATTTCTTCCGGGCTAAATGCCCTCGCCATCGTCATTTTAGAGGATATATTGAAATTATACTGGGAAAGGGCTGGTTCTACTCCGTCAGCCACATGGCAAACCAGAATAGCAAAGATATTAGGCAAGTAATGATCATGCAAATATACACGCAGTCAGTAAAATGGTCAGGTCTAAAGTCATACATAAACATGCCAAGTAGTTACTGAAGCCAATATATGTAACAGCACTGTAATGAATCAAGAATTTGTGTTCCACCATTGCAACGTAAATTTTGAGTTAACTTGATGGCACATTTAACAGTTACAATATATGGCACCTTTTTTATTCATAAAATGTAAAAGCACTGCAGTCATGTTAAAGCAGTCATGAACATATTGTTTAACTGACCAACTGCGAAAAAGTTCCAAATACTTTATATTGTCAATTATATAGAAAGTTAAAATATTGTTTTGATTTGGACATTTTAGGGTTTGTTGCTGGCGGTTTGGTTATAGGTATCGCTTTTATAGCACAGTACCTTGGGCAGACTGTTTTACAGGTGAGACACGGAATCTCAGAATGTTCTTTGGTTTTTCATTTTGAAAATTTATCTTTCAGAATCTTTTTCTTTTTTACACTATTGCTGTTTCAGATTATGTTGAGTATATTTGGAATGGTGGGCGGACCTTTGCTTGGTCTATTCATATCAGGAATATTTTTTCCATTTATCAATGCTCCAGTAAGTACTAATATACAAAAAGATATCATTTTCTTTACCCATTGCTCCAAACACAATGCGCAACGGATTTTGTTTCAAAATCAATCGTATTATTTTAAAACCAAGGACTCTGTATATTAATAAAATTATATGTCATTTATAGTTATATGTTATTTATTGAATGTCACATTCCGTGTGATTACTTCCCCTTTAACATTATATAGGGGGCGCTGTGTGGACTGATATTCAGTGCGGTCCTGACGTTTTGGGTCGGGATCGGCGGAACAATTCTCCTTCCGGTCCCTCCAGTTACGGGTGTTAGCACCGCTAAGTGCGACATGTTCCCAAAGAACTGTAATGGCACTTTGTTTAATGCCACAGACCTGAACTACACGTCCACGGCCATGATGAGCTCTATATCTACATCAGCTGTACCAACAACAATGGATACTCCAGCCTCACCGGAAGACTTTCTGTTAGAACTTGAGTCTCATCAATTTATTTATTTTTTCTTCATCTTTTCAAACAAGTTCACTATGGCATTTAGGAAGACAAGGGACACTTCATATATATATATTGCGTTGTACTTTCTTTTAAAATACAATGTACATAATAAAATTCACTATTTATATCCTATACATTTTAATTTTCGGAATCTCGATTTCTAACAGCGTAGCGCAATTGGATTGAATTATGTGCTAGTGTCTGATTTGTGAGTCATGAGTTCGAAACCCGCTTGGGCTACTTAGTATTAAAGTTTAAAATTTCTATGAAGTTTTAAAATGCATTTTACGTCAGATAATTTACAATACAATAAAGTAAATTTTAAAACAACGATTGTATTAATTGTTTATGGAGTGCTTGTATCCTTATTAATGCCCTTGGTTGTCCCATATTACCTTTAATGATCAAACGAATAATGTATGTTTGAATCTTTATGTTTCTTTACCATAAGGAGATCTTTATTCGGCTATTTTTATTTATTGTTTGTTTGTAGATGGATATACAGGATATCCTATTTGTACTACGCTTTGTTTGCGGTGATTATCTCCCTTGTTACAGGAATCATTGTAACCTTTATTTCAAACTTCTTCACAGGTGAGTCCTCAAAAAGAAGTTGTCTATCTTGGTCTGGGAAAAAACTGAGATACGCAACCGGTATTTTTTTTTCTTGCAGATATGAACACGCCTGATGACTTTGACAAGAAGTTTGTACACAGGTGGGTGGATCGTGTCTTCTGTTATTTACCACTTGGGTGCCAAAAGGTCAACAGACTCCAAAAATATGTAAGTTTGCATTTTGCACGATGACCGAAAAACAGATTGATTGTAAATTAACGTTGAATTTTTTGGAGAGTTCTTCAATTATATAGTTGATTGTCAGTACAATTTGTCAGCGAGCATGCAGTGGTATAATTTCGAACATTGGGAGTTTTTTGATGCAGATTTGGACCTAATCTTTATATATCTAATGCCAATATTGATATTCTTTTAATTTCACATTTTCAACATTTAATTATTTATTCATACATTTAAGATATATTTTAAAATGACAACTGCATGTATATCAAAAGTATTCTAACAATAATATGCACTTGACTAAACATCTCACCGAACATATTCAATTGAAAAATAATCACCCCCCCCCCAAAAAAAAATAACCCCCTAAAACAGGGTAAATTTAATGAAGTACATGTTTTACAGAACGAAGATATTTCTACAATTTCTGATGGTTACCATGACAACCCATTAGCCGCCGATGTCGAACTCAATGAGCGGAAAATCTACAAAAATGGGACACCTTATACATCGTCGGACATCGAGAAAGGAACGAAATTATGACACTGGTGACACTTTTAAAAAAAAAAAGTTAACAACAAATGCATATAAACTTCTACCTCAATGAAAAAAATTATAAGGTTGTGTTGGAACATCTGGAAGATCTGGATGTATGTGCGCAAGAGAGAGGTCAAGTGAACCATTTTTAATCGAAATGTAGTAATTTATTTTTACAACTATCAAATAAATTTAAAAATTACTACCTTACATTTTTTATAAAAGCAGCCCTTGATTATTTGTCCAGATTGTCACCACCCCACAATCCAATCATGGATAAATGATATATATGTACATGTTATATTCATTAATTTAAATTGTCATAAAATGTAAAATCATATGACTGTTTTCGTTTAGATTCAACTTTTGTTTATTGTATTAGCAATTTTTCTTTTTATTATAACATTTAGTTTTGCCCCCCCCCAAAAAAAAAAATGAATTGAAGTTTATCTAGAAAATTTTATATATAATAATTAATTTATTTATCTCTTTCCTTTTTTAACCGAATATTAAAA